>OZ010588.1:13808665-14188665 GCA_963932145.1 Acanthosepion lycidas
TCTCTGGAGTCTGCAATCGATTTCCTTGCTGTACTCTTTATACTTCTACTGCAGTTTTTCCTTCTCTGATTAATTCTATTTCCTCTTCTGCTGATAAGTATTTTATCCCCGCCACACACCATTTACTTTCTCTGTTGTCCTTTATTTCTGTTTATATGATTAGGGCTCCAACATTGTAACTATCAATGTCAATTTCTTTCTTTTCTCCACCTCTAATTGCCAAATCTTTCCTCTTGGGCACAGTTATGATGGTGGTAGAGAGGTCACAAAGTCTTTAATCTTGGGAATAAATATGTAGACAACAAATTCTATGATAGCCTGTCATTACAGTTTTGTAAATTGTTCACAGAATATGGCAAATGCATAAGCTCTCCACTGAAAACAAATCTTTTTTCATACTTTAGATAGAGTATCATATTCAGTTATCATAAAATCTTATCTGACATTTGAATGGCACTGTTGAAAAGAGTTACAAGTCTTTATTTAGTTCTACAGAAGGATACTGAGTATTCCATGGACTGAACATATGGGGCAACAACAAAGTTTTAGAGAAAAAGGAAACAAAAAGAAAGAAAGCGTCAAAATTTCTAGAACATGTAATGAGGAAAGAGGGCTTAGAAAATGTGATGCTCACAGGATATATTGAAGGTAAGGGACAGAGAAAAGCAGGGCATAATTTACCTGTGTAAATGATTGGCAGAACAAAAACTTAAGAGACAAAAAGACAAACTTTACTAAGGGCTACAAAGTACAGGAAATTATGCCCTGAAGAGACATCGTGTATAAATTTTGGCCTAATTTCATTAAAAAATTTGTAGTTTGAAGAATGTTTTCAAAAAATAGAATTAAATGTCATGTGCTTGTATCCTTTATTTCTAGAAATGGTTATCTGTATTTGTGTTTTTTATGCATAAAATAAATGACCTGTATATGTCATTCTAAAATCCTTTATCTGCTGGTTTAGTCTTTATAAAAAATATACAGACTCAATTATCAGTTGAATGTTATGACAGATTTATATGGGTGTGATGTGCACAAGTGTGAACATCATTACATTGTTTTAAGTTCTGCTATATTGAATGTTCATTAGCCAGTTCAGATATTCAAAAGATTATTTTGTAGCAATTATGATCATAAGCATGTTGCGGATTTGAATCAACTCACAACGAAGAAAAAGTTGAAAAAGATGTTTAAATATAAAAATATAAGATATTTTTATTTTTGTGTTTTTACAACTAACTTTTTCCTAGCGTGTGTGAGTGTTCTTGCAGTCCTTGTTTATAGCTTGCTAAGATGAAAAGAAATTTCTTTGGGCATATGTGTTAAAAAAAAAAAAAAAAAGAAAAGTGGCAAGGGAGAAAGTGAGGATGAAAATGCAAGTGTCATGTAGCTTAATGAGAAAGACAGGTAAATGAGTAAAGGAATTTCTTTTAAGCCAATGCTGTCTGTCTCTCGTTAATGCCTTATCTGGTCTAGAAACTTTGCTTAAATACCTTTCAAACAGATCATGAAGCATAATTTTTATTGTTGGCAGGAACGCAACTCACTGGTTGAAAAATATTAAATATTTATTTTCAAACTAATAATTTATTAACCAGAAGGAGGCACAATCTCCCAATTCAGAAATCATTTTTTGTCATTTTGGGTTTGACTTGGTGTTTATTTCCATCTTTGCTCCACAGTCAAAATAAGCTAATTATTAATTTCTGCTATTTTGAAACTCACTTACAATGTATATTTTAGATGTTATCCTTTTTAATCATTTAACACTCTCTTAAAATTGATAATTAATTTCAATTTTTGCTCAATGTTTCTAATTGGCTGAATTTATTTACATTCACCAGTTGTATTGATGAAGTCAGAATAAGTGCAAATTTGTTATTTATCTTGGTATCGATTTGTGAAGTGAAATATAATTCATTTTTATTTTACTTTCAGTTGCTGCCAATAAGTTATTGATCAAAGATTATTTACTTATAATTTAGGTTTCATAATTTCTCTTAAAATTCACCTCATGCAAGAAAGTAAATTTCAAAAGTATTGGTATTGTGTGAAGAATATGTTTATTTGCTGTTTGTATGAGATGCATTCTAGGCATCTCCTCATAGACTATATCACAAATGATTCAATGCAAGACACCATCAGACAAGAAACAGGATCATTGGAAGACCTTTTTTTCTTTTTTTTTTCTTTTTTTAAAGCTTTTCATCCCAAACAAGGTGGGAAGCCACTAGGACACAAGGGGTTACAGAAGATTTGGAGCAAGATCAGATAGGAGTGATAGAGGAAAGGATAAGGATAAGGAGAAGGATAGTAGATAGATCAAGGCAACTGGAAATGTTGATTGACATTACATTTGAATAGTTGGAGATTATAGCTCTCAGGGAAACTGGAATAGGGAAGGGAGTTCCACAGGCAAGAGGTGCGAGACATGAAGCTATTGGAGTAGAAGAGACGGCTACATTTAGTAGTTTCAACAGTGAAAGGGTGAAAGCGGGATGCCAGCCTCATAGGGCGCTTGAATTCATGAAGTCTGGGAACCAGCGAATGCAGCTCCTTGAAGCAATTACCATGAAAGTATTTGTAAAAAAGACAGAGGCGATGGCGTGTCTGTGAGAGAGCAACTGTAGACAAATTGCCAGAACTGGGACAATTATATTGCATATCTGCCTCTGGAGCCTATCAAGAACCGCAAGGCAAACAGAAGGGACTCCAGACCATATTTGGCAGCAATACTCCATGCAAGGGTAAATTGTTGATTTGTAGATCTGAAGGATCAATTCCGGGGAGAAAAATTTCCTGGCATGGCACAGGGAGCCAACTTTCCTTGCAGTGACAATATATTTGTTCCATCTCAGGTCAGCAGTCAATGTGAGACTGAGCAGCTGCAGAGAGGTGCTCTTGAGAAGTTGAGCGTCAGACATTCTAATGGAGGGTAGGGAAAGATCTCTGTGGTGATTAATAGAGAGCAGTTTTATTTTTGAGGCATTAAAGTTGACCAGGCAATTCCTGCCCGAGTTCACAACCGATTGGAGGTTGGCTTTTCAAGATGCACGGCCAAGTTAGTTTTGTCTGCGACACAAGATTTGTTTTTGAGGCAGGAGTAAATTGTGGTGTCATCCGTGTAGATGCCAACTTGGGAATTTATGGTGTCAGGAAGGTCATTTATGTAGATAAGGAATAGAATGGGGTCTAGGATAGATCCTTGAGGAACACCTGCATTCATGGGATAGGAACTGGAGGAGAATCCGTTGAGAACGACCTTCAATTCACGGTTTGACAGAAATGATTGTATTAGGTCAAACAATCGACCCGTAATGCCATAACCCTGGAGCTTGCAAAGAAGGCTGGCATGCCAAACCCTATCAAATGCTTTGGAGATGTCTAGGGCCATGGCACGAGCTTCACCGTTATTTTGAAGAGCTTGGCAGACAGTTTCAGTGATGGCCATAAGCACATCAGCTGTAGATTGGGCAAAGCGGAAGCCATATTGCTTGTCTGAGAGCAGATCATGGGATGTAAGGTGGTTAACCACTTCGGTATTGATTAGGGCTTCGAAGACTTTGCCAAAGAGCTTCATATCCAAAATCAAGAAGAGAAAGACGAGATGATAAAAACACAACATATTAAGTGCTAACAATCTTTCTACTGCCATCTTATAAGATACCCCACCCACCTCAGACAAAAAAAAAATGGGGTGGGGAAATGGGCTGAAAATGTTACTGGCTAAACTGGAAAATCATTCACAGTGACTTAAACATTGGTATAAAATTGAGACATGATGGGAGCTGGCCATGTTCTCAGGTGCACAGCCACCTGACAGCCACCTTTGGTCACAGTAATGATGATGATATATGAGAATATAACTATATATATTTGTTTGTTTTTTTGTTTTTTTACTTAAGTGATGAAATTTTTTTTTTTTTATAATGAATTTACGTGAGTTAAGACTAAACAAATAGTAAACAAAGTGAAACTGTTGCTTTTTACCACACCTTAATCTTTCATCATCATCATCATCATCTTGGATGAGTGTTGCATGTGTTGGAAAGGGAAGAAAATAAAAAAAACAGAGTAGCCTGCCAATGTTTAATAGATCTGTTACCTGAACTTTCACTGTATAAATCAGTGCAAATCTTTAATTATTGTGGACTATCATTGAATTCGCTCCCTTGCATTTTTATCTTATCTTTTGTGTATTATGTCAAAAAAGTGAACCTTTTTTTTTTGCACCCCAGATTTTTTTTACTCATATGCAAATAAGTAAATAAGGGATAATACGCTATAATTAGCATTTAATATTTTATCTCCCTTGAATTTTTCCCCAGTTAAACAGGTTCACAGACCCCACTAGATCATTATACAGTTGAAAAACTTCCAGACTTGTTTCTATTCTCTAAGTTAGCATATTTTGGGGTACTAAAATTCAATACCTCTGACTACAATATAATATTTTGACTACTTACAGGTTACATACATAGAGACATATATAAAATCAAGCTTTTAGTATTAATTTATTAGTAATTATAAAACATTAGGACTGAAAAACACTAATTTGTTTTTTTTCTTATTGTTATACCTAACCATTTTATTTAAAACTAATTTCCAAATTGGTTGTGACATTTAAAGAAGAAAACCTATTTAACTGTAAATTAAAAAAGAAAATGAGCAAACTCTTAAATGGAGTGTCCAGTTTTTCTTTCTTTTGCATTGATTCAGTTAACTAATATTTATTTTGGGTATTTTACAACTAATTTGCAGTTAAAAAAAAAAGAAAAAAAACATTTTACAAGACTCATTTAATAGATAAACATCTCAGATGCCATGCTTCTTCCAATGTGTGTGGCACTAATGGATAATCAATTTAAAAAGTCTCAAGTTAACATTTCAGAAGGCTAAAGATGATTTTACGTCTACTAAAAGACCTTTTACACGGTGAAAAAGTCCACATGAATAAATGGAAGAACATTCTAAAATTTGTTCTATCTTACATTAATCTAATTTTTTTTGTGTTTATAAGTATGTCTTAATTAGTAAAAGTCTTCATTCCCCTTAGGTCAACTTGTACACACCCACCCAAAACTGCTAGAGATTATTCCAGATCTGACCATAAAATTGTTAAGAAAGAAAATGCTCAAGATAACTACGGCCTATCAATCTATAGCACATGTCATGACGTAATAAAAAAAAAAAAAAACAGCTAAAAACTTAGGATGAATGCAAATCCTGGTTAACATTGATGATGATAATTGATGATGCTTAATCTATATAAAATACAGCTGCTGAAATTTAATTTTCAGATTTTTCATGAAATTTAAGCCAAATTTTTTTTTTCTTTTCCTCAAATTATATATTGCTTTTGAAGACCAAACCATGTAAAAACTATTGCAGTCAGAATCATCAATTTGGCTTTCACCATCATCTCATTTTATAGGCTCTTAAAAAATGTCTTTGATATTCAATTTGGCTATTTTTTTATTACTTTTATCTCCTTTATCTCTTCATTTTTTTTTTTTTGTGTATATTATTGGACCACTTTGAATATAAATAAAACCAGGATATAGTGAAACACTTTATTTTCCATAATCAGAATTAGATATTGCTACTTCCTGGTATAAAAATCAATCTATTCTCGTGTGTACTCTTCATGTCTTGTGATTATGTATATCCTGGTTGATAGGATTTAATCTGATTAACTGTATTCAAGTGATCAAAGTAATCAGGAAAGAACAAGGGAATAACACACTAGACATTTTCTTTCATTTTCTATAACTTGTTTTTTTTTTTGTATTAGCTTAGATATTTATTTATGAGGATTATCTCATGTTTTATTGATATTTTTTCAAATCAATGTTTACTTTATTTTTATATAGTCATTGTGATGTGGTTGTCCAATGAAGATTGAGAAGAAAAGTTTTAAAATTGTTTATTTTCTTATAAAAGTTTAATAAGATATTGGATTTTTCCCATCTATATATTTATTTTACTAGTAATGTAGGGATGATGGTTTTATACCAAAATTATGTAAAATTATTTCACAAAATGCAATTCTATAAAGTATTTCTATAGCAAAGTTTTAAAATCCTAAACTTAAAATTTTTATGGCACTGTATTAAAAAATTGTTTTGGTAGTTTCTAAAGATTAGTCTGTATTGTAATGGTTAACAATGTCTGTTTTGACTTTTTCATTTCTATTCATTCAAATGAAAGCATTTTGACTTTTAAAGTCTTCTAGTTACTTAACAAAATTCTATTCATTGCTAGCAAAACTTATAATTTAGTTGATAAGCAACTAAATTATTTCTACATTGTTTATTTTCATTTTTTGCTAAACATAGAAATAATGCATTTACTTTTTATTTGCAGAACAAATAAGTAATTTATCATTTTCTTTGAAAATTTTTCTTATAGTGTAATCATCAAAATATCTAAGTGATTTTCAAAAAAGACATACTCAATATTATTTGTTTGATAATTTTTAAATTATTATAGTATATAAGAAAATGGGAGCAAAAGGACATGTGCATTTACAATCAGAGACAATTGAAATTTGTGGCATACATAATGAGGACTTGGAGAATATGACACTCATGGCACATACTGAAGATAAAGAAGGCAAATGAAAACTTTGAGTAATCTTCCTAATAAGCTTGTGTAAATGGATGGCACAACAAGGACTGGGACAGCTAGTAAGGAGACAAACATTGGTTAGAGCTACAAAGACTAAAGAATTTGGGGAGAAACATGATTGACCATGCCCAATGACACTAGATAAATAAAGATAAATGTGTATGTTGATATTTTTCTTTTTTTATCATACTTTAATATAGTAATGATTGTTATTTTCAATTTTTAAAATGTATTTTAAGTGTAAACTTATGATTCCACTGTAATAATAAAGCACAGATACATAAAATGTTTATTTAAATTTGAACTTTAAATATAACAATTTCAGGCAGAATTTTTTTAAATCATTTCACCCCAAGCAAGGCAATAATACCACTAAGATGCCAAAGACTACTGGGAGTGAAAGAGAATGAGAAGAAAGGACAATAAAAGAACAGGATTCAGGAAGAGAGAAGATAGCAGTTGATGTTGCATTTAAATTTTTGAAGATTATAGGTGGCAGGAAAGCAAGAAACCAGAAGAGAGTTCCACAGGTAAGAATTGTGAGAAAAGAAACTGTTAAAATTGAACTTATGGTTGCATCTCACTATTTCAATGATAAAATGATATGACCAATTTGCCAATCTAATAGTATGCTTAAATTCATACAGAAGAGGTACCATAGAGGAGAGCTCATTAGAACAATTGCCATGAAAATATTTATAGAAAGGAAAAAGGGAAGCCATGTGGTGGTGGGAAAGTGATCAAAGTTGAGACACCAGGTCAGAACTGTTAATATTCTGTTCTTTGTTTTTTGTTTGTTTGATTTTTCAAGAATCTCAAGATATATTAAAATATCTCCATACCAGATATGGCTGCAATATTCAATGCATGCACAAATGGTAGATTTATAAATGTTCAAGATGGATTCTGGCATGGCCCAGTGAATCAAATTTCCTAGCAGCAGACCTAGCAGTTGATTAAATATAATCACTCCAATTCATGCCAGTAGAAAATGTGAGATCAAGAAGGAACAAAGTTGGCATCACCCATGCTGATGAAAGGCAGAAATGGTTCTCTATGATGACTAAAAGATAGCAGACGTTTCAGTATTGGAACTTAATCTACATATTACCACAAAAGCAATTGTTATTTTTATAAGAAATGAGCATCACTTTTTATATCTATCATGTTAGTTCTTCTAATTTATTTTCTTTCATTGTATGATTGAATGCATGAGAATTCAATTATTACATTCTTCAGCTAAAGTAAGTTTTTATTAATAGCATAGTATCTTATGATGTGTGACAGTCAAGAATGTTTCTTTAAATTCCAGAAACTAATTTGTCCATTTAACTCTTGGTCAGAAAACTCTTTTTACTGTTGAATCAAACCCAGAACCAGAAAACTTCCAAGTGTCCCAGAATCAGCCACCATAAAAAAGGGGGATTTTCACCTAATTTTCTTGTAATAAATGTGACTGGAATTTGACCAAAAAAATCTTAAACTGGCATGAAACCACCTAAAAGATTTTCTCTGTACTAAAAGTATATTTTGATTATAAGTCTCTATGTTCTTTGACCTGATTCCTTTATATATATATATATATATATATATATATATATATATATGTATATATATATATGCCACTGGGTTTCTTTGTTTAAAATGTCATAAAGAATAGTGTCTACACTTGGAATAATTTCCAGAGAGTGGTTTACAGAATTTTTGCATCTTTTCATTTGACTTTTTTAAATTTAATTTTTACTACTTTATGTTTTAGTATATATTCATAACATATATTTTACAAGTACATGAATGTTGCAATTGCAGTGTTCATATAAGCTGAAAGATTAACTGCTTCTTAACAAGAAATCATACTAAAAGAACTAACAATATTTCCTGTAGAATTATAAAAAAGAAAAAAAATGATTTTTACTATTTCAAAACAATTTTTGAGAAAATTACTTAGTTTGTATGACAGTGACTTAACGAGTGGATTTGAATTATTGATGCTTTCCATTTAAATGAATATCTTTTATTTTTATGATTCTGTATTAAGGAAATTTTAATTACTTGGTAAGAGAATATGGTTATAATTGATCCTTGCATTATTAGGATTAGAATGTCATTTACTTAGAATATTAATAATTTACTTGTATTTGTTATACTAAACCTAATTTTATTTTTTCTAATATCCCAACTAACACACTGAAAAATCAATTGTCATCTATCTAGTTGTAAATGATTTCACTGTTAAAAGATGAATTTCTGTCTTCTGTTGTAATATTAGGTTGGTGCAAAAATAATGTCGTTTTCTCACATATGTTACTATGTGAGAAAACAACATTATTTTTGCACCAACCTAATATATATTTTCATTGTGACAAGTAAGTGTCCTTGCTCAATATCTGACTTCTATTTTCAGCCATTCCTTTCTATTCTTTCCTTCTGTTTGCTGCTGCTGCTGCTATAGATGGAAAACACATGATAGCATTGGCAGGAATGGAAAATCATACTATCACCATTTTATGTTACTGAAATCTTAGCAGTGCTCTGTCCACAAATGTAATTGTCTGTTGAGTCTAAAAACAAGATGCACATGGTTTCTTTGAGAATCTGTTCAAGTATGATGAACTTTACAGGAATAGAATTCTGATTAAAAGATCAATAATGTTTGTTTCTTTCTACTCCCAATTATGTTTGCAATCTCTGGCTTTATAATGGTCTTCACTTAATAAACATGAGCAGAGACCTTTTTAAACAAGATTATATCATACTTTTAAGAAGACAATTTTTTATGAAGCAATTCTTCTTTATAAATGGTGATGTAAATGAAATAATTTTTTTTTTTGTTGTTGTTTTTTTACATTAATCTTAAATTTGTTATCTATGCATGAAAGGTTTAATCTTAGCTCATACACTATGTAAAGTTTTATTATTCAAGTCAGTGTTTTCATTATCAAAAACATATCGGTAAAATTGTTAGGATATATTTAAAGGATAGATATATCATGTACATTTCAGCTTATAATGTCTGCTTTTGTTATAAATATTTGTAGTAATTTATTTGGTGGTGTCACATTTTATTATGCAATTCAAGGGTTGTTCATCATATTGTAAATAAATATATGTATTCTCAAATCAATTTATGAAGTATAATCTTTTAGTACTTCTAGTAGTCTGTTATACCCGGCTTTGCCTTTAGAACTGCCTCAATTCTTCTTGGCATGGATTCGACAATGTTTTGGAAGCATTCTTTTAAAGTTTTGGTCCATGCTGTTATTATGGCATCCTGCAATTCTTTTAGATTGATTGACTGCACATCCAGGATTTGAATCTCTATTTCTACCACAAACCAAAAGTGTTATATGGAATTGAGATTTAGTGATTGCAGAGACCAGATCAGCACAGAGAACCCATTGCTGTGTTTCATGAACAAACTTGCCATGATTCTTGATTTGTGACATGGTCACTGCTACAAATAACCATGACAGAATAGGGGCACCATTAAATCAAGGCATGTAAGTCAGCCATAATAGCCAGGTAGGCTGCAGCATTTAAACAATTTAAAAATATATGCCAAGAAATTATTCCACGTATTGTTACATCACCACCACCAGGCTGAACCATTGATACAAGGCAGGCGGATCTATACTTTCATGTTGTTTATACCAAATTACAACCATTCAAATGTTATAGAAGAAATGAAGATTCATCAGACCAGACAATGTTTTTCCAATTTTTGTTATCCTTATATGGTGCTCTTCTGTTATTTTAGCCTCTTAGCTTAAAAATAAATAAACTGCCTTTCATAATGTCACAAAAATATTTGACAAAAATTAAGATTAATAAATAAAAAAAGATTGGATTGACCAACAAAAAAATTATTAGAAGAATATTGTGCTATGAATGTAAACAGAAAAAGTAACAGAATATCAAGAACATTTACTGAAAACACAAAAGCAATGAAACTAGCAACTTTAAGTAAAGATTATAAAGAGAAAGATGTATGTTGGGGGAAGAAGTATAAGAAAACTGATTTCTCCACTGTAACTTTTAGTGATGAATGTAGAGCTACATTGGATGAACTTGGTGGCTACACTGGATATTGATTTCTTCAAGGAAATAGTCGACTAACATGAATTAGAATTCAACATGGAGAGGTGGGGGTTATGTTTTTACTAAAAAACAGTAAAGCAGTAAAATTACAAGTTCTTTCACTTTTTCTGATAGGAAATGTAGGGAATTAAGTTCTTGGACAAGATATTTTTTGAGTGGTACTGGTCACAAACAAGAAAATTAAGCAGTATATTCATGCAAGACAACGTTCCTTCACATTCTGCAAATCTGATTATTACCCACCTAACCATAAAAGGTTTTATAGATTTATAAAGGATGTCTGACACATATTAACCAGAATTAAAACATTGGGATAGCTGTAAACACAAAGCAACAAGGATGGGGGGAGCAGTATTTCTTGTAACAGCCAGAGCAACCTTATTATTGAGTGCATGTGTATGTGGCACTACAACAAAGATGATTGCTACTATAAAACAGTGGGTAAAACATGGAGATGCAAAGTATACGATTTCTGCATAGCAAGTTTCTTTAGTTCCCAAAAGGAACTGACCAAACACAACTTCTAATGAATGGGTATTCCTTCTTGGCTTTTGGAGCAGGAGAGTGGAGCTGATGAAGACTTTCTGGATTACATGTGATGAGGTTTGGGTGCATCATCTTACCCTGGTGACAAAGGTTGATCCCATGGCCATGAAAATATCACTCATTACTCACCTCCTCTCCTACTAATACATAAAATTGAAAGTTTAGCAGACAGCAAAGAAAATGCTGGCGGTTATGTTCTGAAATTCCAAAGGTGTGCTGCTCATGGATTTAATGCCACAGTTACATATTACGAAACCCTGGATAGACTGAGGAAAGTTGTTCAGTAAAAGAGACTTTGGTATTTGTGTAATCCATCTACAAGAAAATGCCACCCAAACATGAGCAAGCTGATAAAAAATTGGTTCCATTGATATGATTGGAATATTTTATAGCTGTTACCACATATTCCTAATTTGTCTCTTTCAGATTATCATTCATTTGGCTCTCTCAAAAGACTTATCAGAGAATCAGTTCTACCCAGATGATGCTAGTATTGTAGAGATGAAAAGTGACCCTAGTCACATGATGCACGTTCTTCAAAGTGGGTAGTTATGTATTTATGCAATAACAGGACAAGTCCATCACTTTCAATGGTTATGACATGAAAAAGTAAAATAATTATGCTGGTGACATATGCTCAATGTTTTATTAGTAAAGGTTTATTCATTTTATTTGTGAATTTTTTCCATATGTTTCATATATGACAAAAATCAATCTGGGGAGACAAAAAAAAAGATAAGAAAACTGGCTTACAATGTTATGGCTGAAACAATAGAAAATCTTTAAAAAAATCAATGGGATAAAAGTTATAGAATGTCAAGGAGGCCAGTATTAACATGTAAAATAATACTTCATTCATGTATTTAGGATATTGTGTTAATCAATTTTTCTAAGGCTTTATGGATTCATTTATGAATAAAAATTTGTTACACTTATTTTATTTGCATAATAAAACTTGGACCCTCAAAGCAAGTTAATTCCAATTTATTTAATAAGTATAGATATTATAAGTTGTAACTCCATAATGCTCATATAAATATAAGTGAAAATTGAAAATTTTACCTACATTGGGTTGGTTTTTATTGTGAAAATATTGACTTGCATAATAAAATCTGACGTAGTACAGACATATATCTCACTATATGAACATCTATCATGCAGATCCTTTGCAATAAAATTGTGTCTGGCCATTAATTTTGTATGCTCTTTCTAGGCTGCCTGTGTTTGGATATCAGTCAGATCTTCATTCAGTACAGCTGTATCCACCTGGTGAAATCCTAGATATTTTGCAGCACCCTCTTCTTATTATTCTCTTTTCCCCTCTTTTTTTTCTCATGTCTCCTCTAACACTTTCTCTTTAGGCAAAACGGGGCTAAGAAGAACCTTAGGTAGGAGGAACCATGATTGTTAAAGTTCAAGCTTCTCTATACCTCCAGTAATGGATCTAGTTCAGCACTAAAGAGATCATATACCATTTCAAAATACCATTATCTTAGTTGCTGCCTAAAGAAAAATGAAGAAAAACGTCTTGCTTTTGTTTAGGATACAGTTATGTCTTCACTAAAATCTGTTTACTGTCAAACGGTCAGGAGTCCAAGTAGTTAGGCGACAACTTCTTTACAGTTTAATTATGGTATACTTGAATTCTTTATTGTAAGTTTTTTTGTTTTATTTTAGAGATAGATTATTTGGACAATTACTGATTACATTCTAACTGCCTTGAAATGTCTTATTTTTTGCATGACTATATTGGATTGATGAACAAAATTTAATGCCATTTTTTTTTATTATTATTTTTAGCAAAGCAATAAAGCCACTAAAGCACAAAGTGTTATTGAGTGTGAAAGAATAAGCAAAAAAAAGTAGCAAGAACAATAAAAGAAGTGGGATCAAGAAGAGAGTAGATAAAGACTGACATTATATTTAAATTTTTTAAGATCAAAGTTGGTGGGAAAGCAAGAATCTGAAAGAGGGTTCCATATGTGAGAAGTGTAAGAAAAGAAACTGTTAGCATAGAACTTACAGTTACATTTAGCTAATTCAACTGCAAAATGATGAGACCTTGCTGCCAATCCAGTACTGCACTTAAATTCATAACATCTAGATACTATTGAGCAGAGTTCATCAAATAATTACCATGAAAGTATTTATAGAAAATGCACAAGAAAGCTATATTATGTCTGTGGGAAAGTACCTGAAGCTGGGATACCAGGTCAGGACCAATAACATTGCAGATTCTTCTTTGGATTTTATCAAGAATCTCTAAATAGATAGCAGGCGCACCAGGCCATGTGCAGCAGCAATATTCAAAGCATGGATGAATGATAAAGTTATAAATGTGTAAAATAGATTCTGGAGAAAAAAATTGTCTAGCATGAAACAGTGAACCAATTTTCCTAGCAGCATACCTAGCAATTGATTCAATATAATCTTTTCACTACATGCAGGCCTCTTTCCATTCATCCATGGGTTCATCACCTACGGCACTTTAGATGACAACTACATATCAGCAGAAAATATTAGCCCAAGAAGGTGCAATGTCACAATCCTGAAGGTTAGCATCAGCCATGCTGATGGGAGGCATAAAGTAGTCTCTCAGATGATTAACAAAAAGCAGTTGTATTTGGGATGCATACAAGTTAACAAGCCATTCCTTGCACCAGTTAAAAGCAGATTTTAGGTCACTTTTGAGATCAGCAACCAATTTAAATTTTCCAGTCCTGCGTATGTGGAATAAACAGTGGTTTATCTTAAAAGTTGATACAGTTATAAAACAACCAGTACATTAAAACTGATACTAATTTTCAGTAGCAACAAAAGTATCAAGTTGAAGTTATTTTTATTACAATCCTACCAACTTTATTCCTTCATATATTCATACACACACACACATTCTTTGTTGAAGTTTTTAATTTCAAGATGATTTTCTATTAATAAAAGATCTTGATTCTGTGTAAATGAACGCACACAAAAAAGAAAAAATGCTGGTATTTTTAATTAGGAGCTCAGTTTGAAATTACATTCAGTGATGAAAAGTTTTAATTAAAATATGGTGATGAAATTTTACTTTTACTACTTATTTTTTATCTTTTAAAATAAAATTATCTTTCTAAACAAGTTAAGAGTATTCAAAATTAATTTCAAGTTAGGTTTATATTTACATAAGTGAATTTTTGATAAATATATTGGATTTTCTATTTTATTCATGTATATATATATATGTGTGTGTGTTTAGGCAGCAATCCCACTCTAATACATGTTTCATTAAAATTCACTGAAAAGGCACTTCTGTTAAATGTTTTATTGTGTTTTTCTTGTGTACTAATCTGTAAGCCATTTTTAAGAATTTTAGTTGTATAAGTTTCAGAGAAGTAGACATATTTTAATTCTTGAATATGGCCTGTACATTATGGCTATGTTTGCATGTGATGCTGTTAAGAGTTTTTTTTTAATGATGAGGGCTTCTCTTATTATTAAGCATTTTTTCCTGTTCAAGGTATTTATGATACTTGTGTTTTCAACAAATATGTTACATGTATGTGTGTGTGTGTGTATATATATATATATATATATATATATATATATATATATATATATATATATATATAGGCAGCAAGAATTCATCCAAGCAAATTTTATTAAATTTCACAAACAAATTTATCTATTCAACTTAATATTATATCTTTCCAATTTCCATATGAGGTGTTGTACGTTGTGATTGAAGTTATGAATAAATTGTACAAACCTACATTAAATGAAATATCTTTCACAAGAGAAAATGATATATTGGAATGTGTATGCAAAAAACAAAACAAAAAATAAAAACATGTAAATGTAGCTGATTTGTGCTTTTTTCCATTTAACCATTATATATAATGTCACTTTGAATTGATTCCAAGTCCACTAAGGTAAAAATGCCAGAAATCAGTCAAAAAGTTTCACTTATCTCACTGACAATACCTAGTTCTTGACAATGACTGTGATAGTTGAAAGTACTTTAATATAACAGGTAAGAACATTAACTTTGAACAATTTATTCATAGCTTCAATCCTGATTCACAGTGCCACATCCTTAAATTGGAACAATATAATAAAAAGTTGAATAGACAGTGTGTGTTGGTAGAATTTAATAAAACTTGTGTGTGTGTTTATATATATATATATATATATATATATATATATATAAAGAGAAGATTTAATCTCTAAAGAAGACAAGAATGCATTTATTTCCTAATAAGAATATCTGAAAAAGTTATTCAAAGCTTTGCTTGTTGAGAAAATAAAGAGTTCGTTAAAAGCCAATGAAATTATCCTAGAAAAATATAGACTACATAATAAACCAGTGAAAGAGTAATGAATAAAAGAGAAGTGACAATACATCTGATTGATTTGGAAAGATAAAGGATAAAGATAAGTTTATCTAATTTGAAGTAAATCTTTTCTTACTCTTTCTCTGCTGTGTCATTCATAGAAGTGAGCAAGTCATTTTGTTGAGAAATTTATTGACCAGGGCAAACATTAAATTTTATAATGCACTCAAGAAAATCTACAAGGAATAAACAAAACTGGTTAAAAAAGGAATAATTACCTTAGGTTTGTGTATCATAAGGGAGTTAACTGAATTAGGCAATGTGAGTTTATTTATTTATTTATTTACATATACTCAGAAAAAATTACTCTTGAATATATTGCTTTTGACAAAGAACAGACATCATGAAACAATACAGACATGATCTAGACAAAATTAGAATGGAATTCGTATAAATATTCAAAGGTTTTGTTTAGAAATTACAAAAATAAAGTAATGTGAATTTTTGTGCAACTCTTGTTTTATTTGTATAACTTTTAACCTGAAAAAAATGAGACAATGTACTTAAAAGCTGAATTAAATATGCCAACATTCAGTCAAAAAACCTTTTACTCCGGTTTTTTTTTAATAATGCTAACAGACATAAAATGAAAATATGCTTTTCTCTGATGTAAAAATCATTGTGGCAATTGAAATAAAGAAGCAAAAGGAAAACCTGGAATTTGTTAAAACAATATATATAAAATAATTTTTCAAAAAATAATATCAAATTGCTACCTGAACATTTTCTGGAGTAAACAGATTTTATTTCTTACTAAAGAAATATAAAATAAATAGTCCTCATTTTCTGTTTGAATTTCTGGAATTATTTGCACACAGGCTATTATCTCCACCTTTTTTTTGTTGCTATCACAGCATTTGGCTGATATACTCTCCAGGCTTTATCAGGTGATTGTTGATCCAGGTAATATTCAAGGAATTTCAAATTGTACCCTTTATTTAATTGACAGGGGCAGATTGTTCTTGTTCTACTGTCCATGTCCAGAGGCAGGATGACAGTGGTGCTAAGTTTTTCTAGTTTTATCTTCACATCATGTTTATCTAAATACCACAAAAGAGATGTGAAATCAAAGATGTGACCATATCTAAATGTCACATTGGGTTATTTATGTGAATATGGCACTCTATTTTGGAATTGCAATACCATGCAGATTGCTTTCAACTAACTCAGGTTGGTGTTTAATAAGTGCTGTCAAACTGTAGTGCTGTTCCTTGGCTGACCAACTGTGAATTAACTTTCATGACTTTGCACAGGTTTCAGCATTCATGGATATCCACTTTAAGTCTTCGCCAATGTGAATTTGTCACACAGGAATTTGATCATCTGCTCATAAACTCTTCTGTGGTCAGTACGTCCTTTTCCAAATACATGGTTATTTCAGTGTATTGATCTCAATGAACTGAATGCCACTTTGAAATTATACAGTAGATATATTCTCAAGTGTTTACATGAAATCAGTTTTCTTTTATTTATCTTATAGATATTTTCATATGTGTAAAACTGATTATGAAGACTAATTTTAAAAGCATTTTGAATATTCTATGCTTGAAACTTTTAGAATGTTCTCACTATTACTTTAATAAATATATTTCTATTTCAATTTAGATTTTGTCTGTTAAAAGTTATTGTTTGTTTGATAATAGTAGAACTTGCATGTCTTTGAATTCAGTACAAAACTTCAGTTTAACTCTTCACTGAAGCACTGACCTTTTAGTTACTAAAAGTAGGTTTACCACTAACACATAATTACTTAATATTTTTGTTATATCAGTTTTTGTGTTGGTTTCAATCCAATTTGGAATGATTGCAAAATACTTGTCTCTCCCCATTTTATAGGCAGCAGCACACAAAAGCATGCTGAGATTTTTTTCTAGCCAATAAAATAGGATGGTACTCAGTTTCATCTGACTGAGTCCTGGTCTGTCTTGAAGTCAAAATGCTGTTTGCTTGTCCAAACTTGCTTTTATGTGTCAACATCAATTCTTAGATTTAACTTTTTGCTATATTACTGTTGCTTTGCCTTATTACTGTTAATTTGCCTTGTATATATTGTTTGCTTGCCCTTGCTTTATATTATTTTTTTGCCCTGTTATTTTCTTTGTCTTCTTATTGCAAACTGTCAGTTCTGTTTTCTGGACACTTCTGTTACTTGTTTTGTACTTTGACCACAGCAACTCACTCCACATTATGTATATATTTCCTTGCTCATTTTCCTACATTTATTTCTGGAGAAATACCAAATACTTTAAAGGATGGAAAGTTAAATTATAGAATGTCCTTTTTCATTGGGCAAACTGTTTAACTATTTCTTTGTTCAGTATTCTGCTTTTGTTAATTTTATCCTCCCAAGTACATAATAATCATTCTTTGTTTTCTTTTGAGAAATAGTGTATTACTTTTTTAAATCATTTCGTGATTTATAATTGATTTACTTCTTTATGATGAGTAGTATTTTAAAATATTAGTATTGCTTATTTTAAAGTGGAATTGCTTGCAAGAATTAAAATTTTTAATTATATCATTTAAATATTTATATTCATTAATTACATCCTAAAATATGGTGGATTTTTTTACGTTTGTTTTTGTTTATGCCAGAGTAGAACGAACTGTTCAGAGAAGTCTTCAAAGTAGTAAATCCCAATGATTGCCATTAAAAAAAAAACTTTTCATAAAACTTTCTCTTGCTCTCTTTCTTTCAAATTTAAACAGAAATAACCCAAGTCTTGACTATTTTATCAGAATCTCAGCAAATCCCAAACTTTTCATTTCATAATTTCTTCATCAAATGAGAAATGATGAACCTTCATGTCAAGTTTGATTTATGAGGGCTCAACAGTTGTGTTTAGAATGATCTACAAAGATAATTTGATTATAATGGTGATGGTTTGTGCAGAACCAGCCATACTTGTCTGAAGAACTGATAACAAAAAAAAATGGGGCACACTGGGACACAAAAAATAATGTCAAAGCTAAAGGAGGGTATAACTTCACAAACATGACTTTTCACAGAAAGACATGGCTTGAATTCAATTGTTCTTTATCTTGAGAGGACATCACCCAAGACATGAGATCCCAGTCTGCCCTGCTATTTAACCCATACCTGGAGGAAGATGCATTTATGTTTTTTCCAGTGGCATTAATTTGAAGTGATAGAAATATAATCAACTGGAAGTTGAACTCAACTCACTGATTCCACTTTCTGTACCAATAACCATTACGCTATCAACATAGTCAGATAAAAGATGAGTAATATGCATGTAAAAAATCTATAAGTCACTTTCCTTGTATTAATTTGTTTGTTTTTTTTTACTTTCAAATATGGTTACTTTAGTGTTTTTTAAATATTACCACTTATCTTCTTTTTTTAATCAGTTCACATCAAACAAGGCAATAATATCACTAAAATGCAAGGGGCTACTGGCAGTGAAAGAGGATGGGAAGACTTTAGAAGGGACCAGAAAACCTGCTCCTAAGCATGAAAAAAATCTTTACTTCTGTTCAAAAGATTGGGGAGGAGTGTGAACCTGACAAGCTACCATGTATTAGGTTGGTGCAAAAATAATGACGTAATAATGTCGTTTTTTGACGTATTTTTTAACGTCAAAAAACGACATTATTACGTCATTATTTTTGCACCAACCTAATATTATGGGTGTATGTCTTAGCGATGGATACTTGAGCTTATTATGATTATAACAAATAAGACTTGTACAATATTGAAACTCACTTCCTCTTCCTCATTGAGTTTTGACTCTGACAGTATCAAGATAATGGGATAGGGAATTTTCAAAAACATTGGTACAAAATAATGTTGTAGTTGGCAGACAAGATACACGTTTTTGTTATGTATCTACTCAGAAATTGTTAACTTTCCTCAGATAAAACTACTGTAATATCACTTGAGAGATTACATGAGATTTTAGTCTATTTGTTTTTATCATGCTTAAATAAGCCTTTTTATTACTCATTTTATTTTAAACACGTTTTTATATTGTTTAGTTTATGTGTGAAGACAGTTTGTCCTTTTTATTAAATATAAAGAGTTTAAGAATGGGTTATTTTCTCTTCATTTGTGATTCTTTGAATTTTTTTTTCACATGGGATTAATCTGAACTCATTCTCCCATGCTTTGAAATCTGTGTATAAGTTAAGAAAACAAAATGCAATTATCATCATTCTGCCCACACACTAGGATCATGATTATAATTTCTTTTTATTAATAACACTTTTTTTGTTATCTAGCCTGTATACTTTAGTTTTCACTTCATATTTATGTAAAAATTGAAATGTAAATTAAAGTATTTTAGATAACTTTTTTATTGATAAACTCTTTTAATCTAAATTTGAGACAGTGTCTCTCTTCAACATAGTCTATAATGGATTTTTTTTACAAAGAAAAATTAGATACAATCATTTATTTGTTTGTTTTTTTTTTTACATGTGGGTTAAATGCATTAATTTAACTATGATCAGCCATTTGAGTAATGTGTGCAAAGTTCTGAGAATTTATTATTAGCAAGAGGAAAAGACTGCTTTTATTTTTTTAGTTATGGCAATACATTGATTGAATGCATATGAGGAAAACAACCTCTTATCAGAAAAAAAATGCAAATTGATACATGAATGTTAACTGTCTCACTTTTCATATTGCTTCATAAAAAAACAATAGTTACATTGTCTGAATGAGTATTTTATCTTGAATTTAGCATTAAAAATTATCAGTGCAGAAGCAAGTTTGTTGATAAATTATGAATTGCATGCATATTTACAAGAATATTATATTTCATGCTCTTACATTTCTTTATATATATATATATATATAATTTATATTTTCAGTTTTTGTTGATATTGCATTATTGGAAAGTATGCTGGTCATTTTAGTATTGTCATAAAATTTTGTTTTTGTCCTGTGATAGAGATCTCTTCTGAGATCTGGAAAAGCTTGGTTCGGCTTAAAATTTAGAAAAGGTCAAATATCTTAAGCTCAGTATAATGATGTCATTGTCTAGTTTGTAAGATCCAAATATAAACATATTCATTTTGTATTTAAGAAATGATTTGGTTTTATCTTTTAGGATTTCAACTTCTTAAAAGATTGTATCACAAAATCTCTTACATGACCTACATATTCGTATCAATTGAGATGCCAAATAAATTATGGTATACTCAAGGAATCCGGTTTTAATTTCTATTCTTTAAACATATTTATTTTCCCTTTTATTTCAAACCTTTGTCAGTCCATTTTAATCAGAGAAAATATCCACTCAATTTTGTAATCCTTTCTACTGATTTCCTTTTAACAAATCAATTTTTTATCATTTGCACTTAACTGAATTTGAAAAGTTTTTTATTAGATAAATTACTTCTTTAAAAGTGAATGAAAAGTAAATGTACATATTAGAATTTTATTTTCAATCATTATTTCTTGTTTAATTCTGATTTAGCAAAGTTGATTTTCAACATCTTCAAACAAAAGAAATATGCAGCACTTTGCAGAGAAAAACATGACCAATTTCAAAACCAAGATACCTGAAACTTTAAGTTTCCTCTGAACTAATATACTAACAATATTACTTTTGATAACTAAATTTCTATAATTCATAACTTATGTGACTTGACAGTTTATGCACTCAGAATTGTTCTTTTACTGCCTTAGCTTGCACTTGAAAAAAATTAAATTTTTGTTAAAGGTGATCTTGAGTTTATAAAAAAACTTTTCTTGATTGTTATTTTTTTACAACTTTATTTGTTACACTACAATGTAATCAAAACATTCAGTGTGTTAAAAAAACACATGTAAAAATCAAAGAATTGACAAATGATAAGAGATCAGTTTACATTTCACTACACTGATCAATAAAATTTATTTTGTTTACATTAAGCTATTTTTCAGGAAGGGAAAGAGGAATAAACATTTTAATCTGATAGAATGTCATCATGAGAGACCATAATATTCAACATGCAAGAAACAGGTTGAATGCTTTTTTTTTAATCGGTATCACCCCAAACAAGGCAGTACAACCACTAAAATTGCAAGGGGTTACAGGGTGGAGAGGAATTAAGAACAGAAGCTTTAGTAATGATTAGAAAGAGAAAAGAGTACTCAGGATGAGAGTATATAGTGATTGACATTGAATTTAAATTTTTGCAGATTAAAGTTGGCTGGAAAACATGGAGCCAGAAGGGAGTTCTCCAAGTGAGAAGCGTGAGAAAAGAAACTGTTAGCATAGAATTTACAGCTACATCTAGCCAGCTCAACTCTAAACTAATGAGTCTAGTATTGCACTTAAATTCATACAGTCTAGGTACCATAGTGAAGAACTCATTTTAACAATTACCATGAAAGTATTTATAAAAAAAGACATAGAGAGGCAACTTTACAACAGTGGGCAAATGACTGAAGCAAAGCTGCCAGATCAGGACCAATAATATTGCTGATTACTTTTTGGATTTTATGAAGGAGCTCAAGGTAAATAGCAAGAGTGCTGAACTATATATGGCAGCAATGTTCCAAACATGGACAAATAATAGACTTATATATAGACTTATATATATATGCAAGATAGATTGTGGAGAGAAAAATTGTTTCACATGACACAGTGAACTGACCTCCTTAGCAGCTGACCTAGTAATGGATTCAATATAGTCTTTCCACTTCATGTCAACTTAGAACATTAGCCTAAGAATGCAAAATGAGTCACTTTCCTGGAGGTTAGCATTAGCCATGCTTATGGAAAGCAGAGGGGTCTCTTAGATGATTAATGGAGAGTTTTAGTTTTGGAAGTGTTAAAATTGCCATGCCATCTTTTTCCCCAGTTAACGATGGTCTTGAGGTCATTCTGTACATTAGCTGCCATTTTGACCTTGTCAGACTGATCAGCCTTACTACTGAGACAGGAATAAATGGTAGTGTCATCAGTGTAGATGCCAAGTTGAGAGCTGATATCATCGGGTAGGTTGTTAATGAAGATTAAAAACAATGTAAGACCAAGGATGGAGCCCTAGCGTTCACCTGCATTAATATGAAAGGATCTAGATGAGTGGACATTCAGAATAACTTTCATTTCACAATTTGACAGGAATGACTGAATCAACTCAAAAATGTGCCCAGAGATACCATAACTTTTCAGCTTGTGAAGAAGACCTGAATGCCTGAATGTTGTTTTATGTTGAAAATACTTGTTGGTTTGATTGACTCCATTGTCTGCAGATGATAACTGAAAGACATTGAGTGTTGTAATTTGTTTTCATGAAATTTTATCTACTGCACGCTTACCTCTAAAAGATATATCACAATCATATGCTATTAAATATGGTCACCTTATCACAAATTTCTCAGTACTCCTGTCTTTAGATTATACATCTATTGATACTTTCAAATTTAATGCTTACTTCATGCTTAGGAACTGGACATTTTGAGGTTGCAATATCAACAAACACAGAATTTTATAGAAATTTTTCATGATATATAAGTATTGTGATAAAATTTATATTGGTAAAACACAAATACACATCAATGAACACAAAAAAATTAATTTCTGTATTCTCCCACATAGGAAAATTAATGACAAAGTGGAAGAATTTTTTTGTATTATGTATTTTGTCTTTTAGGACTTCATTGGACTAAAGTGATGTTTCCATTGCTGTAATTACACATATGCACAAAAGGGAGTGGACTCTGAAATTTTAAACTTTTAAATTTAAATTGATTTTTTTTTTTTTTTTTTTTTTTTCAGTTAAAAATCTAAATTTATAATTAAAAAAGTAAATAAATTAAAATATTTTTTAATTAAAAAAAAATTGATTTAAATTCAAAAGCATAAAATTTCAGTGTTTCCTCCCCTTTATACTACTGTATAATTACATCATCAGAAACATTACATTAGTCCAACAAAGCTCTAAAGGACAAAATACCTCACACAAAAAATTTTTTCACTTTGTTATTAATTTTCCTAACATAGTTCTGATATATAAAAATTTATCTGATTTTCTCCCATTCTCTTACATACAATATACAAACTATCTTTTCATTTTTAAAAATGCCAAAATGTTTAAACTTGTTCATTATTAATTATCTGAAGAATTATCAAATCAGCTATGATGTCATTATTCAATTCGAGTAATCAAAATGTAGGTTTTTATAACATATTACCTTTCAAAAATAATACTTTAAGAAAATAATATTAAAATAAATACTGGTTAAAAATCTTAATAAACTGTTTAATTATAATTTTTTATCAAATTCTATATTTTTCTCAAGACTGAAATAATATTATAAAATATAATTTAAATCCTAAGTATTCACTATTCTCTTTGGATATATGAACATTATTTTTTTTTGACATACCTGTTTATTTTCCTCCATCAATTCACTATAGTTACATTTTATTTCAACATTTTTCCATGTAGAAACCCCATTGATTTGTTTACAGATACTTGTTAAAACGTTTTCAAATTAATGATAGTGCAACAAAATTGCTAATAATCTTTTCCTTATGATTTTACAGAATGAAATGTTGAAAATTAATATATTTAAACATCCAATTGGTTTACTCAAATTCCATCTTACATACTTTCTCCAAATATTTCATATCAGTCAATTTAATTACAAGTATTGATTTAAATTTATCTACCCTTTTTAATTAAATGAGCTACTTTTGTCTCAGTTTTTTTTTTTTTAATCATTTCACCCCAAGCAAGGCAATAAAGCCATTAAGATGCAAGGGGTTACTGAATGTGAAAGAATATGAGAGAGAAAAATTACTTTTAAGAAATGAGAACAGTAAATGAACAGACAGAAGATAACGATTGACATTGTATTTAAATTTTGAAGATCAAAGTTGACTGGAAAGCAAGAAGCCAGAAAATAGTTCCACAAATGAGAAGTGTTAGCAGAGAACTTAGGATTACATCTAGCTATTTCAACTGTAAAATGATGAGACCTGGCCACCAATCTAGTACTGCATTTAAATTCATAAAGTCTAGGTAGCATAGAGGAAAGTTCATCAGAACAATTATCATGAAAATGTCTATAGAAAAGGCATAAGGAACAACAGTGGGATAGTGACTGAAGCCAAGATGTCAGGTCAACACCAGTAACATTGCAGATATATTTTTTGTATTTTATCAAAATTTCTAAATACATAGCAGAAGCAACAGACCAGATGTTGCAGCAATATTAAAAGCAAGGATGAATGGTAGACTTATAAATGCGTAAGATAGTTTCTAGCAAAAAAAAAAAAAAAATCTAGCATGACTCTGTGAACCAACTTTTCTAGCAGCAGATCTAGCAATTGATTCAATATAATCTTTCTACTTCATGTCAGTGGAAAATATTAGCTTGAGAAGGCACAATGAATCACTCTCCTGGAAGGCAGAAATGATTCTCTTAAATGATTAAAAGAGAACAATTTCATTTTGGAGGTGTTATCATTTTCATGGCCACTCTGAATAGTACTTGTGTAAAAAGATAAATTTCTCTTGTGTACTTGAGATTATTAAAATGCTATAACTTTTCACTTTCAATCTGAGAATAGTAATGTTCAAAATGGAATAGTCATTTTCAATTTAAGATAGTAACTTTCAAAATGGAACACTAACTTTATACTTGAAAATAGTAACATTTGAACCAAACAAATAGAAAATAAAAAGAACTAGCAGTATAACCTGTCTTCGACCGGGTGTTTCATTACTGGGAATTTTTGAATTTCGATTGGAGTAGTTTAAGTTTAGGGTCAGCCGACCTGAAAATAAATATTAGTAACAACAATTGGGTGCAACTGAGGCACATCCCCAAATAAGTGGGGGTTAACAATTTGAATGGGGAGTGGCCCTGAAAAGGCCGTTTTTGCATTCTCAATCTTGCAAGGAACAAATCTCTTCCATGGACTGTCATAATAATAATATACAATAATTTTTATTTATAATTCTAATAATCTTTTGCGTTAGATTTCAACTCTTTAAATTGGTTGTACACTGTTTTTACAGACATTAAATTTTGCCTTTGAATTTTGCACAAAGTGTAAGAAAATTAGTTTTTTCTATTTTTCACCTTCAAGGTTGTAATTTTTTCCAGCCAATTTGGATTCAAAACCGGCACTGATGAATTATCTATCAAACAAAACAAAAAAATTTATTGAAATCAGAAGAAAACTGTGGAAATGCATAAACAACATCCAATCACACACACACACACACACATTTTGAGAATTATAGATATATAAGATAAAAGAAAATGATGGAATCTTCATTATAAATAAAGCATCTTAATTAAAATGTCATGTCTTCCAGATTTAATTTGTGATTTTGCCTTGGATGCCTGCACCGAAATTTGAGCACATTGCTGTTGTCACCCTTGCAAAGATAGCATTTATATAATTTTTTACATTCAGGAGCCTATGCTCTTTGATGCTCAAGGTTAACCCTTCTCTCATTAGAATTTCTTGGGTATTTGAGTTTTCTTTTTTTCATTTTCAGTCTTGTATGATCTTGATATAGTATTGAATTTTAAGAAACATTTTAGTCAGTTGAATATATTTTTCAAAAAATAGATTGCAAACTTTGCAAGTTTCACTCTCAGTTCATACAAATTTAAATTCATCAAATTTTGGGTAAAGTATTTCATTATATTTGAAGATCCTTAGGTAAATAAGTGCTTTATCAAATTAAATTTTTAAAAACAATTTGAAATTTAAATATGATAGAAATTTGATTAATATTTCAATTTTTTTTTACTCAAAATAAATCATTTCATTTTGAAAGTTAATCTCAAATTGAAAATAATTATTCCATTTTGAAAGTGACTATTTTAAAATTGAAAGTGGAAAGGCATAGACCTTGTTCAATTGATCACTTAAAAGAATACCTAATTTTTATCATTTCTATTTACTATTAGTCAACAGATTTGATAACATTGTAGAAACTGCATTGGGAAATATTAGTAAAGTCAGAAGGCAAAAACTAGCTAAAATAAATTTTAAAAAAATCATTTCAGTGAGTATTTTTACAGAATATGATTTCTTCTTGGTACTTGTTGGTACCTAAATATTAGTATCTGATAGAATAGAATCTTTAATGCACAATAACTGGCGATTTATTGCACAATTTGATATAACAAGCTTGTACACACACATATATATGTATACATATATGTGAAACAGATTAAAAAAAGTGACATCTGTTTAGCTGACTCAAGAGCTTTGCATCAAAATGATCAGTAGGTCCAGATGCATGATAAATCTATTGAACTAATCATCACATCTCATATTTTTACTCATTCTGAATGAAGGAAAAACTAATTCTAACTTTTAAATTTTAAGTTCTTTATATGCTAGAGTTTTGTTGGGAACATCACAAGATTTAAATTATGAACCAGTTAATTATATATATATATATATATATATATATATATATATATATATATATATATGTGTGTGTGTGTGTTGGGAAAATTGTATGACAAAGTGAAAAATGATTACTTGTGATGTGTTTCATCCTTCAGGACTTCGTCGGACTAAATTTAGTATTTTGGTAGGACTACACATGCACACAACACAGGGATGCTGGGAATTTTAGAATTTTTTTTTTATCAGGCAGAATACATTTAGAATCTTTTTCTATTCATCACCCTTGTAAGTAGGTATTCCACACTGATATTAGATCTGCCAGGAATGTTGAAATGCTGTAAGATCCAGGATGTGAATTTACCGTAGATGACATTGCAATTATGGCACTCTCTACTAGACATTTACCTCATTGTGAATTATTTTGTCCTTTGATCAGTGTAGCATTTTTTATGACAAAGTTGTGGTCAGTCTCATTACAGTGGGCAACCAAAGCATTTGATGTATTATTTTGTAAAATGTCCCTTTTGTGTTCATATAATCTTTTATTTAGATTCCTTGAGGCTTCTCCTATGTATTTTTTTTGTGACAATTACAATCAATGGAATAAACTCCTCGTACTTCATGTTTTAGTATATTGTTTTGTTTAGTATTGACTAAGTCTTTTATTGTTTTGGATGTAGTAGTAACAACTTTTATAGTTAAGTTTAGATTCTTTTCAATTGTAGAGGTGATAGAATTAGTGGGCAGGATAATATTTTTTTTTAATTCCTTGGGCTTCTCAGAAGGGGCTGTTTTTTTGTTTTGGAATATTTTATGAATCTTTTGTTTCACATTGAATATAAAATAATTAGTGTAGTGAAGAAGCTTGAAAGTGTTTTCAGTGTATTTCTCCTCTTCATATAAATAATCTAAGCTGCATATTTTTAGAAGTCTTAGGTAGAATGTGATGATGATGCCAGATCTTATTTTGTTGTTATGATGAGAATAGGTATTTATTAGGTAGTTTTGTTGGTTGATTTCTGGTGAACTCCATGTTTTAAACTGTTGTTTGTTAACGTCCTGGGTATGACGGTAAACTACATCCATGTCCTGGGTACGTCAATAAACTACATCCAACAGCAACGCCTCAGATAATGTTTTTGAAACCATAATGTTGCCAACTTTGCATTTTTGGAACCATAATGTTGCCAGCTATACGTTTTTGATTTTTAAAGTCACTCAAAATCATTTTCGGCATAAAGTGACCACTAAGTTTGAGATGCCGTTAAACAAAACAATCAATCAACATGAAGAAATTATTTGCAAAAACTGAACCAAAAATTACATTGGATTTTCTAAAAAGAATTGGTCTCTTATCAAAGATGTAGACTGATGTGTAAACAACATATCCTACCTTTTACCATTTTGCAAATAAAATGTCCTTATCAAATGGAAATTCTTGACTTAAACAAAAATACCTAGGATTATTTTGCAGTGTACAAGCAAATAAGCTCTAGCTAGCTAAAAATGTTCCATACAAAATAGGCATTTAAAATTCATATATTTGGCATATATATATAAACTGGATTTGGCATTAAATAACCCACAGTGGTTGATATGCCATAAAATCTAAACAAACAAACAATAAACTGTTGTTAACAATGCATAGCTTGATATCTAGGAAAGGGAAGCAATTATGTTCTTCCATTTCATATGTAAACTGTCTTCAGCCAATATACTAGGTCAATTAAATCAGTATCACAAGGATATATAAGTAGAGCTTCATCAATACTGCAAAAGCATGTTGATTTGATTGTTTTGGTAAAATATTCTGGAAAGGACCAGACTAAAGAGATTCTAAGAAAATACATGCCATCCCTCCACTGAGAGGTGATCCCATTGGTAATCCAAATTTTTGTTTGTAACAATCATTATTAAATGTGAAGTAGCATTGATTGGTGATGAGATGGCAGACTTCCATTATTTTATCTGTTGGCAGAGAGAGCCCCATCTCTGATTGTACTCAATGCTTTTTTGGGAGATTTAGGTATTTTTCAACTGGGACACTGGTGCAGAGGGATTTTATATTTAGACTGGTCATGTATTTGTTCATTTCCCTCAGTTTCTCAACTAGGCTGCTTGAGTTCTTTATATGAGATGAACTAATTGTTACACGCAGAGGGGGGGTTAGAATTTTTGTTATGGCTTTCACCAGTTTATAGAGGGTGCTGTCTGTTCCCGAGATAATGGGACGCACTGGGATACCAGTTTTGTGAGTTTTGGGGAGACTTTAATGTTTGGGTGCTATTCTATGAGTCTGTGTTGTGTGTTATTCTTTGTGTTCTGGGATGATATTCTATGAGTCTACAGCACAATTTGTTTTCATTTTTAATTCGTTTCCTAATTTCCTTGTTAAATTTTTGTGTTTTGGTACTTATTTTCTGTTCATTGATTTTTTTTTTTCATATGTGTCCATATCATTGAGTAGTGAGTTAATTTTTTCTATGTATGTATTCTTGTTCATGATCACAATCCCTCCTCCTCCCTTGTCAGAAGGAGTGATGTGGATTTCTTTATTTCTTGCAAGGATCTTTAGTGCATTTAGGTATCTTACTGGTAATATATTGATGTTGTTGGTTTCTATAGTGGCAGTGATTATGCTTTGAATTAAACCTTTGGTGAAATCAGTCATTTTGCTTGTGATTTTTTACTGTAGTGCCTACTCTGTCTCCTTTGCAGATTCTGGTGACAAATTTTAAAATGAAGCTGAGGTCTTCTCATTCTGAATTGGAAAGTATTATATCCAATAATTTTTTTTTTATTATATTAGGCTTTCTGATATATTTCCACTTACTGTTCATGCATATGTTGCTGAGATTTTGTTCCACTTTGTTGTTTTGATTGTTGCTCACTTGTTTGATAGTTTGATGTAGTTAGGCCATGTCCAGCTTTGTTACAACATACTTTTTGTAAACTTGCATTCCAGGAGTTCTGGCTTTTTTTAGTGGTTAGTTTTTCTGATACTTCTAGTACTTCATATGCTTTTAGGAAATCACATGTGTAAATTGGAAAAATGTGATGTTCTGAGTATTTTGTGCATGCATCAGAGTATGGTTTTTCATCAATGCATTTCATTTCAATAAAAATTTTCTTTGGTTTCTAAATGTTAAGAGCTTTTATTTTTGTATTCTTTAATAATCTACAATATCCAAAACAATAAAAGACTTAGTCAATACTAAACAAAACAATATACTAAAACCTGAAGGACAAAGAGTTTACTCCATTGCCTGTAATAATTGTCACAAAAATTACATAGAAGCCTCAAAGAATCTAAATAAAAGATTATATGAACACATAAGAGACATATTACAAAATAATATATCAAATGTTTTGGTTGCCTACCATAAGGAGACTGACCACAACTTTGTCATAAAAAATGCTACACTGATCAAAGGAGAAAATAATTCGCTATGATGTAAATGTCTAGTTTATGAGTGTCTTAATTGCATGTCATCTACAGTAAATTCACATCCTGGCTATTACATTTCATCATTCCTAGCAGATCTTCTAATAAGTGATGGAAAGAAAAAGAAAAAGGCTCTAAATGAATTCTGCTAGATAAAGAAAAAGTAAAAGACTCTAAATGTATTCAGCTTGATAAAAAAAGAATCTAAAATTCCCAACATCTCTCATTCATGCTAATGTGTAGTCCTACCAACAAAAATTTAGTCCAATGAAGTCCTGAAGGATAAATGTGTCTCAAGTAAACTTTTCCACTTTGTCATACAATTTCTCCAATACTGTTCTTGATATATAAAAACATATATTGTTATCTCTCTCTCTCTCTCTCTCTATATATATATATATATATATATATATATATATATATAAATATAGTCTTAAGTTGTGCTATATTTATGAAATAAATGCTCAATATCAGAGATAGAGCATGTGTAAATATAAAAGTGAACATAGAATTTGACTTGTATGTTCACTTATATATATATATATGTGAGAGAGGGAAAGATAAACAGACACTTATAATTCATTTGAACAAGCTGTATTAAATTCAGTTGGCAATGTCTGTCAAATTTTTTATTGTATTTTTTCATTTTTCAAATATGTTATTGCCCATACAGATTAAAATTGTAAATAAACTGTCCTAAATTCACTTTTTTGTTTTAGTACTTCATTTAATTTGAAATGTAACATTACCAAAAATGCCAGTATGCTGCTAATTCTTGTATACCATATTGACAGTATTTAGTTCCTGATAATGAGAGACATTTGAATTTATTAAAAGAATATATAAACTTTGGACAGTTTACTTAGATGTGCAATGAATCTTTCAAAAATTTGAAAAATACAACAAAAAATTAAGTAAACCATGTCAGTTGAATTTAATAAACCTTGTTTAAATGCCTTCTCTCCTTATATACACACACACACACACACACACACACATATATAGTTTTAAGCTGTGCTATATTTATGGGTTAAAGTGCTCAATATTAGGGATAAACCATATGTAAACATAAAAATGAACATTGAGGTCAACACCCACAGATGACAGTCTGTTTCATGTTTAAACACAATCTTCAGGCTTGAAGATTGTGTTTAAGCATGAAATAGACTATCATCACTGGGTGTTGACCTCAATGTCCACTTATATATATATATATATATATATATGTATGCGTGTATATATATATATATATATATATATATATATATATATATATATATATATATATATATATATATATATATATATATATATTCTGTTTTCCATTTGTATTTGTTTTTTGTTTTTTTTCCTAAACTTATCAAAAAAGTAAATTTTGATAATAAAAGTAATTATTGATGATCCTTAAACAAATTATCACTCATCACAGGCATGATTAATCTAACATGATTTATCAAGATTCTTGTCTAATGTTAGGAATTTACAGCTGTTGTCTTTCATCTCCGACTATTATTAAATCCAAGCACTGGCAGTTGATTATAGCACCTGCTATAGATCTGACATATGTGATTTCTTTACTGATAGATTAGATCTACAGAAATTGCTAAATGACCTAGAAAATTATACCTTCAAAATCTATTAGCTAACAAGCAATCTCCAGTGATTAGAAGACTTGAATACCTGTCAGTATGTATCACCTTATTTCAGATAATACTACAGTTGTACTTCCCCATATAAAAATGAGTTTTGTAACAAGTCTTTTTTTACTTGCAAAGGTTTTATAATACATATTATGATAAAACTTTGAGATAAATAAGAATTATAAGGACTCAAAAGAAATATTGAACTTGTAGAAGCCGGTTGCAGGACAAATATTAGCTTTATTGATTTCTGCTTAATTTTAATAGTAGGTATATGTGCAATAAAAGAAAGTATGAATTGGTTGACTTTAAACTTTTTTATAAACAAAGATTTAATTTGTCAAGACTAATATTATTCAATGATTTGCTAAGAGCCAAATTGGGCAAAAAATAGAGTACTGTTGCCATATTTGAGCAGTAGCTACCCACTCCTCACTTTCCAGTTTTGATAGTTCAGAAGCATCTGCAATTCCTTGTTGGAGAAGAATTATTTTCCACCCTCCAACCTCTCTCTCACAAACAGGATTACAGTGATGGGAAAGTGACTGAAGCTGAGCTGCCAGATCGAGACCAATAATATTGATGATTCCTCTTTGGATTTTATCAAGATCAAGGTAAATAGCAGGGGTGCTGGACAATATATGACAGTAATATTCTAAGCATGGGCAAATGGTAGACTTATAGATATGTAAGATAGATTCTGGAGAGAAAAATTCTCACACAACACAGTGAACCAACTTTCTTAGCAGCTGACCTAGCAATGGGTTCAATCTTTCCACTTCATGTCAGTTTAGATCATTAGCTTCAGAAGGCACAGGGAGTCACTTTCCTGGAGGTTAGCATTAGCCATGCTGATGGAAGGCAGAGGAGTCTCTTAGATGATTAATGGAGAGAAGTTTAGTTTTTGAAGTGTTAAAATTGACATGCCATCTTTTGCCCCAGTTAACAATGATCAGCCTTAATATTAAGGCATATAGTGTATGGTTGTGCCACAAAATATATAATATATATATATATATATATATATATATATATATATATATATATATATCAACTAAATTGCTTTATTCTAGCAATGTAATATACACCAATGATAGTATTTTTATGTTACTCAAGTAATTCTAATTTATTTTTTTTGATAAACTAATGTTAACATAGTTAAACAAAATCAAGTTTATTTCTTAATTTGTCATCGTAATAGTTAATTACTAAGAAGAAAATTCTGGACCAGTCTGATAAAAAAAATTGCTTCTGTTGTGGTTTTTACCTCTTAATACTGATATGACCAAGCAATAAAGAGTAGCCTGGTGACCAAGGATCCATTTGCTAAACAGTACCTCACCATTGCATGAAGAGTTGTTGGATCAGAGCAATACTATGATATCTGTAGCTAAATCTAAGAAAATTGGGTATTTTATGACTTCTCTGCTATATTCCTTCAGTATGTTGGTGGTCATGACTCTCTACAACTTCTTATTCTTGTCTTTGCACCATCCCCCAACTCCCTGTTCTGCCATTAATTTACATGAGCTTGTTAGATAGGTTATTTGCAGTTTCTCTCTGCCCTTATGTATTCAATATATCCTTTTGGTGTAAAATTCTCCAAGATCACTTTCTTCATTATGTCAGAAAAATTTAAGGTGTCTCTTTCTGAATTTAAGTATAAGTGTCCCTCTTGGGATCTGTTTTCCTTAAAGTTGCTTACATACTCTGTCTATGGTATTCTCCACATCTTTCTGTAGAACCGCATCACTCTATTGCTTCAAGTCGCCTTTTCATCTGTGAGAAAATTATGCAGCCTTCTCTGCCATATAGTAGGACTGATATTATATAATATTTCAGTACCTTCTTATTTGTTTTTAACTAAATTTTCCTATTTCTTAATAGTTTGCTTAGCTTTTGTAAGGCTTCTTTTACTATTCCAATGTGCCTTTGAATCTTGGTGTCACATTTTCTGTCATCTATTTAAAAATTTCCCAGATATTTAAATTTTCATACTTGCTTGATTTTAGCATCTCCAATTTATATTGCACATATTGGACTGTTACTCTTACTGACACCCATATATCATTATCTTACAATTGATGTTTAGTCCTTTATTCTCACTTTCACTTTGTTCTGTATTTTACGTCTCTTGATATGCAAAATAAATATTCTGATTCTTATTCTCTAAGTTTACTATAAAAAAATAAAAGTGACCTAAAGATGTGAAGATTTTAATTAATAATTGCAGTACTTTTCATTACTTGATTACTATTCTATCCTCTACATTCTGCCATCCACATTAACTTGTATTAGTCTAAAAGTGTTTCTCATTATAACGAGTTACTGTCTTTATTTGCTTTGTTCAGTTAGATGTTTTTTTGATGTTGCTCTTTGCACTTAAAGCTGACCTTCCTTTCAATTCCATGCCTAACACAGTCAAGCATTAGCTCACTCAATATCCTTCATCTTTTGATGGATAGTATTCAATCAAAAATAAAAAAAATAGTAACAGGGACTTTTTTTTTTTTTTTTTTTTGTAAAATGGCTAAATCCCATCATTTAGGTCTATGTGTAGAAAAGCTGTCAGCTGCCTAGAGTCTCTCTCTTCTAGTTTAGCAGTTGTCATGTCTTTCTCTTTACTGCTACATCAACATCCATTTCATGGCCTGCACACTCCAATCATCTCAGCTCTGCTTCAGCTGAAAAGTGTTACATGTACTTTAACAATATGTTTGTTGATTTTGTTGGTAAAAAAAATTATTTTACTGTTAGCTTTTTTTTTTTTTTTTAAAGAGCAGATGTCTCACCTTCAGCATCATGAAATGTCTTTCAAATATTTCTAATTATTTTTTCCCATCATCACTCAGGGATGCTATTTATTTTTTTATCACAGTATGCAATATTAAACCTTTAATATTCATCTCATAAACTTAACATATTGACTGCCAACTAAGAGTTAAATCGTGGTTGGCAGTTTTTATTATGATGCTGATTACGAGTTATCTCGTCGTTGGCATGTTCTGATATATTTCCATCTGTTGACGCCAAGAACAAATTTATTCAGTGATATTTTTACTATGAAAACAGTGTTAAAACTTCAGTTGTAGCTATAAATCAACTCATCAAAATTTTATATTGACTAAGTTTTGCTATTATAAAGTTGGCATTTAAATTCAGTTTGCGTAATTGACCTCTGGCAGTCAATGTGTTAAATTGTTTTTAGTTTGTTTACAATACATAAACTATTGAATTTTGGGAATTCTTAATTTTATCTGTTTAGCATTTGTATTGTGCTAAGCTAATCATGATCACTGGTTTTTAATTAAAAAGTACAGATTACATATTGAATTTTTATAGTTGTATATATCTGTAGATATCAGCATGTAGTGTGTGTGTGCATATATATATATATATGTGTGTATTTAGGCAGCAAATTCTCTTTCAGGCATGTTTGATTAAATAATTACAAACATTATGTCTGCTTATTTTGATCATAATCCTTTCATATTCACAAATATTTTTCCATATATTACAATTAAATATGACAAGAAATGCACTGATAGAGTGATATTTGTGAATTTGATAGGATTATGATCAAAATAAACAGACACGTTATTTGTAATTTATTCAAAATATATAAACTTTGACAATTGCTAGGAACTGATGATGGAAGTTTTACATTGTGGGAAAATGAAATAAAATAAAATAATAATAAGAATAAAAAACAAGGAAAATTAGTAATCCCCATAAGAAATTAATTTCACCATGACGTAAGTTATAAAGAAATGAAAAATAAAAAATGTTTTTGGTCACATGCATGATTTTATGATCCCACTTCTGCAAAAGATACAATCTCACTCTTTTCATTTTCCAACAACATTGATTACATGTGCTTTGGCAGCCCTACGCATAAAGTAAGTGATTTGATCATTCCAACTCGGTGTAAGGCTGACTTGGGCTTGATCATTTTTACCTCCTCTTATCCTTACTTCTCATAAGACATATTCAAGAGACATTAAGAATTTTGTTTCACTATACTCACCATAAAAGGGAAATGTCCGTAGCAGAAACTCATGTCTTTGTAGGCTTCTATCTTCTTTGGTTATATATTGGACACGCACCTTCACCTAACATGCACACAAACCCTGCAGTCTATTAACTTCCACAACATTTAATATTTATATATATTATTTCTCACAATTAAGGCTAAATGCAACTTGTAATTAAATTTTTTTATTATACTTTGAGTTATATTTTTCATTGAAAATTTAATTCCTCACCCATTTTTTTAGTAGTTTTGTTATCTATCTCACCCACACACATACACACATTCTACAACGTACGTGGTTTAATAGAGATAAAAATTTTACAATATTGTAAAATATATTCCAGAGTCTCTGCATCATTTGAGGTAGGAAATCCCTATAAAAGTATAATATATAAATATTATACTTTTATAGGGATTTTGTATCTATTATTCCATTACAACACTGCTCATAAATGAAGTAACCAGTATATTAGAATATACACTATTCACTCTGTACCTATAATAATTCATTCAAATTGAGAGAGCAACTATATAAATTTAGATTTCTTTGAAATTTTATTAACACCTGTCTTATTCAGAACCCTTAAAAATATATACAAAAATCATTTGGCATCTCTATTCATTTATTTGGTATTCAAAAAGAATGAAGACATTTTTAATTGTTAATATTTATTATAAAAATACAAACTGATACAATTTTCTATTAATCTAAAATATAATCTGTCATAATATTAATTGTTATTATCACCACTAATCTACAAGGAAATGATCTTTTCCTTCCTTACTGATTCACTGCTGTCATCAGAATGTAATTTTGCTTCATAAAATAATCAATCATTAATGTTTGTTCTTTACTTTTAATCAAATGTTTATAAATTGATGTTGGGATTTCTTTGCACATTAAATTTGTGACTCAATAGTTGATACTAGATTTTCTAATTTAATACTTAATTGGAGGTCTTTGCTAATATTTTTTATCTCGATAATCTGTGTTTAAGAACCCAAGTTAAATATGGGCTTTTGAGAAGATCTGAACAAGATGTGCATTCATTAAAAGAGCTAATTGAACCTTGCTGAGCCATGAAGCTCTCTCTGGCTGAATTGTCTAAATCTTGCCAGATCGGATGGTGACACAGGTTGGAACACTGCCGGGGGACACATTCTCTTTATTGATGTAATTCACACTGTTTAAAAATAGGTTGCTTACTCAAACATGTATATCCACTAAAATATAATGTTTAAAGTAATAAAAAATAATGTCAGATTAAAAATAAAATTCATTAATCCCATGATAATGGTAATATTAGCCATTTCCCTACAAGGAAACATTTGACATTCGTTGACTGAGCAGCCAGTACTGCTTTCAGTTGAAATTTATAAAATCTTTCTCTTAAAACAATTTTTCAGGAAAATAAGTTTCAATTCTGGCAGCTGTTATCACTCATTCCACTATTAATGGGGATTTCCTTCTTAGTCTTTTATTTAAAGTAGTGTGGAATGTCGACATCTTCATTATGCCATCATTTTCTCTCTCTGAGTTACAAATGCTAACCGCTTCAGTTTTTGCTGCTGTTGGTTGTCCACAAGTGATGTGTTTTTTTATCATTTGGTACAGTTCTTCATTTGTAGCACCAGTCCACAATGTTCAAAGAAAAATGCTCTTTGCCAAGATCCTCAGGCTTCACTTGCTTAAAGGCATTTTTAACTGTTGATTATAGAATGCGGTTTTAGACAACTGACAGTTTAGATATTTTTAAATGGGTTTGTTGCCATGCATGATATCCATATGAAAGTCTTGATCTGATGAGGCTATTTAAGAATATAACACCAGTTTTCAGGCTGATGTTTTGGTTTTGTAGCTATTTGTCTTGTTGGGAAAAATTACCTCTGGTGCAGCCTATTCTATGTTCAATTTCCTTTTCTCCTATATTTAATTTGTTATAATTAATCCATACAGTGAGATATTTCAAGGGTTTAATATTTACTAATTCTATATCCTGAATTTTTATGATGAATTCAGACAGCAGCAGAAGTGTTGAAATCTTGGGAGATTATTTGCTTAGAAGAATTACATGTAAATGGTTTGGGAAGTTCAATAGAGGTGAATTTGACTTAGACAAATTATACTGTGGTAAACCTTGAGAATTTGGAATCTCGAAGACTGTACTCAGTGTTTGAATTGTCAATAAATCTTAGTATCAACCACTCAAATGTTTTGCAAATAGGAGGAAGATTCAAAAAGTAGGAAAATGGGTTTCACATGAATTGTCAGAGCAAAGCATCTAACAGCATCTTGGCACCTGCATCTCAGTTATTAGCAGACCTAAAGAAAAAAATTATTTTGTGGAAGATTGTCACTTGAGAGTAAATGTGGGTTCACTATGATAATCCAAACCATCAAAAAAAATCATGAATGGATCCAGAACAGACTAGCATAACTGAAATCCTAATCTTTTTAGAAAAATGTTGTTGCTTTGCATTTGGTGTGATATGAAAGATTTGTCAAATTGCTGAAACCAGGTGAAATTGTTACTGCAGATCATTTATGGTCACTATTCAAGTTTTGAAGTTTAAGCATTGAAATTGAAGTAAAAACAAACCATTTACAAAACAAGGTAGCCAGAAAGGTTTAGCTATATTTGGCTTTGTCAACACAAATATTTACCCCTATGAAGTTGAAATGGATAAGGCTTTCTGAAGTCATATTCATGAGACTTAGCACCATCATATTATCATTTTTTTTTATCAATACCTCATTTCTTATTCAGTTAAAAATTAAAAAATACCTTCAGTATTTCAGTTTCATTGATAATTTTGTGTTGCAACCAGATTAAATTAAAAAATTTTAAGCTCAGGAATTCAAAGAAAATATTTTGAAGATTAATAAGTTCATGCATTATTTATTATTAAATAACTAATTCTAATTAAAAAAAAATACTGGAAACATTTTTGTTTAGTTGTGGTTGCTAAATTAACTGAGCCATCATCTACAAGAGTATAAATTTCTAATATAGCAGAGAAATATATAATACTATATGTATGATCAAAGACTTATGATTTGCAGTAGCTCTTGAGATAGAAACAAAGTTTATAAATTATAATTTTAGTTATTTATGACTGAATTTGATACAAATTTCCAAAGACTATGTTACCAATTTCATGCTCATTTAGTTTGTGCAAATGTTTTTCCTGTGTGAAAATGGCTTTTGCACAGTTTTCTTTAACTTAAGGCTGTCTCACCATATTGCACTTTAGCCAATTCCTATTTCGCCATCTTTTGGTTAAATTCACATTGTAATATTCAATATGTATCCTTTTGTTCACTGAAATATCATAGTTGAGATTTTTTTTTAAAAAGCTGACCTTTTCATGCAGACATCTGAACAGTATATATTGAATTGAAATTGAACACAGGTTTTTACCATTCTCAATTCAAAGTCTATCCTTTTAATTAGAAATATTCCATGCAGTGATAATGTATCCATTTGTGCTTGCATGTATTCATATTATGATGTCAATTAAAGTTAAAAGACTGCCTAATATGATATGCAAAGGATGATTCTTTTTAGAACTTATAGCAATATATAATTCTCTAATTATGCATAGTTTATAGAACATGTATCATACTTGACAATTGGGCTCGTTGTATGTGAAAAATTACTTTGATGAACAAATTAACTTGATTGATGTTGGAATTAAGGGAAGGGATTTTAATTATCCTATCTCACTTTGTATTCATGGAACATATTTCAAATTATTTCAAATGGCTTCACAGCTGAAAGTGCTAATTCCCTTTGCTGTAGATGATTTTATAGTGATATATAGATTTCTCAAGTACAGTGGCTCAACTAACATGAGTCATGTCAAACAATTTAGATTTTTTATTTTTGCAGATACGTGAATGGTCTAGTATGTGAAAACATCTATAAACTGTAAATGGGGTGCTTTCTAGTAAAGCATAGCAAAGTAAATGTAACAGAAAAAAACATATCAGTCGACTTTTATTGAAAGTAATTTTTTCTATGCTAAGTTTCATCTCTCACACTTCTGATTTGTGGAACTCTCTTCTGGCTTCTTGCTTTCCAGTCAACTTTGATCTTCAAAAGTTTAAATGTAATATCAATCATTATCTTCTGTTTTCTTAATTCCTGTTCTTTTATTGTTCTCTCTTCTTAATGTTTTCTCTTTCTCATATTCTCTTTAAACTCAGTAACCCCCTTGCATCTTTGTGGCTTTATTGCCTTGCTTGGGGTGAAACGATTTTTTAAAAAAGTCTTCATCTATTCCTTTTCTAATTATTCTCAAGAGAATTCTCAATATCTCCAACTTTTAAAAAACTTTCAATCTGAAAGCAAAGAAATATCATTATTTCTGTCCAAAATAATTTTAAATCCTTAAAATACAAATTAAACCCTATTTCCTGTAAAATAATCTTTAAAAGTATTTGTATTCACTTACAAAATGAGAGCTGTGAATAAAAGTAAAAATGTCCAAATTATTTGGATATTACTTAGTCTTCTTTGTTTATGCTTTTTATTTCAACAAGTGATAAGGTCAGTACTGAAGCCACTAAAATAAGTGAGTAAGACTTATTGCATTTAATAAGCATTTGATGGTAATGTTTTTAGTGCTAATTTTTTACCCCAAAATAACAAGAACATTGTTTGAGGAAAATAGTCACTCAGTCTTATTGTTCTGTTTGCAAATGTCACTATGCAAAAAGTCAAACTTGAATTGACTAATTCAGAGTGGATGAATGGCATTTCTTTGTTAATGTTGAGCTTTCCAATAATAGTTTTGTGAGTATGACAACAGATACAATATTTCTTCACTCTAAATATTGCATCGATGATATTTTAGGATACTTCTTATATCCCTTCTATATATGTAGACATCATTTTTTTTTGTACATGTGCAAAGAGGTGACAGACTTCTGAAAAAAATGTCAGAAAATATAACTTTGTAGCAGAACTACTCAAAATAGAAAAGTTATCCCATTGAAAAATCACAACAATGAAAACTTTGTCACTGCAGCCTCTGATTAAAAACATTTCTATTAATAACAGAATTTATTTTAATTTCTAAACTTTCACAGATTTCTATTTCAGTGTAAGACTTTATGTCTAGATTTCTAAGATTTGGACTAATATCTCCACTTTTGTTACTAACACAATGTTTTGGCTGTTGTGTTCTTAGGCTTTCTTCAAGAATCTGGATAACCTTCAGGGCATTTTGTACTGAACCCCTTATTTAATCTACAGGGTACATTGTTTTTGTTCTGCTGTTCATGCCTAGGGTATCTCCCCCACTTTGATTTTTTTACTAATTTATCACCTAATACATAATACAAGGCCCAAGAGCCACTCAAGGTAAAGCATTACAGAATGAGGTTATTGTATGAGCATAAGAGGAGGAGGTAAGAAGTGCAGCTTATGTAGGAAAGGTATTGGTTGATCTTAGACTTGAAACTGTTAATATTGTAGCAATAGGGGAAACATCCACTTGGGAGCCTGTTCACAAAGTTGCAGTTCTTGCATATAAGCTGTCCAAATGGAATTTTCTTCTTATTAATGGAATACAAAGTGAATGGGGATGATTTGTCCAAGGGTAAGTAGCATGGGGCTGGGGTCTAAGCTATAACAGTTTGAACTGGTAGAACTAATGAATGTAGTTTGTCTAAACATTTGCCATGAAAATAGCAATAGAGTAGTGAGAAATATACAAATATTTTATGACTCTCTCTTTTATTTGCTTGTGAATTTACATTACACTGAGATTGGCAATTGGTATGATAGCAAATAACTGACTGCAAACTCATCTCTCTGCTCGCCTTTCTTGTTTCAAAAGTGGAAACAGATGGATCACAGCATAGGGTAAATTACTTCAATGAGCATTGTAATATTTAGCATTAGGTGATTTTAAGGTTCAAAACATTGCAGTCAGTTATTTCTTCTATGAACTTTGATATTTAATAAATGCAAATGTTCTAATTTCTATCATCTGATAACTGAACTGTCAATGAATTCTAAACTTATTGCTTGAATAACAAGCTGTTGAAATTGCTTGTACGCAAATCTAAAGAATTCTTATTTCTATGCCAATACATATTTATAAGTTTACCATTCATCTTTGCTTTGAATATTGCTACAACATCTGATCTGGTGCTCCTGCTATATATTTAGAGATTCTTGGTAAAATCCAAAGAATAATCTGCAATGTCGTTGGTCCTGACCTGACATCTCAGCTTCAGTCACTTTCCCACTGTCATAATGTAGCTTCCCTCTGCCTTTTCTATAAAATAAGGTGGCTATGATGGTTTGGCCCATTGATAGCTCATAGTGCACCAGTTGTCAACTAGTCCACCAGATACAGAGCATGATCATGTGTGAGTGTAGATATGGTTTTGTGGTATGAGGCACAGGGTCACATGTCTGGAACACTTGGGAGTCATACAGGACCCACTTTTCATCACTGGTGAGCACTTGATCAAATATGGGCATGTTATGGTGCAAAGAAGGCACCAAAAAACTGGCTGTCACTTGTTGTTGCTTGTTAGCTCTTGACAGTGGGTGGGGTACCCACTTGTTCAACTTGTATGCTTTCCCTATGCAGTGCAGGTGAAATCTGACTGTTTCATCTGAAAACCTGGAAGCATTTGATAAACTCACCTCAGGTTAAACTGTTGTCCTCCTCCTCCTCTATAGTCACCTTCAGGACCTCATCATCCAGGACCTGTGGCTGGCCACTGCGGGGTTCATCACAAACAGACAGATCTCCCAACCTGAACTTCTGGGATTGATGCCTGGTGATGTGTTAGATATTCACAAAGACTTGACATATTCAGTGACTTGATGCAGCCATGGGCAAGCCCACTTTAAAGGCATAAATCAAAAAACAAAGAATGAGCTGCCTCAACATCACCATATTTCATAGCCACTGCTTGAACTATGACTTTTGTGTGTGTGTGTGTGTGTAAAACACACCTGCATTAGTCAAGAGAAATACCCCCACTGTTTTCCCAGCATGTGACACACTCATTTGCGTATCCACATGACATAAAAATGGGAAGGACTTTTTTTGGTTATCTTATAGTATTTTTCCTCATATTCTTTAACACTCAGTAACCGTTGTCTCTCAGTGGTGTTATTACCTTGCTTAGGGTAAAGTGATTAAAAAAAAAAATAACATTTCTTAACATCATTTTCAATTTTCTATGTACATTTCATCATATAGATTGATCTGAAATTTTCACTGTATACTGTTCAAACTACAGCTAATAACTACTTAACATGCTACAGACTTACTGATCCACTCTTGTATTTGGGTGAACTCTTACACAGTATGTTTTACTTGTAAAATAACAAATATTATAGGAGATCAGAAATAATAGTACAAAATTAAGATAAGCTCTGTCTAATGTATATATTCATTAATGAGGAGTCCATTTAACAGAATCTTTTGATTTTTAATTAAGCTATTGTTTGAACAACTTGTAAGCAAAGATTTTTCCAAACATAAATTGTTCATTAGCTGCTTAAGAATCATCAGATGAATTTAAGATACAATTTTAAAAAAAATGTTTTGTTTCCTTTCAAAATGGAATTGTGAGAAAACAGAGGGAGATTTAAAAGCCTCTAATGATTTTAGATAAATCTTTTTGGCTTTTTACATCATTTTCCTCTCTTATTGATTGAATTAACAAGATAAGCTTCATTAAACATCACTTTTACATTTTTTTTTCCTTTTCAGTGTTTTGTCATTCTTAAAAATGTATATGTTTATACACACACTTCTCTCTGAAATTGTTGTCTATTTATCATAAGATACTGATGCCCTATCTGATAGCTAACAGGAGATTTTAGAGGTTATCATAGCTAATTGAGCAGTAAGCCTTTAGTTTCTACCAACCAGAAGCAACAGCCCCCTAAGAGACAAGCCTTGGAGTGATAGCAGTGCAGGGTGTTAGAAGGGTATAACTTCAGAAAAAAACCCACCCTAGTCTTCCATGGACCCCGTCACTACAAGGTTCTAAGTAAAAAGAAGCAGTGGAAGAGGTTTGAGGCAATGAGAGACTCTATCAAAACACACGGGTGTTTGCTTAGGGCAACCTTATCTGTCAGCATTGGCCAATGATCACAGGATAGTCTGACAGTCATGCTGTCAAAACGACCTCCAGTTACCAAATATTAGATAAGTCCATAGCTATGACTAACAGTATATCCACATGTTATAAACTTTAGTTTCTTTGCTGAAGAGGCAAGAAATTGTTGTTCTTGCTTTAACATTTTGGATGTTGTAGCCCTTTGTTCCATTACATTGTTCATTTTTATATATTTTTAGTATCTCTCTGTTCTCATTCAGATCTCTTTTTTTCAATTCTGTTTTAGCATAAATCATTGTGAATACAAAATATGCTTGCATTTCTCTTCACAGAGATATACCTAAAAGTCAATACTTAAAGAAGCAGCTATCAAAATAGAAGACAAATGTAAATGATAAATATTTCAATTATTAATTGTGGCTGTTTATTTTATCATTTTCTCTTGGCATGGAGAGGTTAATTGGTGAGCTGTGTTCAAATTCTGGACTAGTTTTTTACATTCACTTTCACGCTAATACCCTCAAAAAAATATGAACCTGTCACTTCTCTCTCCAGCTATGGGTTAAATAGCAACATAAATTGGACTCTCTAGCATTGACTGACAGGCAATCTAAAAGAAAGAAAACTGTGAATCCAAGACTATGGAGATGGTAACTAAAACCACTCCTCTATCTTTACTAGGAAGTCATAGAAATAATAAGGAAAAGAATAGTATGAAGAGTCAGATATTGCTCGTGTTCTGAAGGGAACATTAAAAAATATATTCTTGTCAATCTCAGTCCTACATTTAATATCAATGCTTTTTTTTTTTCACAAGTTTTTAGATTAGGTACCTTCACTAATTCATTGAAAAAAGACATACCATGATGAAAAAATGCCCCAAACTTGATAAAAACAAAATTTTATCCTCAAATAGGAAAGACCAAAGAATTTTTTTATTATCTCATATTTTTTAAACCTTTTTAACATGTTCAAAATTTTGGTCAGAAATCTTGTTTTTCTTGCATTAGCAGAGAGATCAAAGATTAGTATAGAACATTTTAGCATCTTTTGTCTGGTAAAAAAACATTGATTTGGAAATTCTTACAAAAATCAAATAATTGTCAGATTTTAATGAAACTTTCTGGACTTATTTAAAAATGAATTAAATTATTTTAGAAATGTTTTTGTTTTAGAAAATCTCAGTAAAATTTTCTTTTCTTTTTTTACATCTTTTTCCCCCACTTATTTAATTTTAAGAAATTATGAGAAATTAAATTTTGACTCACTTAATGTTTATATTAGTTAAAAGCAGAACTCCTTGAAGAATTTAAATCATCAATTTACTAGTTATCAAAATTTTACTCTGATTCATAAAACAAAAATTACAATAAAACTAAGACATTATTTAATAAATTAGAAAAGCTTTTAATTTTTTTTTAAATGAATAGGATACTATTGTCTTAAGAAAATTTTTCTTTTGATGAATAATGAATTTTTACAAGAATTATTTTCATTTTTTTTAAATTTTAATTAGAATAATTTATAAAGTTTTAAATTTATGCATTATATTGACACCATTAGGTGATATTGTTATTAAGTAAAAACTAATTATAAATGGGAAAAGCTTAGAACAAATCATCAAATGCCAATATTTTAAAAAGAATTTTGAATTTTTTGTATGTATATAAGTGCACTAATTTTTGTAGACATGGTTGTTCATACAGAACATTATCAGAAAATAAGAGCAATAACTATAGTAAATTTAAAGGCAAAGTATCTAAAATTCAATAAACATTAAATTAGAGAGAATATTTTCCTAAATTTTTAAGATTACTGAATATTTAAGAATGATATAAAAAAGGCACTGACATTATATTCTTCAATTATTTTTTTTACAGATATTGCCACCATAAAAAAAAACTAGATAAACATTCATCTGTCATGAAGCTGACAACACCTTGAACAAACAGCTGTTCAAATGTTAAAAAAGTGTATTTCTGCAATGTGGTAAACTTAAGTAAATAATGTTTGTTTCAAACTTTAAATCAGCTAATAATATTCCACAAATAAAAATTCAGAAAAGTATATTTTATTTTTGGAAGATTTTTTAATAAAGAGAATTGCGATGAAAGATGGCTCAAAATGGTACTAATCAGCCATTTTAGGTGGGAGGAAAAAAAAACAAAATGACTCCTTCCACCCAATATAAATTAATTTTGAAATACAGAAAAGTACTTTACTTATTGGAAATATTAAATTTGATCTATTAGCTTGAAATTAAAACTAAAATAAAAGTTTGAAGAAAGATTTTTCATTTTTTAAAATTTGTTTCAAACCTTATTTTAGATCTTTTTAAAGGAACAACCTGATTTTAATTTTTAACAAAAAGACCAATAATTGTAGTGTTAGTAAAAAAAATAAAGGCATGATTGTTAAGAAAAAAAAAGTTAACTTTTTCAAAATCACTGTTTTCTATTCTCAGAAGTTAAATTTTTCTTTTCATTGCTAATAAATATCATATGGCAGTATGTCTTTACAGAAAAGGCTTAAGTTAGTACATAAATCAATGTGGGAGAAATGGATATTTTTCTTGAGTTCATGAACTTTGAAGTATCAGTGTTCCATATTTTCTATTTAAGCTCTTTTTAAATTCTTAGTCTCCATATTTTACCATGTTTCTAGTGTTGAAAGAGTAAAATGCTGTCACTGTACCTTTGGCACAGATTTAAAAAAATAATCATTAAAGAATATCAATTTAAACTCAGAAAGTAGTAGATAGGATAGGATGAGAGTATGGCAAGTTTATTTTTTGTATTTTTTATGTATTTATTTAATTTTTAGATAAAACTTACAAAATCGTACCTGTAAGCAAATTTTGTTTAGTTTCATTGTTTTACAATAAAAATCTTGTTTGAAGACAACCCATTTTATATCTGACATAAAGAATCCATGTATATAGGAATTACATATTTTCTCTGCAGTAAACAGAAAGGATAAATAAACTCTTTAATCCATCAGGTTAGTTAGAGGTTTTTATTGATGTCCCTACATGTTGGTGACTTACCAAACAAACTATTTCTGCTTTAGATTATACTCCAATGGTTATTTGATTTGATTATTTGATTCACCTTGCAATTAAAACTTTTATTTCTTTGTTCTGTTTTCAATACATATTAATAAAAATTTAAAAGACTCATTGAACCCATATTCACTGCTGTAGTCTGCCTCTAATGGTCCAAAGCTTGCATTCAACTATTATAACTCCTGCTATTTTATTTAATAAATTAAAATTGTTAAAAGTTGTTTTTGAGTTTCTCAGGGCAATTGTGTAATGATTCATTTTTATATTTATATTGTCTTCTATTTGTTTAGTTTTTATCAGCTTCTTTAAACTATATCCTCCTGACATCAGTTTGGAGTGACACCTTTTTATCCATATATCTAAACTATAATTTGGGAAAGTGAAAATTTCACTGAAATGTATTGGAAAATTTCCAAGTTTTCATCTGAAATCATGAAAAAAAAAAGAACTTTATGCCAAATGGTCATGGTAGATATAAAAAAGAAGGTATCAGTTTAAAGAAGATATGGATTAAATTAAAAAAAAATTCAGTGCCAAAATTCTACACTTTTTTTCTTTTTTTTAAAAAAATAAACATAGACACAAGGGGATGCTTAAAAGTTTTTGGAATGGCTTAGAAGGGATTTCCAAATAAATCCTGTTTGATCATATTTCAAGAAGTGGGTTGGGTTGACAACTTTTCAGCACCCTCTTATTCTCTATGTGTGTGGAGAAAGAGAAAAAGATTTTTTTCTGATATTTTTCTTCTCTTTGCTTATTTCCCCATTCTGATTAACTATAGACAGAACTCTTGGCTGTGAAAATGAATAGTTTCATGGAAAATAATTTTTCTTAAAATATGAAATATATATATATATATATATATATATATATATATATATATATATATAGCATCACAGATTTCTGCTAATTTCTCTTTTCTATATTTTTTTCAGAAAGTTTTAATTTGTCTTGTATTTTCTAGCATTGCTTATTCAAATAGTGTGTGTGTGTATGTATGTATGTGTGTGTATATATATATATATATATATATATATACACACACACACACAAAATATATGTAAGCCACTAGTGGCCCACTGATGCCAATACCAGTGGTTCTCTGGTGGCAGCCACCAGTGTGCCTCTAGTGGTTTGCCAGTGGTAACATTGGCAAGACAAACAAGCCAGCAGGCCACCAGCAGTAAATGCTAGTGGCATGCTACCCAGTGACAGATTGGTGGCTTGTGTGTAGGGTATATATATATATATATATATATATATATAGGCTTTACTCTTTTCTTCAGGTCTTTTTATTTTGGGTTATGGATCTCTTTTCCTTCTAACCTACAATTTTCTTTTTTTAGTGCTTGTAGAGGGAATTTATCTGTCTACACATTTGTATCAAAACAACATTGTGGTTGAGAACTTTTGATGGAATTGAATACAACATTTTCAGAAGGAATAAATTCCAACTTGTGGAGGAATTCTACATATGTTATTTTTATATAAAGAGTAACAATACAAAATGAGAGAAAACATATGAGTGTGTACACAGATAACTGAAAAGGGAAGAAAAACATTTTAGGCTCTGCTATTAAAAAATGTTTGTGTGTGTATGTAAATTACGATTTAGTCATCAATTGCCTGGAGGAAATAAATCTTCTCTAGTGGGGACAAAGTTCATGTTGACTTTGCTACAGTGCAAAATAGAGAGGAGAAAGCTATATGCCTGTTCTTTTATAATCTTGGACAACACCACCTAGCGGGTGTCTAAGCAGACTAGGTAGGGTTAATCACCACATGCTTTTCTGATTTTTTATTTAACAAATATGACCAATTTATATTTAATCAGTATATTTTAAATGTTCTAGTATTCACACTTATTTCAACATTTTGATAGAATTAGAGCTCCTGAATTTCTCAGGTTACGAAATGAAGTCATTACTTCTCCTTCACATATTTTTATTTTTATAAAGAAAGACAGCATTAAGCTAGTTTACAGTAAAACATTCAGTAGCTGTTTAGTTATTACATTGCTTTGTTATGATTGCTAAAATGTCTGAAATATTACATGTAGTGTTTAATCTCACTTGTACCTTTTTATTACTTCAGCTCTAAAATTGATACATATTTATTTTCATCAATTATATCCTCTACACATGCCTCATACTTGTATCAATTTGGCTCCATTTTGAGCTTGTCTAATTAGCCATGAAGAATTTAGGTAAAACAATCATACCCTAAAGTCTCTTTATAGTTCACATGTTTATACATAACCATTAACCTTGGATTTTCTCATGGCACCAACAATCCTATCAGCTTCTTCATATCATTTTATATTTTTATTAAATGCAAAATCACTGGGGGTTTGTTCCCTTTTATCTTTGTTATACTTACTCTTTCAGTTTGTCACTTTAACCAGATAAGATTATAATGAAATGAATATAAGAAACAAAGATGACAGATTGAAAGGTTTGATTCTGTTTTCATTCACTATTTTATTTACATGTATACATTAGTAATAGATGAACATTTTTCCAGGTAGTAATACACAACTTAAAACTACTTACCCATGAACCTAACCTTTTTCTTGCAAATTTACCAACAGTTTTATGAATTATTGTTTTAGATACTACTACTACAAATATAATGATGTTGATAATAGTAGTTATAGGAAAAGAAATACTACAAATAATTAGTGAGCAATAGTTATTAAACATTAAATAGATAAATTCTTTTTACCTCCCTGGTAATATCGGTAATGACTATATTAGCCATTTCCTTATAAGGAAATATTTGGCATTCATTGACCAAAGAACCAGAATTACCTTCGGTTGAAATTTATAAAATCTTTCTCTTAAAACAATTTTTCAGGAAAATAGGTTTCTTGAGTCCAGTAATTCTTTCCAGTATTGATGGGGGCTTCCTTCCTGACTTTTCATTTGAAGAAGTGTAGAATGTCAACATCTTGATTATGTCATTATTTTCTCTTTGAATTACATGTGAAATCCATTTTAATTATTGCTGCTGTTAAAAGTCCTCAAATGATGTGGTCCCTAATATTTGTCATTCTACAGCACCAGTCTATGATATTCGAGAAAAGGATGGTCCTACAGGCTTCATTCACTCAAAGCCACCTTTAACCATCAATCTGAGAAAGTAGTTATATATAACTGAGAGTTTAGATAGTTCTGAAGGAGTTTGGCATCATGCATGACATCCATATAAAAGTGTCAATTTGGCGGTTCTATTTAAGAACAAAGCCAAGGCCAGTAAACTAAAATTTCAAAAAACACTTCCTCAAATGGGTCGAAAACTAAATTATCCATTTTCGTTGTTGCTGTTGTTGAAAGTCCTCAAGTGATGCAGTTTCTATTATTTATTTGGTACAGTTCTTTACAATTATTTAGCACCAGTCCCCAGTGGTCAAAAAAGGATGGACTTTGCTAAGACTTACTTACTTCATTTGCTCAAATGAATATATTATTTTACATATTTCATATTGGCTTGGAATGAGAACTTGGAGAGCTGAGTTTGAATTCTAGCCAAGTTTGTTATATTCACTTACACACAAATACCCTTGGGAAAGGTATAAATCCATCTTTTCTCCCTCCCCCCCAGCTATGGGTTGAATAGCAGGACAGACTGGTTTCTTTAGCCTTGGTTGGCAACCAGTCTACCACAGAAGAAAATGACAACCTACTGCAGGAAAAAATCTTCTGCCTCATCAGTCATGTATCAAAAGATACATGATTGCCCAAGTGTGTATCACATGTGGCACTTAACTGACTGACTGTTTCAAAAATTTTATATTTTAATTGCTGTCCATCCTAAGGGATGATGGTGGTTCCTTTGAAGGAATGGTATATGTGTAAATAGATCTTTTAGTTGAGTAAGAGTTTATGTGAGTCTAGATCCACCTTCTTGACATTCTTTACAAGATTAAATAACAAGACATTCTATGGAGGAATAGTTGTAATGAATGACTAGACTAATCTTTGCTGCAAGAAATACACTTCTCACACTTTATCTTCTTGACTGGCTAGGCAACTTACTTCTAACTGCTATTTAACCTATAGCTGGGGACAAAGATGAATTCCTGCTTTTCCAAAGGCATTAATGTGAAATGAATACAACAGTCACAGCTGGAATTTGAATTCAGCTCATTAATTCAGTTTTTTCATGCTGATAAGTTTTATGTTACTTGTACATATGTAAACATTTTACAAATTTACAAATGTCATATCATCTCATTTTACAAATGTGTAGACTTTAAAAAGTTCATCCAGATTTGCATGTAGGTTAATTATCTTAAATACAAGGTGAAATTTTTATCAGAATGTTTAAATATAAAATAATTCAAGAACATTTTTATAAGACTTGAATATTGTTGAAACAACATAGATGTTTATTGGATAAATCAACATACATGTTTGCTGGAAATTAAATTTCCTGTGATATATATTAAAATATCTTCCATGAAAGGTTTGTAAATTGCAATAATCATTAAACTTTTCAACATTTTATTTCTCTTAAATGGGAAAAATTTGATTGTTATTATAAATATATAGTTTCCCAACCTAGCAAGCTATGATAGTAACTTTTGTTGCTTTCAAACAAATTAAGAAAATGGAGAATACAAGGTAACCTGTTTAATGTGTTTCATAAATAAAACTGGATTTAAAAAAAAGATAAAAGAAGATATGGAATATTTATATCTCCTCCTCTATATTCTTCAAATTTTATCTATTAGATTATTTTTCAGTCGTTTACTTCTACCATAAAGATATAACAGCATATTTTCTTAAGTCCTTACTATTATTCGAATAATTTTGCATATAAGATTCTTTAACTAGAATTTTTCCAAATATTATTGTTGCACTTTTACAAATTTGACTTTTCCACTTCTCAGCTTCATAAACATCATCAAAAAGCTCACCAATATCATGATAAAGTTACGTGCAAGGGAGATTTCTTACTATCTCCCTTGCACTAGACATTAAAAGTTACAGATATTAAAAACAAATAAATATACCCTGTTCTCTTCATGTATTATGTTCTAAGATTATCTTTAACAGTTTTTTTGAGATTGACTATTTTAGTTTTAAAGATACAACTTTGAACTTAGATATAGTTTTTTCTTAACGATTGAAATTCTACTGATACCTTATGTCATCTTGACCTATCTTTGTATTTGCTAGTATGTCCTTGTAGTAGGGCAGCAGAGTCTGAATTAAGTCTTTTCCAAAGTAACACAAAAATATGTCATATTTACTTAAAATTATGACTTGAAACTGACCAAGAATCTCTTTCTCTGAGTTGAGAAAGTTACAGTAGTAAAATGTATTGGTTATTTGTGACATAAATAATTAATTAATCTCTGTAGATCAAAAATCAAATTATAACTGATTTCATTGAAGAAGCACAAATATTGATTTCTTTTGTGAATTAAATTTTGAAAATAGATTTGTCTTCAACATTTTCTTGGGTTGCTATAATACACGTTTTATTTTTTTAAAATAAATGTAGATTTATTTCTTAACCTTTGGTGATGCTAATCATCCTTTCTTGTTTGTATTGATTTCCATAACTTATGAAATGATTCTTTAAGGAATTCATACTGAATAACATTAGTTCTAAATTAAATTACATTTACACTTAACAAGAGTCTTCATGAATTCTTTCTGCCATTGAATTGCATTTACAACTTTACCTCTTTTAGTTTCAATATCAAAAAAAATATTTTCCTCCCTATATATTGATTGATATCTTGAGAAATAGATTTTTCTTCAGATTTCTATCTTCCATTTGTAATGTTTATCCAATTTTCTCCACATCCCATACCAAAAATATTTTACTTCATTCCTTCCACCTTCTCTCTCGTCATTTCACTTTCAGATCTTTTGCTTTTATGTCTTCTTTTTTTTTTATTCTTTCTTTGTCTCTTATTTTCTCCCCAGTTTTTCTTATTTGTGATTTTGGGTTAAGTAGATTTTAATTCTATTAGACTTTTTTCTGTGTTTTTCTCTCTCTCTCTCTCTATTTGAATCACTTCTTTTGACTGGCACTGTTTCATTGGAATGCTTCCACTATTTCTTTTTTCCTTTTTTATGTTCAGAATCACCAGAGAATTCTGATGTGACGCTTTACAGGTTCTTTTTTTTTCAACAAAGTTCCACTGTTGAAATATTTGTCTTTGTTTTATTAGCATCATCATGTATGATATATTTACTTACAAAAAAACAGACTCATTAAAAAATAAGAAATAAGAAAATATTGACAAGTTTTCTATAATTACATCATATTTCAATTAAATAATTGCTGATATTTGTACTAATAATTTAGTAATTCTATACACATTATACAATAGGAGAAAGGTTAAATAACCACAGCTTTTAGCTGCATTTTGGGTAATTAACTGCAAAAAATATTCTTTCTTGGTCTTTTTTTGTTTAAGGAAATACTACTACTCTGAATTGTAATAAAAGAATTTTTTATCATTTTCACAAAAATATTGAGCAATCCAAAAGGTTTGTCTTTTTTTGTTGCCTTCCTTTAATTGCATTAAAAGCATTTTGTTTATTAAAAAATTGAAATCTTTTTTAATTGTCAAAATTGTCATATTTTTGTTCATTCAACAAAGATTGAAGATGGAAGAAATTAAACAATATTTTAGGCAATAGTATATTTTTTTATTTTAAGGGAAAGATGATAATCCAACTCAAAAGTTTAAAAAAAAAAGATTTTGTTGTTGATGGAGAAGGTACTGTGAATGATCAAATGTGTCAAAAGTGGTTTGTGACATTTATTGCTGGAGTTTTGTTGAATGATTTTCCCTAGTCAAATAGGCGAGATGAAACACTTTGTAGAATCCTTGTGAAGCATAAACTCACAACACTACAATGGTGTTGTGACTTTATGTAATACTTTTCAGTAGTAAGTAAATTTTATTGGGTAAAATTGCCAACAGGTTTCAGTTATTCATCTCAGACTGGTTGCCACCCAAAGTTAGAGAGCTCAGTTTACCTTGCTACTTAACCCATACCTGGGTATAAAATGAATGAAATAGATTCCCCTAGAATTTGAACTTAGCTTGTTGATTCCACTTTCTGTGTCAGGTACCATTAAGCTACTTATCCAAATCAAGAAATTGAGAATAATCAATGTTTTATGATGCTGAAGTCATCTGACATGCTGAAAATATCTAAATTGTTGAAAATCATTTATATTAGCTTGGTTGTGTTAATCTCCCTAATTTGTAATCTTCATACAAGTTAAGAAAAATTAAAAACTCCTGAACCACATTTCTGTGTGCAATTCACTATTTATATATAATAAAAATGTTCTACTATTTTAAAGGCAACTTATATGGGTGATAAAATGTCGATACTTTTGAACAACTTGCAATTCAAGTGACAATGGATCAAACAAAATGAACTACCACTAACTATATTAAGACAATCTTTGACCAAAGAAGGTGATGCTATATATATCAACTCCTTCTGGAAAATGATTCAGACAAATAATACTCCCAATTAAAGAGAGAAATTGAAGTAAAGCATCTAGAATTAGTGAAGTGAACAGGTGTCATATTTCCTCAGTATAACATGTGATCATATTTCTTTGGTGATCAGGTAAAATTTGTTACAGCTCAGATAGGTGCTATTTGGACACTCATATTCCTCAGATATTGCACCTTTAGATTAGCATTTATCCTCTTTACAAAATTTTCTTAATAAAATAATGTCAGTTTTCTGAAAGACTGCAAAAATACCAGGAAAAGAGTTCTTTGCTAAAATAAACAAAAGTTCTGAAAGGATAGAATTATGATTTTTTTTTTTTTTTTTTTTTTAACTAATTTCCACCTAATACAAAGAGCCACTCAAGGTAGAGAGTTACTGTGTAGTGTTGTATGAGCATAAATAAGAAAGGACAAGAAATGAAGTTCCTGGGGGTAAAAAAAATAGGAAAGGTAATGGCTAACTCTAGACTTAAAGATGTCAATATTTAATTAGTGAATTAAATTTTAGAGTTCAATTGATGATGCTAGAAGTATAGTGTGGAAGTAGACTTTAGAAGGAACTGGAAACCCAATCTTAAAGAGACAAGAGATAAACCTCTACACCTGTTTAAAAAAATTGGGAGGGGTGTGAAGCAGACAATAGGTGAAACTATTTGTTTGAGAAACAGAATATGGAAGAAAATGAAAGATATATTGATCAATAAAGTTATAAATAATTCTCATTTAACCAACCAATAAACTTTTGACCATCAATAATTTTCTTTTTCTTTAGCTATTTTTATCACTAGAACCTTAAAAGTTAGTCATCGTAAACAATGGTTTTTACGTGTGTGGTTGAAGTACTTTTCTAAAATGATACTCTATTATCTTTATCATCTTTGGATGTAAAAGCTTGGCTTTTATATTTTTAAAATTATCTAAAAACCAAAAAATGGAAATTATTTTCTATATGTTCAGATGAAATAAAAATAATTATTTAACATATACTCAGTTTTTTAGAACATTTTATTTAAAAAGCAAAGATTACTGGATGTAAACTTCAAGAAAATGCTTTAAAGATTACTGGATGTAAACTTCAAGAAAATATTAGTGGAATGGTTTGCCTATTACATGGTTCATGTTCCACCCCTCAGTCTTTTGAACTGGGGTATCTCATGCATCCTGTTTAGGATTGGGTTTCCAGTTCCTTCTGAAGTTTTTTTCATTCTCTTTGACACCCAGTACCCCCTTGTATCTTAGTGGCATTATCTCCTTGTTTAGGGTGAATTGATTAAAATTAAAAAAAACATTTAAGTATATATAATTTTTCTCATGAATTGCAGATTAACAGTTTTGAGTTTGGGCATAATATATAATAGCAGTATGTAAATTTTGTTTTCTTTTTAGAAAAAAACATTTAATTCTTTAAAATTACTATAGGGTTTTTAACCAGTAAATATCTATACTAACATTAATTTACTGGTTAAATGCACCTGGTGTATCTCTATAATCAGCAAAACTTTATAAAAAAAATGCTACAAATGAAGAATAGTGTGCTTGATATTGACTGTTCACAAAGATTCATCTCTGCAAGAACTACCAGATCTTTGAGCTTATTTTATGTAAAGCAAACATTTCTTTTTTGTCTAAAAGTTATGCATTTTATACAAGATATATGCCTGAAAAAAATGATAGTTTTTTGGTTTTTTTTACCTCTACACCAAAAATATTGTAATGTATTTTTAATTAAACGTAATTTCCTTCTATAACCAAAAATATTTGCAAAAGAAAAACATATTTTCAGTACAATCAATTTTTCATATTTTCATATTGTATTTAGTAATGGAAAAGGCATTTTTTTTTTTTCACAAGTTCTGTTCATGTAAAATTTCAATATAGTTTTTACTATAGATATATAAAGAGTTATTGAAAATTAATGTGATTTCATTATCTTGAAGGAAGAGTATATCAATAAATGAAAAGATTGCATAAAAATATCCTGATTGTGTTTCATGAGGTTTGCCTGAAGTTTTTGATGATAAAAAATAATTTAAACAGAAAATGACATCTCTGCATAATCTATAAAATCTTAATATTTTCTCCTGGGAGTCAGTCTGGTATAAACTAAAGAAAATAGAATTTGGCTAGTGATTAAATTTACTGCCCTGCTTTCTTATTACTCTCTCTCTCTCTCTCTCTCATTATTTTTATAACTGTTCCCTTTAGTAATCTACTATATAATAATTATATAATCTACTATATAATAATTATCGATGTGTATTTATTTATTTATACATATTTGTGAGGCACCTCGAGGTGGTGTAATGTTTAGCAAACTTGTCTCACTAGAACAATTATGACTGAGTAGTGAGTTCGATCCTCACTGGGTGTCCCATACTTTCAGCCTTGTGCCACATCCATGCTACACTTAAAATATCACTAAGGGCACCTCGAAGTGGTGTAATGGTTAGCAGGCTTGTCTTGCTAGAATAATTACGACTGAGTTCGATCCTCACTGCGTGCCATATGCTTTCAACCTTGTGCCACATCCATACTACACTTGGAATATCACTATGGGCACCTCGAAGTGGTGTAATGGTTAGCATGCTTGTTTTGCTAGAACAATTACGACTGAGTAGTGAGTTCGATCCTCACTGGGTGCCCCCTACTTTCAGCCTTGTGCTACATCCATGCTATGCTTGGAATATCACTATGGGCACATCAGAGCAGTGTAATGGTTAGCAAGCTTGTCTCGCTAGAACAATTACTACTGAGTAGTGAGTTTGATTCTCACTGGGTGCCCCCCTAATTACAGCCTTGTGCCACATCTGAGCTATGCTTGGAAAATCGCTATATATCATTTGTGTCACACTATAGTAGGAAGGGAGGTAAATAAACTTATGATTATAAATTTATGAGTGGTTACTTTCCCTAGTCATTTTTAGAGTTCAGAAGTGTCTATGCAACCTTGTGGGTGATGAATTATTTTCCATCCCACAACACCTTTCCCATAGACAAAAGGCTCTTGCTGCAACCACAACAGAGTTTGTATAAACAACTTTGGCAAATTTGACTGTACACTTTGTAAATCTTGTTTTACTTCAAGCAAATTAATTAGTATGTCGGTAGAAACCGAGCATTTACTAGATCAGCTGTGTTTATGTTAACATGTCTGCTCTTTTTATTCCTTTCACTTCACTCAAAGATCTATCATATTTGATTAACTCAGTTGCTACTATTTAAATACTTAATATTTATTCATCCAGTGGCATACTGTTTTTATTTGTGGCAAAATTGTTTCTGATGCCAGCACCCACTTCATAGATGATCTACAGTATGTGCATATTGAATTGCTACTTGCTTTTTTTGTTATTGTTTTTTTTTTTTTTTTCTTCTAAAATTTCAAAAAAGCACATCAGATTCATCTGTTAAAGTTTTTAAAAAATTAACTAAATAGTTTATGGAATATTTCAATTGTAAGATTAGTTCAAGACAGTTGAAATTTCTGGCTCACATAATGATGAAAGAAGGCTTGAAGAATTTGACACTCACAGGACTTATTGACAACAAATGAGGCAGTAGAAAACCTTGAATAACCAACCTAATAAGCATGGATAACAAAAAAAGAACTGAGAGGGAATGTAAAAGGACAAATATTGCTTAAACTTACAAAGGAAGTTGTGGAGATCTGTGATTGCCTATATCTTGTTGGGACACAGAATATAAATAAAGATTGCTTTTCCATTGCTCATTTGAGAAATGAAAACAAAAGTCATTGCCTCATATCATGCAAGTAAATATATAAAATGATAGCCAATGAAATATACTGTTTAGTAATCAACATTTTATTAACAAAAAAATTGTGGTTGATTTACCTTGTATTTGAATCTTTTAGTTTCATTCACATCATCATCCTGATATTCTGAATCAAAATATTGTTAAAGTCAGTTTAACTTTGAACTTTTTTGATAATCAAATTTTGTCTAGCAAAATCATATATCCAATGTCAATTTTGCATATTATGTTTTTATATATACTTTATTAAACAAGGTTTTTAAAGTATTTGATTTAATTTCCTCACTTAAAAAAAACACTTTCAAACAGAATTTTATTGACATTAGCTTATGTCAGCAGGATATTGTTGTATCTTGTCAGCACTTTTACATTTAAAAAAAAAACAACTAGAAGAAGGCTGTCTGCTGGAACAGATACTACACTTTGATCCTTGTCATCTTGGTCATGAAATCAGCCATTGTTGGTTAAGCTTCTTCCAGTTTTGATTTTTTAAATGTAGGAGTGCCAACAGGATACAACAAGGCCCTCCCTCTGGATAACTGAGCATATCAATTAATAATATATGTATGTTTTGAGATGCTTAGAAAAAGTGACTTTCCTTCATGATGTGTGTCTGTTTGGTGGCATCTTTTCCAGAAATGCCGGTTTGGTCCTGTCAGTAGCGATGATGCCTTTAATATTATCATGCTTGATTGTAATGCATTTATCAGCTTGGCTGATAACTTTGAAGGGACCTTGGAAGCTCAATATGAGTGGTCGTTTGACAGTATTATTCTATATAAAAATACACTCGCAGTATTAAAGGTTTTTTTTGGTATGTAAATGTTCTTTATGGTGTTTTGTGTTGATGGCTATTTCAACCATGCTATTTTTTTATGTAGTTCTTGTATAAAGCGGGTAGTTGGGGTTGAAATTGCATTTGATATGTCACAGAAATATTGTCTTAGTAAGAATAGGAGTGCACCAAAAATGAGTTCAGCTGGTATGCAACCTAAATCTTTCTTAACTGTATTCCTGATAGGAGGATTATTGGCTCTGCAGTTTGTTGTAATTACTTGTGGTGTTTCAAAAGTTGCAATCTAGTCTTTTAAAATCACTTTGGAGAATGTTGGCTGTATGGTCTTTGAGTGGTAAACCGGTCGACCATCAGGAAAATCAATTGATTTTTTTTTTTTTTTTTTTTTTTAAATGTAGGAATGCTGACAGGATACAACCATATAAAAGAACTATTTTCTTAAGTTGCTATTAATTTGATGTGCAAGACAGAGGTAGAGTTAAAATAGTGAATGCTTAAGAATTGTTATAATACAACAGAAGTACTTTGGTTTTATGGTGTGGAGTATTAGAAACATAAGGGGATCATTAACTTGAACATCACAAGAAATGTAATGTATTTTGTGGCATATCAGCATATAGAGGACACTCTAAATTTAGCATGAAATATGCTGGAAATATATAACCAAAGAAAATAGTCTACATGGGTCATACATTAAATCATGTTTTTGGACAGCTCTATTGCAATTAGTTCTGCAAATGTAATAAGTATCTGTTAATGCTTTTTTTTTTTTTACTTTCAAATGCCTTACCAATTAACACTAAACATTATATACAATTAAAATATTACCTAACATTAAAGATAAAGTAAATATTAGGTTCAAATTAGAAATATATAATATGCTTCTATTGCACTTTTCACTCGTGGAACTTTCTTCTAGCCTCTTGCTTTCAAGTCAATTTTGATCTTCAAATATTTAAATAAAATATCATCCGTTATCTTTTATCTCTTTAATTCCTGTTCTGTTATTTTATTGAAATCCCTTCCTAATGATTTTCTTTTTCTCTTATTCTTTCACACTCAGCAACCCCTTTCATTTTAGTGGTTTTATTGCATTGGGGTGAAATGATTAAAAATATATATATATATATAAAATCACTATGAGAAGGGTAATTTAATATAAATTAATCACATTTTGTTTTTAATATTTGTTAGAAAATATTAGTGTATTTGAATGACTAAGGGAAGGAAAACCCTTATTTTAAACTTTGGTTGCCTTGCCGCCAAATGTGAAAAAGGCCATGGAAGTAAATCCAGACAGAAAATCTGGAATGGAGCCCAGAAGGTAGTTGACTGTCAACACTAACAAGCTTCTGGCAACTCCTGCAGCCAAGCCAGCCCTAAATATAATACCCTGTATTCCTTTGGATCTTCTCTTTATAGCTGAGAGGGGGCCATCTGATCTGTGTAGTGTACAGTTTCCATATACCTGCACCCTGGAAAGGTTACTCCATTTTCATCAACAAAGGACTGAATTTTGACTAAACAGAATGATACCATTATCTTGCAAGATAAATAGATGCTATGGAAGCTATATGAAATAGATGATACAACTCATATTGGGAGAAATTTGTAGATCCTGAACTTGATCTCAAGTTTAACCTTCACTATGTTGGATGCTAGATGATTTTGAAACTTAAATTTAGGATGGAGTTTGCCTTTTATAGGCTGCAGAATACAATAAATATTGCAGAAAAAAGGTGTAAAGTAGCAATGAAGAAAATATAATTAACTTAATTAAAAACTCTTAAAAGAAAAATAAGTAGTTATAAATTGTCAGCCTGTTTTGTTTTTGTTCTTACATATTTTCTTAGTTATTAGTGTAAAGTGTTTTTGTTAGGTAATTGTGTAGTAGAGGGGGTGGATAAAATTAATTTTTCGTGCTCATACATTGCAGAGGATCACTTCTGAACTAGCAATATCACTGTATTAGTCAAGAAACTATATTTACCTAAAATTCTCAAAAAGAAAATTACAAAGGGAGCTGTTGCTGACCTTCTACTGCTACTTTATTGAGAGTATGTTGGCATACTGCATCACTGTTTGGTATACCAGCTGCTCAGTAGTGAACAAAAAAGCCCTATGAAGTGTTATAGATGTTGTCTCCAAAAAAAAAAATTGGCTATTCATTGCTTTCCTTGGAGGACATTCATTGTCATATCATAGAAAAAAAAATCATAATGAAAGACAGCATGCATCCTGGGTAGCACAATTACCCTCAGGAAGATGTTTTATTTCTATTAGTTCTAAGACAAAGTACTTGAGGGACACTTTTTATCCTTGGGCCTTGTGCATAATGAATGCTGCTGCATACTGACAATTTTCAACATATTTTAAAGATTATTATTTCATTTGATAATTTTTGTGTGTGTGTGTCTTGGTGCACCTGGGGACTGCTCTCCAAATATCATTGTGCATTGCACAATGACAAGAAGAATATATAACTAAAATAAATTTTTTGACTGTTTGTTGTATGATACTTCTTTTAATACATTACATATCCTTCATTAAAAATTTATTATATAATTGAATATAAACACTAATTTATATTCATTGCTCAGCAATAGAGTACAAGTCAGAATTTTGCAATAAATGTTGAGTCTCTTGATTCTCGTTGAAGTATTATAAAGACAAGATTATATTTTTTATAAAGATTTTGTTGGTAATCTTTTAACAATTTTATATTCCATAGGTATTACAATTAAAATATAAAAGTAAAATTAAAAAATTAAAAATCATAGCATTAAAATTTGGCAATATAAAGTAGAATAATTATCAATGTAGCATTTCAAATTTTAAGCATTGACATGTGCTTATCATAGAAGGAATTTGAATTAGGTGAGTAATGTTAAAAAAAATTCTTTCTTCTAAAAATAAAAAGATGTAACATTTCAATATTTGAAAATTACCATGATTAACATGCTTGAATTTATGATTAGCATCCAAAAATTAGAAAAGTAAAAATAAATAACCAGTGCATTTAAATTACAATAAATATTTGTTAATAATATTACTGAGTTTTGTAATAGACAATATATATATATATATATATATATATATTCTAGCTGAAATTTTAAAAAATAAATTGAAACTATAATTAATTTAAAAATAAATAACAACAGTTCGAATAATTTGATACTTAGAAATTTACATAATGATGCAATTATATATATATATATATATATATATATATATATATATATATATATATATAATTGGTTATAATTTTAAATTTAATGAAACTCAAGCATATTAAGAATTTCAAATTTGAAAATTAGCATTTGTTCATTATGAGAGTATAAGACCTGTTAAAAATTTGAATAAATTTATCAGGCATCTGGCCCTGATGAGTGTTTCAACACAAAAATCATGAATTGGCAAACCAGGTAAATCATTTTCTTAATTGAATATTTTGGCTCTAGTTATCCATTGACTGCTTTTTGGCAGAAGTTCTGGTGGCCTGAAAAAACATGTTAAATCTTCTTGATGTTAATGTTTTTTTTTAAATTCTAATATTAATTGTTAAAAAAAAATTATAGAGAACTTTCATTAAAAATTCCACATATCATTTATACACAAGTTGAAATATTTTGACTAAATTCAAGTAGCTACAACCATCAGTCCCAATATATAGTGGTGTTGCTTATTTACCTTTAACCTTTAGCACTCTGCATTATTAATATTAGTCCCCTTTCTACTGCATTCTTTTCCAAGGCCTCTCAGTTACAGTATCTTTATTGTTATTTCACTCAAAGTTGTTCTCTGTTGCCATAGCAGGAGATGACAACTTATGAAATTCAAATTCAAGGATCAGAGTCACCTTAAGTGACAGGATAAACTTTTGAAAAGCAAATGAAGTCACATACAGTGATAAAGGTCAATATCTATAGTTTAAAGGTAAGCTATATTTATGAGTAAAAGTTATTCATTTATAATAAAAAAAGAAAAATAAATACATGAAATGTGTATATGTAAGTTTCTCTTCCTGTTGTATATTTCTATAAGAAAATCTGCTTTTTTACAGGAAATCCTCTTAAATACAAATTACTTCTGATGATCAAATATTTGATTAGATATCTTGTATTTTTGGGGTGGGATTTTCATGATAACTTGTTGAATCATGTAAGCCTGCTCAAAACTTGATTATTTATTGCATTTTAATACTTTTTGGTAATTGTCATGTCTGACTACAGAAAATTAATATCTAACTTTTCAACTTGTATATAATCATGTAAAAATTAAGTTTGGCTGTTGTAAATGACATCACCTTTAAGTGACTTAAAATTAGTTCCTGCAAACTAGGCAATGCTGGAATTAGCCAAACATGTTTTCATAAACAGAAACATGCAATTCTTGATAATGACTGTAATAGCAGTTGAAAGTACTTGGATTCAAAAAAAAAAAAAATTGCCAATTTTAATTCTGACATAAAACAACTTTGCCACAAGTTGTAAAAACTTAGTAAGAAATTGGACAAACCTTGTCAGTATTTAACAGAATTCTTGCTGCTTAAAACATCTTATTTAAATATATTATAGTTTAAAGGTATGCTATATTTATGAGTAAAAGTGATCAATATCAGGGATAGAGCATATTTTAATATAAAGGTCAATAGTGAGTGGCAATAGTTTGTTTCATGCTTGAACACAATCTTCAGGTGTGTATATATATATATATATATATATATATATATATATATATATATATAGCTTTCTAAATAATGATTCTAGAGGTGCAGATATATATAGCTTTTATTTTGGTAGGTACTTTTTTCACAAAGCAGCAAATTTTATTACATAAAAATATTCAAGACAACTGTCTATAGTTAGATTACATATTTTAAATGCTTGTTTCACTGGAATGGACAACATTCTCTCAGAAAAGAATTTTATGAAAATTTGTTTATTGATATGTTTCCAAAAATCTACCAGATTTTAAATTTACAAATTGCAAAACTTTTTAGTTTATAACAAAGTACAAAAAACTGACCCATAACAATATTTCCTGAAACATCCTGAAAAAAACAGAATGAACGTCTGTTTTTTTTTTTGTTTTTTTTTGTTGTTTTTTAATGAAGATTGTATTTTCACCTAAGGCAAAACAAGACAAAATATTAAATGCACAATATTCACAAATATTTGTCAATGACATGAACTCTATTTTAAATACTTAATCCAAAGGCAGTTCATATTGATCTAATTCTAGAAAAGGCGAAAAGAAAATTGAGCAACTACACCAAACTAAATATATTCACAAGCATTAAATCATTAAAATGACAAAAGCTTGCAAAAACCTTTGTTATAACATTCCATGACTTGCTCAGCCTGAACCAATCTTGTAGAATTGTATTGAAATAATTTTTTAAAAAGTCAGCATTACTCCTTATGTTAAAAAGGGGCAATTCCCTGCCTAAAATTTACTGGCCAGTCTCATTCATATTATATATAAACAAACTAATAGAAAGAATAAATTCCGATGACCTGACTGCAATGTTAACTACTAAGAATTTTATGCCTGAAATCTTGTTGATTTCACAGCAGAGATATCAGCTGTCACTAACAGTGTACATCTGGACAGAAGCACTTAGTAAAATCTGTCAGTTGACATATTTCTAGTGACTGAGACAGTTCTGTAAGCCTTAATCAAACAATTCAAGATCTTTGACATTGGAGATGAAATTCTCACAAGGACTTCTGCTTTTCTCAGAGAATTTAGACTAACAGTGAATTATGAGTGTGTACATAGAGTAGACAAGCAAGTTTCCACAGTTCAGTTCTTACTCTATTTTTCTTTTTTATATTAAAAATGAACATGATATTTAATATTTTAGGATTTAGATGATGTCAGAATAAATTAATAGCAAACTACCAAAATCAGCTCAAAGTATGAACAGTTAAAGTAAATTAAAAAGTGATTAATATGTAGAAATTGAAAGTATGGAAATACCTAACCCTATGTCATTAATTGGTTCCAAATCCATGAAATAACCTGGTTTTTAATGTAATCTGGACTTAATGCCTTAAAATGAGGGCAAACATTGTAAAACTAGTGTAAATTATTTGCAAAAGAATTAGTGATAGGACAATATCAATATTTTTACCAATTCCTATACCTACAATGATTAAAATTCATTATTTTCAGGCCTGAGAGTTGGTTTGGGAAACTCAATGAGCAAAGTAAATTTATTGCTAAAACATTTAGTAGAAAAATGAATACAAAAGCTTATAAAGTTAGATATCCTTTTTATTTAAAAAAAATTGGGTAAGCCTTTAAACAATAAAGAGAACAATTTCTTTATGTAAATCACTTAAGTACCTAGCTACATATTGTTTTACTTACATCAGAAATCTGAAAAAACTTCCAAACTACACTTTACTGTTTGACATTGTATACACTTGCCATAATTAGGATCTGAAAATAAACATTGGTTAAAATTTAAATTTTTCACTGAATAAAAAATGTTTCTAATTTTCTAATGTGTATCATTTGTAAAGATTCAACTAATTATGATTTGCTATTAATTGTAAAATAAAAAAGGGTCTATTTTTTTTTTTGTCCACCTTCTAAGTTTCAACACGCAAAGGCACCCTCTGAATATTATGCAATCTCCTTAAAATTTTATATGTGGCATTTTTCAATGAATGGAACAAATTTAGGGGTGACAATTCAATTTCAGCATTCACTTCAGAAATAAGAGACACCCTAATTTATATATAATATTGCAACATTAATACTCTAAGCAGAAAGGCATCATCCTATGTATTGTGGTTTAACTTGTGCATATGTCTTGATAAAGTACAGAGTACCTAATCCTGCTGGACAGTGAATAAAAAATAAATGCAAATTTTAAATTTGCTTACAGATGTTTAATAAGACTTAAAAATATGAATTATAACAGCAACTTAATAAATAAATAATAAAGGGTCTTCAATCTTATCTAAAAAAAAATGTAATCACTAATAAGTTTTACTGTCTAGGTAAATTTGCAGATTAAGGAATGGAAAGCAGTTGTAATGAAAATTTTCATTCTGATGTGAAATTGCTTGACTAATTTTAAAATAACAATAAAAGTTTGTGGTAGAACATCATTTAGGAGATATCCTTTTTATGTTTTGCATTAAGTACAAAGAACATCAACTCAATATGTGTGTACAATTTCATCAAAATCCATTGAGAAATGTGAACATTGTGCATAAATAGCATATACACACACAGACATCTGTTTTATATATATATATATATATATATATATATATACACACACACACACACACACCTGATGCTAAAAAAGAAAAATGGGGAAGAACTGTTAATATTCATGAGTTGCTCCCCTTGGCAACTCTTCAACTGGAAAAGGGGCGGCATACCCAGAAGGGGCTAAGCAGCTATTTTAGATTGGGCATGCATGTGCAGAACAAAAGCGTCAAAATAAAACATTCTCTTTCCATTATGTGTCTGAGTTCCTTTAATTTGAATTTACATTTTTATATACCTAAAAATATTCATCTATAAGACCAACTTTTTATATTTTTGAAGTTATATCCAATAACTTGATTTATATTTAAAACACAAATTTCATTAATGATAACTGGGTATTTTATTTTTAAATCCTTTTTCCATATTATTATTTCTTTACTTATATAATTTAAAAATAAGCCAAGACATTAGAATTGCATCTGATTGAAAGCAGCCATTGAAACAACACCTATCAGAAGAGTTGCCCAGACAACCAGCAATAATTTCTCTGCTTCCTTATGCTAAACAGGCAAAATATGAAATATTAGGAACACCCACTTTAGGGCCTAAAATTAAATGAAGGCTTCATATGAAATATTTCAGCTCATTTCTTCAAGAGATTAGGTTATACATGCATTATATCAGATTTTATTATGTAAGTCAATGTTTTCATAATAAAATTGATATTAACCATCTGGCATTGGTAGCAATTTCAGGGTATAGTTATATATGTAATATATTAGCTGAATTATTTCTTCTTCTTCATCATCATCATAATAATAATAATACCCCCCCCCAAAAAAAAGTGTTTGTTCAGGATGTTGACGATCATAGTTCCACACAATTTCCTGTTATTTGTAGCTCTTAATCTATTGTCATTTTACCATTTCTTTCAAACTCTGATCCACCATCCAGTTGCTCCAACTTGCCAGGTAGATTGTGTGTTGCTTTCCTCTGGCCCTCTCAGCTTCAATCTGCTCTGTGACTATTAAATTTTCCAGTCTTTCTTTCCTTATGTGCCCCAGAAATTTCAACTATATTTTCCTGATGTTAAGTATAAGTATCCTTTTTTGTTGCCACTGTTTCTAGTACTTCATCATTGCTCACATGTTTGGTCAATGGTATTCTCAGCATTCTTCTGTAGAACCACAGTTGTTTCAAGTCTCTTCTTCATCTGTGAGGAGATTGTCTAACATTCACTGCCATAGAGGAGGACTGACACTCTTTTCTTTATTTCTAATATTTTTCTGTTTCTTAATACTTTGCTCTGCTTTTGAAAAGCATCTTTCACTATCCTAATGCTCCTTCAGATTTCTGTGTTGCACTTTCAGCTTACAATAGCTACTGTTAATAAAAATTAATAATAACTTTTCTAGGCACGTCAAAGTGCAGAATAAATTTTTATTTATAAATAAATCCAAAAGATATAGAAATGTATATTAAGATGATATCATGTATACCTGAATAAATTCTTACATGTTAATATAGACCCCTTAACATTACACAGGGTCGAGCAGAAATACCTCTTGGTAAGACATCATTGCCACTAATGTTTTACCATTACATGGGAGGTATTTCAGTTGCATCCTGTATAAACTTTATCTGTCTTAACCACTAATTGTTAATTTTTACTTTAACATTGCAGCAGTTTTTATTGCTTCTCAGACATCTTTGCTTCAATATTGTTTACCATTCTCATATACATTTGTTTTAATGATGGACCACATGTTTTCTATTGGATTAATATCTAGAGGCTGGGGTCCATTCTCTTGGTGTCTTTGAAACTAGTTCTGCTCAAATGACAGATAGCACACATATGTGTGCCAGCTTTTGGTTTTTTTTCAACTGCTTTATTAGAATGAAATGTATGCATTTGAAATATCACCCAAGATTTTTTTTTAAATAATTTAATATTGGATTCATATTAGAAATATGAGATCTATCACTAATCTTGTGTTCTTAATATTTTTTAAAAAATGTTAGCATATTTGAGTAACTAAGGAAGGCTTGATTAGACAATTGACAAAATATTCTTTCATTCATATTGATATTTTTCTTATCAGTATTTTTCCTTCTGCATTTTATTAAACAAAAGAGATTTTGTTTTATCTTCCTAGTTCTTTTTCTTATAAGGTTGATATTTTATGCTTTTGGATAAGGTTATTACTATGATACAAGAATCAAGGATCTTTCTATATTGATGTAAATACAATTTAACATTTGAAGTACATCTCATTGATTTAGTTTTTGTTAAAAATTCATGTCAGTACAGACACAAAAGAGTTTTTAAATTATGTGTGAACATGTCTGTCAAAAATAGTTATATCTCGGTTTTCCCTGTTAGCAGCAGAACATCTTGGTATGTCTAGATACGGGCCTCTCTGCAACTTTCCAGGTCCATGTCCATGTCTTTGTCAGTTGTCTCATGCCAGTAAAAGTGATGGAAAAACTAGCAGTGGGAAGTTGGTGAGACTTGGTGTCTTGTGAAGTCATTTCCTTGGGTATTTTGTTCCTAAAATTGCCATGCTGTGGTTTTCTAAAGGCAGATTTATTTTGTTTTCTCATGTCTCTTTCCCTACTCTGTCTGTTACTCTATAGTTCTTGGGAGAGAAATTGCTTAGGCATTTCCCCCAACCTCAACACATCATTGTCATATTTTACAACAAAAAATGTACATTGTCACATGGTAAACTATATAAGAAAAACAATATTCAGTATTATCATACATGTTAGCTAATCTTCTGATACTTGAGAACCCACTATAGCTTGGATTATAACTATTTGACAACTATATACTACTGCCTTAATTGAAATTCTGATCAGTTCAATAAAGTTAAGTTGGCAGCTGATCTCAAAAATAACCTACAATCTGTTGTTAACTGGAGTAAGAAATGGTTTGACACCTCCAAAACAGAAGTGTACTCTTTTAATCATTTTAGAGAACTTTTTTTTGCTTTCTGTCAGCATGTCTGATGTTAACCTCAAGAGAGTAACTCATTGCACTTTGTCAGGCTAACATTTTCCATTTGCATGAAGTGGAAAGATTATATTTAATGAATTGCTAGGTTTTCCGCTAAGAAAGTTGGTTCATTGTGTTGTGCAAGACAATTTTTCTTGCCAGAATCTAGTGTACATATTTATAACTTTACCATACATTCATGCATTGAATATTGCTGCCACATCTGGTCTGGTGCTTCTGTCTATTTAGAGATTCTTCATAACATCCAAAGAAGAATCTACAATGTTATTGGTCATGACTTGGCATCAGCCACTTTCCTACCACTGTAACATAGCTTTCTGCACTTTTTCTATAAATATTTTCATGCTAATTGTTCTAATGGGCTTACCACTTTGGTATCTAGACTTTATGAATTTAAGTGCCGTGCTAGATTGTTGGCAAGGTCTCATCATTTTACAGTTAAAATGGCTAGACGTGACAGTAAGCTCTATGCTAACAGATTCTTCTCTTACACTTGTAGAACTCTCTTCTGGCTTCTTGCTTTCCAGTCAGCTTTGATCTTTGAAAAAATTAAATGCAATGTCAGTTATTCTCTTCTGTTTTCTTGACCTTTTATTGTTCTCTCTCCTTAATAATAGTTTTTCTCAAATTCTTTCACACTCAGTAACCCCCATATGTCTTGATGGCTTTTATTACTTTGCTTGTGGTGAAATGATTAAAAAAATTACAATTTAATGTCTGCTTATCCATGTGCTTTATGTTGAATAAAGATCTAATATAAATTGTGTAATTCCTGATGTTCTTGAACTATATGACTACAGACATGACATTCTCCTCTTAGTTATTATATAAATCATCCATTTTATTATAATTTAACATTCAGAAATTAAAACTATTGAATTTCCTTTCTTGTTAACACAAATTTAACTTGTCTATATGAAAATTGCATGATGCTGTATTTGAGCACTGAAAAATTCTGGGCTCAACCCATTTTTCAAAATCAATACTTTAATAAAAAAAAAACTTAATCCTGATTTTTGGGAATTGGGTTGAGCTAAGAACTTTTCAGTATCATAGATTTTCTACTTTATTGTAGTAAAGTTAAAGAGAGGCCACCCAAGTAATTTGAGGCTGTATACACATTATCCAATATGGTTGAATTAAATTTCTCTTTTCTTCAATACTTGCATGTAGTAGGGAGGTTGAAAGGAGAATGATGCATTTTCAGTTTGTTTTAACTCCAGCAAATTTGCAACTTGCGAAAGCAATACAGAATAAAAATAAATAGAATAAACAATGGAAATGATCTACAATATTTATGACATTAATAATATTTTATTATTTCTGAAGAAAATCCTCTTTGTTGTCTTCTGTTTAGGATTAATTTATTATATCTAACCAAGTTTTATCAAAACAAAAAATTCCATTTTAAACCTAAGACTCTTGAGAAAATTTCACTAAAAATCTTCAAAAGTCTGTTAATATATACTAAACGAAAGCAATAAAAAGAAAAAACATGTCCCTTCTGGACATATGCGAACATGGTCCTCCACAGATTTCTTTTTATTATCAGTGAATTGCCATGCATTCTTGGAAAGATACTGGAGTCGTTTTCTGTTACCTTCTCTGTGGTTTGAAATCAGTATATAGTAGATGCTTAATATTTCTTTATAATTGGGATTTGGACAATTGCAAGTAAATGTTTGTACTCAGCAATAATAATATTGCCATATAAAAATTGCTTTCTGCAAACTATATTGACTGGTTTACTCTTGAAGCAGTATGTCCAAGTTTTAAAGAAATGAGATCATTATGCATTTTATAATATGAATGTAGTTTTTCAAAACATTTTACTTAGTATATAATATATTACTATCCTAATTATATATTCTTAGTCAAAATAAAATTTATACCTTGATTTTTTTTTTTTTTTTTTTTTTTAAATAAATGTGAAAATTTATAGATGAAAATCAGCTCCTTCAAGTGAAAGTTTTAACAACTGTTTATAATCGCTTCTGTATATTTTTGTTTGACAAACAAGATAAATTTTAAGGTTATCTTTCTGCAATCCTAAAGTAAACAGCATGGAGTGGAAAAAAAATGAACCTCCATCGAATAACAACCTCAGAGTTTTGATATTAAGAATATGATGAAAAAATATTGGTGAAAAATAACTGGAAATGTTTCAGCCAAGAAATTTGATAAACTATTAAAAACTAGAGAAATTTCATAGAATGTCTATGTTGCTAATTAGATTCATGAATATTTGTTTCATAATAAAAAATTCTTTTGCAAGCATACAAGTCATATGAAAGAGAAAACACCTTCAGCTATAAGTTTATATTTACACACAAATACATCTTGGTTTTTTAGTTAATAAAACAAAGAAATCATTATTTAAAATTGTTATTAATAAAATCAATTGATTAACTTATCAGAAGTCACCTGCTCCATTGACAAGGAGATAAAAAGTAAATATTTCAGTAATTCAATTTTATATTTTTCTTGGTCAAAATCAAAGTGTAGTATAGGTTTTTTTTGTTGAATAAGCCATTTTCAAAGCAATTTCTATGATTTCAAGACATTAAAATGTTATCGTATGTCAGAAAATTAATAATAGTAATGATCAGAGTTCTCAAGAACATTAAGAATATTTGAGTAAATAAAACGAACTGGTTTAGATTTAAAAAAGACAGAGAAAGAGAAATTATTATAAGCAATTGTAACAAGAACATTGATCCTTTCCTGTTTAAGGAACGAATAGAAATAAATAAATAGACTATATTGATTTGACTTTTTCCACTTTTAAAAGATCTTTTTTTTTATGTATAGATTGCAGTATAATGCAACTCCCACACATGTCCAATGATGCTGGCCATTGGTCAACACTTGTGTACACCCACGCCTGTTGTAAAGAGATTTATATCTTTCTGACTGCTTCTGAAATAGATTCATCAATATATTGGAATGATAGAGGACACACACAGTTCTTTGTCTTTTTATTTCTCCAATGCACACTTATAAGCATTCTTATTTTTCTCTCTCTCTCTCTCTTTACTTTGGCTTTGAAAATTTATAGTATTTATTATAACAATCCTTGGTCGACTCCTTCCTCATCTATTTTTGTATCTTTCATTCAGTATATATATTTAGGATTTAATGTGTCTGTGTGTTCTGTTCACTTAAACAGGTTTTCATAGCTGAAAACCTCTTTAAGGAGAATTTACTTACTTTTAGAATTTCTTTCTCTTCTGTCAAAAATTTACTTTTTTTTTTTTCTTATTTTATTTTGTACCTCATATGATTTTTTATTTTTTAAATATTCATGAAAGTTATTTGAAAAAAATTTTTTTAAAATATTCTTCTAACATTGATCTCACAAAATATAACAGTGAGCATGTAAATTTAAAATTTTTCCCCAAGCTGAAACATCATGTATCATACAAACTTATTTAATACAACTAAAATTATCAAGTTACATATTTGTGATGTCAGTGTTATATTTTTTTTTTTTTTCAATCTTTAGTTAAAACACTTTTTATTTGTGATTGAAGAATATTAATAAATGATGAATATTTCCCTATATAAGTGTTGGGCTTATTTAAAAAAAAAAAAAGAGAAAAAGCCCAACACTCATGTTTAAAAAATCATTTACCAAATTGCTTTCTAAGAAATGACTGGAAGCAAGTTATTGTATCATATGCACACATGAAAGTATTACATTTGTAATTAAAAAATAAAAAGAGTAAACAGGTATATTTCATAAACTGTTTTAATATATGAAAATTCATGTGTAGCTATATGTGAAATGGAAGATATTCTCATAGTTGTAAAATAATCAAAACTGGTTGCTGTGTAAGAAATAATGATATATACAGTTAATTTGCAGGGATGAAATGAAAATTTAATGTAATTAATGAATGGAATATTTTAAGAAAAGCCATTATCTTTCACGTTTATGTAGTTTTGAGATGGATGTTATAAAAATTTGTTCTCTTCATTTCTTATTTCCATGGTAACTATCAATCACTTGAGTTGCAGAATAGCTAGCAAATACTGGATTTATAAAAGAATATTTTGAAACTGAAAACAATTTTTGTTTTTAACCACATAGTTTTTGTTGATTAGTGCATCTTATTTAGAAAGAATTTTCAACTCATCATTTATAAATTGTGCAGATAAATCCTATTTCTATGTCTCATAACACTGGCTACATTTGCATGTGTTTCTTTTTATTAGTAGTAAAAATTATTAAAGTTTATTTAAATGTCCTAAAAATAAATTTATAATTTTGCAATGTTGTATTTCAAACTGACAGTGGTAAATTTTTTAAATTACATGAGGTAGCTTAAATCAAACTTGTTACAAGTAAGCAAAAGTTAGAATTTTTCAAATTGCATCTGTTGTATTTCCATATTTTATTGGTTAATATCAACCTTGTGTGGAAATTTAAGAACATTTAAATGACAAAAGGAAATAAAATTAAACATGAATAAAGAAACACTTTTAAGTGAAAATTTGCAATCAAACATCATTAAATGTAACCTTGATGCTATTTTAAATGCCCTAAAAATAATTATTTATTAAATGTTACTCAAAATGAATGGTTAGAAAGCAGTGAATTATCCTGCTTTTCATTCACATCAATCTATGCAACTTATATGCATTAACCATAACAATTAGTTTGATTAAAATATAAATTATGAACATAACTGTTTTTGTTAAGTTATGAAATTGTATAATTAAAGATTTTTATTTAAAATTTTTTTTTTACTAAAAATTTAACTTCTTCCTCCACTCTCTCATATGTAAGCAATATGGGTGAAATAACAGGGTAGACTTGGTTCTCTATCCTTGAGAAGTCTACGAGAAGGAAAACTTAATTCAAACAAGAGCAGACCTGTTTGAAAACTTTGTGGCACACTACACTATTTTTCTGTTTTAAGTTCTTGCAAAAAATGTGGTTAGTTTTACAAATCATGTGTGGATAGTCTGGCGGTTCAGTTCTAAAACTGAACTGTTAGGCCCTTACATGTCAAAAATGTTGGGAGTCCACCACAGAGGCAAATGAATGACAAAATGGAAAACTGAATTTATTTCATAAATAAAACTTCTTGGAATGAAATACATCACTACTCAGTTTTTCTATATTGTCATTCATTTGATAACTATTATATACATGTGTGTGCATGCGTGTGTTTTTTTTGTTTTATTGTTTTAAAGGATTTTTTATCCAACATTATTTCATATTGAAACTATTGCTATCCTTTTTTTTAAAATTATTTTAATAAACAGTCAAATTAATAACAACTGGCCTAATTTGAGAAGTCCTACTAAAGAAAAAAAAATTGTGCTTCCGACAGGCATTGAACCTGCATCCTTTTTCTCCATCATGGAAACTGCTTTTATGACAAAAGTGTGTCTCTACTAGTTTGAGCACAGAGCTCACCTGACAACTCAGAGTTTAAATAAAGCTATTGATGAAAGACCGTCTTCCGGGAATCTATATCTACTAGCTTATGATAAAAAAAGGTGGTGGCACAATTTTTCTTTAGTAGGTCTTCTCAATTTTCATTGTTGAAGAAAATTTTTAAAAAAATAGGGATAGCAACTTAAACACATGTACTTACTAAAAAATAATGTGTAATCAAAAGTAAATTTCTCAGTAATATAAAGTCATTTTCTGTTCAATTTTATTACATGATTTGAAGTATTTTTATTAATTGAACATGCCTCCAAAATAAATTAATTAAACATATATAACATTGTAAACTTGAAACATCTATAAAGAATTATATGTTGTAGAATTAAAAAAATAAAATTCTCAAAGGTGTAACTCTTCTTTTTTTTTTTTCCTCTCTTTGTATTAGCTGCGATTTATTTTATAAGTTGGTAAATTGTACTCTTGTCTGTTATTTTCATATTACTGCATATATATTTTAAGTAAAAAATGTCATGTGTGTGCGCACACATACACACACTTATATGTATATAACAACATGCTTTTTACATGCAATCATTATTGTATCACCTAAATAACTGCTTATCCAAATCAGTATTTATAATGAACATTTAAATGAAATTTATAAATTGGATGACATATTTCTTACCATCATTTCTTATATATATATATATGTATGTATGTGTGTGTGTATATACACACACACACACACACACATATTTGTCTTGTATTCTGTACAATTAATGTATCTTTGAAGCTTTTGGGTCCAAATGTAAAAAGGAATATGATAAAGAAAACCAGTTATTTAATCTAAATGAATAGTCCTTGCACAATGCTCAGATATATGTGGGAAGCTAGTACTATGCATCACATGGTATTGACAAAAGAAAGAATTGTAAGGTAAGGAAAAGAGAAACAAGAAAAGCCATATTGGTTGGTTGGCAGACTGGTTCTTCCGCAACACTGGCAGGAATCTGTGTAGAGCAGTGCTTGGAATACAAATAGAGAAACACGAAAGTAAAAGAAAGCAAATAGCCAAAATAAAAAAAAGCCATTTTGAGCCAACAGATATTCATTACTTGCTTATCTCACAGGATTCAAACTTAGAAGATTCCCATTCTAAGTGAAGCGATCACTTGTACCCTGTTATTCTCCCAATTTATTCTCTCTTTCTCTTTTTCTGCATTTGCGCCTATACACACGTGCATGCCTTAAGACTTTTATCTTTGTTTTTATAGTATATCTCTTCAATCATTGCAATGTAAAGTTAGTATTCTATACACCTGAAATCACATCTTTTCATTTTTTAAACTTATGTTTTGCACCTTAATGATGAGAGAAAAGTTGTTGTTTTTTTTTGTTTGCACAATGCAGATATGTGGGTGGTTTAACAATTTTGGGCCTTGAAAATTGAATTGGTGGGCCAAGTTCAGACCTATTCACCTTGCACTAATGTCTTCAGGCAAGGGATGAATCCATCATTTCTCCCTTCTAGATAGGGGTCAAACAGTAATTTAAATAGTTTGTTACCCTCAGTAAAGGGAACAGTCTCAAAAAAAGACAATTCTGAATTCAAAATCATGGAGAAAACACACTTTCCCAAAAATGAACATGTTAAAGTCAAGTATTAAAAAGAAACAGTGGAGAACCATGATCACTTATTTTTTGCATTTTTAATTTAAACTATCCTAAAGCAGTGGCGACAATGAAAGTATTTCTTCTTCTTTTTTTTTTTTTTGTCCACTTTTATTGCTTGATCACTATTAGAATTATGTTTCAAATCATAACTTTTAGGAAAATAAAATAAATTGCAAAATAAATTCAAGAATGAAAATTTCTATTCTTTAAGCAATTTTGTATTTATTTAATTTCAAATTTATAAGATGATACAATAAAAACAACTTGTGTTGTTATATTTTTATGAATTTTTACTGTTTGAAGAATGATAGATGGAATATTTCAGTGTTATGCTCAATTTGATTTTTATTTTTTGTTTCTTCTTAATATTTTCCTTTATAGATATGCTCAGTAGATATACACATAAAATTTGATAAATTCTCATAATGTTCTAAACAAATAGCATCAAGCCTTGTAGAATTATTTTCATCTTGCACAAATATTATAAATTGGTCAACTCATATTTTACTGCTTTTTTCATTCTTTTTTAATTTAAGTTCAACTATTTTATCTATATTCTAATAGATTGTATTTTTTCTTTTTTCAGGTAAGTACCTGTTACTCTGAAAGTCAATGTATGTATGGTATGCCTTCACAAGTATGTAATTTAACTTTTTCATTTGATGGAAGCTTAGCAATAAGTTAATGAAGAAGATGGTTGGTAACTTTACTCTCAAAATTCCGTTACTCCTGTTCTATTTTACATTTTTTCTAGCACTGTTTCTGTGTATAGTTCAATGCATAAATTTCCACACTCATATGTAGATACTATAAAAAAGAGTTCTACTTATTTTATACTACCCAATTTATTTAGTGATAACATTTTTGCCTTTTTTGTCATTCCATTCTGAAGTAGCTTATATAATTATTTCTACAATGTAGATATTTAAAAACAACAATGATAAAAACAGAATTGGTACTGCATTTTATTGTGTATAATACAAGAAATTTTGAACGTAAATTAAAGGCATAAAAGAGGCAGTGGTCATACTATACACAAGTACACACTTTCAGAAATTTTTACTCAGCTTAAAAAACCTCTTATTTAAAACAGCAAGATTGTAAGTACACTCAGTTTGTAAAATATATAACATATCAGAAAGCTTCAGAAAAACATGGTTGTATTATGCTCAACCTGTACAAAAAAATATGGTAGTAAGTTGAAGAAATTGGCTAGGTTGTCCATCGGGACACATTGAACACTAGAAACTTAAAATTAAAGTCTAAAGTTAAGTGTCTCTGCATTTTCACCATTTTTCTTGACGTGAAATTACAACCAGCATTTTTTTTGTATTTTGACTCTCTCTCTCTCTAAATTTAAGCAACATCAAGCCTGGTCAGTATCTAGATGGGTGACTGAGAATACCAGGTGCTGTAAGCTTGGATGTGTGGGTGGCATAATGGATAACAGCTTGGAATTGGAAATCAGAAAGTCAAGTTTCAGTCATAATAGTCATTGTTATTGTAGTAAAATTATTTTCAACAATACATATCACTTATCAGTAAGCTTTAATATACTCAGCATATCAAAAGAGTTCTCTTGAATATGTGTTCACAACAGATCCATTAATGGGGGAGATGGATCATACCACATTCTCCTCTGCCTTATTCTTACAGAGAAAAGAAGTCCCTGAACTGAGCAGGCATCCTTTGCTGTCTGTGAGGCCATGGTGGATTGCCAGGGGCATGTTGAGATTCTTCCTCTTTCTAACAGAGCTGGATTTAATCCTGATGCATTTTTGTAAATTTGTATGAGTGGCTTGCTCACCCTATGTAGTATCAGAAGGTGGGTGGGCTCTTTTCTGTGAAACCTTTTTGTCACCACTTGAGGAACCACAGCTCAAGGGTTCCTTGTAACCTTCATAAGGAGATCCTGTTTCTGTTTTTTTGTAGTCAGTCGAAGTGTCCTGAGGACAGCCCTCACTTAGGCTTGTGGGTCCCAATTCATCTCCTGTTGGTGCCAAGTCTCTTAGGGAAACTGTTTTCCCCTTTGTCAGTGTAACAGACATGCATATACTGGGGGCAGGTGCCTAGAAGCTCCACTTGATCCACCTGTGGTTCATTATTCAGTCACGTGTGTCTTTTTAGTAATATTACTTTCAGTTTCAAGAGCCAAGATGGTAGGGACCCTTCATTCAAACTTCTTCTAGAAAATGAGAGGAATCATTCATGGGGTATTGTGTTGGTGGCAGTGCATAGCAGCATTCTAATTGCTTGCAGAACATCTGAGACTAGTTTTGTCAATTCTCTAAAGCTACTCCTTTATCAGCAGCTGCTAGTTGAATAGTTTTCCAAATTATTCCATTGTACCTTTCACACTGATCATTATCTTGAGGGTTATATAGGGCTGTTCTACATACTGCTACTCTTTGCTCTTGTAGGAACTGCCATACACATTCAAACATAAATGAAGCCCCTCTGTCCAAATGAATATACATGGGTAGACTGAAGATGGTAAAAACTGAGCAAAGTACTTGTATGAGTGTTGTAGAGGATACATTAGGGCAGAGTATTGTGAAAGGAAACTATGAATATTTGTTAGCTATTGTAACCATATATTTGTTTGGAGTTTTTGACAGAAACAGTCCTTTAAAATCCAGAGTGATTCTTTCATAGGGTTTCATGACTTTTATGACCTTGCTGATGTTAGGACAGTAAAACCTAAGTTCATTTTCGGTACAAGTCTTACACAATTTTGTGATTTCTTTTGCATCCTCTACTGAGTAGGGAAGGTTTTTGAATTTGATCATGTGGACCACACGTGTAACACAACTCTCTATATAGTTTCTTTAAATCTTCTTTGCAAGCAACTGGTTTACATACATGAGAGAGGGTGTCCCATTTTCTTTACTGGGGCGGTACATTATGTCAAACATGTTACATGAGAGTTCCATTCTTCCACAGTCTATCTCCTCATTTTTAATTTTGCTTCTTGTTTTCAGGTTGAACATGAAGGAGACTGATTTTTGGTTTGTAATTAATTCAAAATGTTGCCCAATCAGATAATGCATCCATTTTCACAGTGATTCGACAATAGCATAGGCTTCTTTCTCTATTGCAGAATGCCTATGTTCGGATTTAGACAGGGTTCTGAAAAAAAAGGCTATAGGCCTCCTTGACTGACAAAGAGGAAGCTATGGTGCATTCTGAGGTATCTGTCTCTACTACCAGATTTAGTGTATGATCGGGCATAGTAATGGCTGCTTTCACTATGCCTCCCCTTTAACTTGTCAAATACTTTCTCTGCTATGGGTGATAACAGGAAATTTGATACTGTGGACATAGTGTGCAAACATATCCTAATGCATGGTGCAGAGCAGGTAAATCTTTTGGGACTGGTAGGAAATGGATTCAGACATTCTGGATCAGCGTTTTTATGTTTTTACGTATTATGTACCCAAGTAATTTTATATTTTTATGTCTAAAATAACATTTTCCTTAGTTAAGCATAAGTTTGTACTTTCGAACAGCCACCATGAATAATTTAATATTTTTGTCTATATTTCTGAGATGACGTATTATTTACATTATTCAGACTATTGTCCTCATCTTTCTCACCATATTTATTCAATACCTGGTTAAGGCAGTGGAGAACTTGCAGAGGGAAATTAACAGGAGATAAATGATAACTGACATCCATTAAATATGGCATATGGAACTAGAACAGTCTACCCCAATGAGTGAAATGAAGGGTTCAGTTTGACATTCCAACCACCTGAAGAAGGCTGGAGCGTACAACAGCCAAAATCTTGTAATAAATATGGCGACAAAGATGAGGACAATAGTCTGAATAATGTAAATAATGGTTAAGATTTTTGTCATGTTCCACTTGATTTTTCCCACAAATAATTACATTATTGATGTAAGCATAGGTGCCTTGCAGGTTCTCTTTTGATATTATCTGGTCTATCACTCTTTGAAAACTAGCTGCCTCATTAATCACACCAAACAGTATTCTGTGAGATTGATAGTTTGCTGCTGACTTTGAAGGCCATATAGGGTTTATAACTGGGCCTTCTAGCTACCTGATGATAAGCACTTTTAAGGTCCAGAGTGCTAAAAAAAAACCTTTTGAGCTATTTTCTCTACCATATCATCTATTCTTAGCAGAGGATAGGCATCCAGCAAATTAAATTGATTTATTTTTTGGTAATAGTCAATTACCACTCACTTTTTTTGTTCCCAGAGGAGACTACAAAGGCTTGGGCTCTCTGCAGCAAATAGCTGGGTTCAATTATTCCTTCCTTCAACATATGAGTAAGTTCAGTTTGGATAAATAATTTCTCCTCGATGTTTCACCAAGATTTGTAGCTACCGGTTTACAATCTGGTACTAAATTGTTGAAGAGAGCTGGGCACGGTATTCTCATAGCTGGCATAAGAATTTGTGCCCTAATATTAGGTCACAGCATAGATCTTTCATTAGTAGACATCTTTCATTAGTAGAGTACTTTTTACTAATAGATCAACTAAACAATGTCCAAGTATTTATGCAGAAAGAGATGAGCTTTGTTTAGGCACGAGTAAATTTTCCATGAATTTAGTTTTGCAATGCTTACATTAAGAAAGTTTTCTGTGCTCTCCATGTCAATCAGTGCTTTTAGTGGCTGTTAATTAGCAGTGATTTCTATCGTTGTAGTTGAGAAGCAGCCAAGTATTTTCAATGATGCCAAATAAGTTACCGTTTTGCTCCCCTTTTTCTTAGTTTAGCCCAGTGTCCTTGCTTTCTGCATGTATAACATTTGTCCATTCTAGCGGGACATAGTGACCTTGCATGTCTCTTGCCCCTGCAGAAAAAAACGTGCATTTAGTTAAGGCTGATATTTTCAGAGAGTCTAGTATTTCATATGATTGGGAAGCCAAAATAGATGGAGAGGTCTCTGATGCTATTGCAACTGTATTGTAATTTTTATCATTTTGTTCTGCTAAATCTAGTACTCTTACCTGGTCATCGCCCTGCTGTAATGGTAATGTACTGTTTTCAAGTATTCTTTGTCAAATATCCATGGACTGTAGCCCGTTTATGAAAGCATCTCAAATCAATTCAGTTCGATATTGTTCCACTGATACCAAAGAAAATTAAGTCTTTACTTAGTTTTATCAAAGCTTGATAAAATCAGTCAATGGAGTCAGATGGCAGGTGGCACCTTGTAGCTAGTAAGTGTCTACAGACCATTTCATTTTTCTTTTTAATGTAGATCTTGTCCAGTATTGTTAAGGCCTCTTTGTAGGAAGATGTGACTGCAAAATACTTGTAAACTTGTGTTGAGACATATTTGGTGAGAATAGTATAGCTTATTAGAACTTTAGTCACCAAACGTGCTCAAGAAGTTCATGAAAGTTACTCTTCAGTGACCATATTCCAGATCAGCATCAGATAGGTTGGGGGTCAATAATAAATTTCTCTGGACAGAGTAAATTAGCCATTTTCAAAATTGTTAACAGCCACATTATATTGTATTAAAATTGTTCTAGACAATACATATCACTTATCAGTAAGCTTTAATATACTCCCTATTTACCAACCTCCCCACAAGGCAAAATGTGGCACAAGGCCAGGTATTAACGTGTGGCATTCCAAAACCATAAGCTCAGGCAAATATTGCTTGTAGACCCTGTATGCATGGGGTTGCATTTGTCTACCTCCCCAAACAAGACTCTGCCCTTTGGCATAGCCTTGTCTGGGTTCCTCTCCACTTGGAGGCAGAGAGCTCGACAAGAGAGGAAGAGAAAACCCCCTCCTTCTCTTTTAACATACTGTGCATATGAATAGAGTTCTCTTGAATATTTGTGTTCAGAGCAGATCCATTAATAGGGAAGATGGATCATACCACATTTATGGCTACCATTTACTTTTGCTTCTTTTAAGTGATTTGTTGATTGGAATACAAGGTTTCTGCAACACATAGGCTTGTTTAAGAGAATGTCACTCTAAGTCTTTTTCTGCCTGAATGTACTGCTTAATTATAAATGCTAAAACTTTTGCTGTTATAGATATATTTTAAGTAAATAGCAATCCTAGTTGTAACATTTGCAAAGTTGAAATTTCTTCACTTATCATAAACTAGCAGCCATACCCAGCTGGTCAATCAGAAAAAGCATTCAATTAGAATGGAACCAAAACAGCATCATGTTTAGATGTAACAGAGTATATCTTCTTGAATTACTTTAAATTGAGAGAGTCTTTAGTTTAAAATTTGTGTTGAAATCAATTTTTCACATTGGCGTAGAAATAAAAATGAGGTATCATTGAGCTTGTCATGATGTAAGTAACCTACATACCAAGTTTGGATGATATCAGAGGAAAAAAGTTGAATTTATTGATATTTGAACGGCTTTATCAATTATTGATTTTTTTTGAATTACTAAATTTTTAAGGTTAAGAACCTATCTATTACATTGTACAATGTATGTGCCAAGTTTGGTCAAAATCTCAATGGATCTCGAATGAAAAGGTATCACACAGACACACAGATATCCTCTGTTTTATATATATATATATATAGAGAGAGAGAGATAGATATAGATAAATATTAGGTTGGTGGAAAAATAATGACGGTTTTTGACGTATTTTTAAACGTCAAAAACCATCATTATTTTTCCACCAACCTAATAACTGTCCATTAAGATTTCTATAATCAGCAATTAGTTTCAGAACTCATTGAACTGTTTTATAACATAAGTAAGATTTTTTTTTAATTTAAAAATAATCTTTTTTTCTTTAAGAATAATGTTCAGTAATTACTGGCTGAAATCATTTATTCAAGTTGTGGAACACATTGATACATTCAATATAAACTTCTTTTGATTTCTGAACATATTTTGACATGTTTTCAAATTAAGACCACTTTAAAAGTTCAATCTTTGACATTTTTTTTTTTTTTTTTTTTGAAGGTCTTTATATTTTGTGTATATATACATAGATACACTATTTACATTATTCGGACTATCGTCCTCATCTTTGTCACCACATTTATTACATTTTGACCGTTGTATGCTTCGGCCTTCTTCAGGTGGTTGAAATGTCAAACTGAACCCTTTATTTTGCTCACTGGGGTAGACTGTTCTAGTTCCACGTGCTATTTTTAATGGATGTCACGGACACATGCCACAGTGGATAAAGGAGTTGGTTAGATCCAGTGACAGGACCCAAAGAGTGTGGGTTCAATACCCGGTTAAGGCAGTGGAGAACTTGGAGAGTGGGAATTAACAGGAGATAACTGATAACTGACATCCATTATACATGGCAAGTAGAACTAGAACTGTCTACCCCAGTCAGCAAAATAAAGGGTTCAGTTCAACATTCCAATCACCTGAAGAAGGCTGGAGCGTACAACAGCCGAAACATTGTAATAAATATGGCGACAAAGATGAGGACAATAGTCCAAATTATGTAATGTATATAATACCTCATCTCAGAAATATAGACAGATATACACAGATATTTCAATATCTGGTGGAAAAAAACATTTATTTCATGCAACCAATATTTTCAACATAATCTCCTTTATCAATGTACTTAAAGCAGTGTTTCTTCATAGATCACTCACATCAAATATACAATGAAAATTAAGCTATGCCAGACTAGGGACATTGATCTTGTGTCATATATTGATAAATGTATATACAGTGTACAGCAGAAATATGGCACAGAAATACCTCACACATAATGGTAAGACATTAGTGAGATGAAGATATTATTGCCAAATACATTATTACCTTTGATGTGATATGAGTGTAAACAATTAAGTAATTTTCTATTATTCCAGGTGTGACTTTTTTTCCTAATATATTATTTATATCTATTAACCTCAAAAGTAACACCTAATATGGTGCTATGTGCCACAAAGAGTGGATATGGTTAAGAAGAAAGTATCTTATTTATTGCATTGATTTCACTTCTATAAATCATTAATTCATTCTGATAAATTTAAAATTTAGTGTCTTTATACTTGGTCATCTAAGTTGTTAAATCATAAAATCTTGTCACATTCTTATTTCAAAAATAATAAAACTTGTTGAACTGATCATAAAGATGTTCTTATGACATACAGCTACAAGTATTTTATTTTCTGTTTGTCATATTCATTTCAATGAAATGTTAGCACTTGTTCATTCAATAGTCTTCAAGTTATCTTACAATTATTTCCAGCTGTTTTCTTCCTTTTAATCTTAGATGCAAAAGTTTTTAGTCTATTGACAAAGACATTTCTTTTCTTTTTTTTCTTGTAAATGTGTGAAGAGAACTGGAAAGTGCCAAGTCATATACAACAGAATTATTTGGAGATGTGCAGATCCAATGTGGGAATGCTATCAGCCCAGATCTTCTCATATGTCTACCTCCACCCTTGAACAGTGGATGGCTGATCATCTATTAACTCAGACTTCACTCTAAAAACATCATCATCATCTTCTCTGTATATTTCTGTCCAAATCCTCAAGTTTCTCATTTTCAAGCTACTCTGCTTCCTACCAATTCTGCTGACAACAAACTCACTATGTTATTACTTATTATGGTTAACTTTGTTTATCCATTTTTGATTTTCTCCATTGATTTTTGCATTTTGTTTTATACAGATCTTTTATTGGGAGCATGTTTTGTTTTATAACTAACATGGTACCAATAAAAAAAAATGATGAGATTATGTACAAGTCAGCACTTCTACCTAGGATCAGTGTAATATCTATGTGCTCTGCTTAGAATCAAAATTTAATTCCTCAGCCCTCTACATCGGATCAGAGAGAAATATCTGAACACCATGCAAATAGACACACGCACACACACACACAAAGAGAAAGTTCTTGGATTGAGCAAAAAAATCCTCCTCCTACCACCCAAACAAAAAAAAAATGAAATTTGACATTTATTCAAATTTGGATCTGGCCAAGAAGTTTTCAACACTCTCTCTCGTTCTCGTGTGTATATATATATATATATATATATATATATATATATGAAATAATGTATTATTCAGTACTGGAATTTCTGTAATTAATACACTCGCCTGATTTTTAAATTGGAAAATGTGATTTTTTTTTCCTTTCTTAAAGTTTTAAGTCATGAAATTCAAGAACCTTATAGAGTTAATTTACATTAAGTGTTTATTGCTAATCAGCAAATGAACCTACTTATCTCTCGCTCTTTCTTATTTATATTTTTTAATACTTGCTTTATATTTGGTGTGGCTTTTTATGACTAATTACTCAAATGGAGAGTTACTTGGGCCATCTGTGCTCATTTTTAATGCATTTTAATATTCTTATAGGAACAGAGGGAAAGAGTGAGTAACCGACCCAACAGGCTTGTGTAAATGGATGTCAGATTATGGAGTATGCAAAGGATAGTAAAGACGCAATCATTGCTAAGGTCTTCAAAGGAATAGAAGTTGTGAAGAACCACGATTGCCCATGTCCTGAAGGAACATAGCTTATAAAAGAAGAATATTCTAATTGTCATCATTTCAGCAAAATTAAAATTATTAATTAATATTTTAGTATATATTTGTATTTGTATAAAGTATTTATTACTACACATTACACTAAATGAAGATAGAGATAGTAGAAATTACATTTGGAAATTATTAGTTCTCTTCTATAGAAAACCTTGACATTTGGCTTATATAAACAAACAAAATTGATTGAACTTGTGCATATCTTAATGGATCAATGATGAACATGCCATATTAATTACAAAATTTCTCATATACATTGAAATTTATTGATCATAATTTCAAATTTCTTATATCCCTCATAATTGTTAAATTTTTATTAAAGCTGGTAATTTCTAAGATGCTTTTTTAAAATATATTATGTTCATTGTGCGGATAATTCTGAGATTGATTCTATAATGACCACTACAAGTCAGTCTTAAAAATTCAGGGAAAAGAAATGAAGCAAATTGGATGAGATATTTTTGATTGAAACTTGAAATATCATAAAGACCCCAAAAGAAACAAAAGAAAAACTGAAGGAATGATGAAACAAACAAAAAAACAAAAAAAACAAAGGAATTTTTTTGCTAAAATAGAATGGGGGTTACAATTTAAAAAAGGCTATTAATAGAAAAGTTGTAATAAAAAGTATTAAAATAAAAATATTAATAATTTACAATAGCAATTAATTTTAATAGTTGTTCTTAAAATACAGAAATAAACTAATATACTAAAGGTCAAAGTTTCTGTCCACTTGAAAACTTAAAAATTAAAAAGAACACTTACACTTAGAATTGATTTAGTTGAAATTTCTAGAACACATAATGAGGAAAGAGGATTTGGAGAACGTGATACTCACACAACATACTGAAGGTTAGAGGGACTCCTGTCCCTCCTATGATCAATATATTCAAGCAGCAAGTAATCTACATTATGAGGTTGTGTAAATGGATAGCAGAACAGGTTTGGGAGAGATAACAAAAAGACAAACCCTAAGAACTACAAATGATAGGAAGTTGTGGAGAGCCACGATCGTACATGTCCTGAAGGGACATGGCACATGGCATATAGAAGAAGATAGTTTGTTGCCTATCTGTGTGCATGTACTTATGTATCACATATTATAATATCAAATAAATGCAGTTTTATTTATTGTATCAGTGATAAACTGTTTTGTTTATATTTTTAGGCAGTCCAATGTATCTATAATTCATTGATTACTTTTGGCATTATATAAATCACTTTTTGCTTAATATCTTTTCATGTAGACATTTTATGTGTTTAATATAACAGTGACTCAAAAGAAAAAGATTAGCAACAGCTGGGAATGACAAAGCCTATCTCAAGACCAAGTTGAAGCAATACAATCACTTAGTAGACAAAGGTGTTTGGATGCCTTGCAAGAAAAACTTGAACAAATAAGACTGCAGTTTAAGAATCATAGTAAGGGAATGGATTAATTAAATGGTTCATTTGCATGGGAACTAATTTTATCTAAAAGATGAATATCTTACTTGGACAGACTGTTAAAATGACTAAGGGAAGTAACCACTCATTGATTTATCTCCTCTCTATCTATAGAGTGTGACACAAAAGATATAAATAAATAAATACACAATGGTAATTATTATATAACAAATATTAAAAAATATGATATCATATGCCAAATATTAAATGAACAACTACAAAAGTTTAAAACAGGCATGAGCACTCGTTTCCCGAGTAATGGGCCATATGACAGGCTGCACTACTAAAAACATTCAAGCTAATTTTTCAATGGAAGTGACTTAGTCATTTTCATTAGAGAAGACCATACATGTAAACATCTGCCTTAGAAATAGAGAAAATTCAATGCTAAGTATGTATTATTCTTTTTTTTTATATGCCATGACCCTTCAGGGCATAGTCAAATATGGCTCGTCACAACTTCCCATCTTTTGTTCTAAGTAACTCTTGAATTTTTGCCATCCCTCTTTGTCCTTGTTTTGCCATCCATTCACACAATCTCATTAAGTAGGTTACTCACATGTTTTCCCCTGCTTTTCTTGACTTCAGTATTTCCTGTGAGTTTTACATTCTTCAGATCCTCTTTCTTCATCATGCATCCACAAAATTTCAACTCTCTTCTTAATTGTAAGTTTCCTTATAGTTCTCATTTTCTTTAAAACTTCCTCGTTGCTCACATGTTTTGTCTGTGGTATTCTCAGTATTTGTCAAGAGAACCACATTTCTGTCACTTTAAGTCTCTTCATCATTGACTATGATTATGATGAAGAACTAGAAAAAAAACTATTATTCTTTAAGAATATGAGATATATTTAGGCATGTTAATTTATTTAGTTGTTTCAGGTGTACTCTCCAGCCTTCTTCAGGTGTCTGTCTTTGTACTCAATAACCTTCTCAGAATTTTGAGCCGAACTCTATTCCGTCCATGAAGGTATATTGTACTCATTCAGTTTTCATTGTTTAGGGGAGATAACTCATATCAGTTCAATGTAAGAAACAGAAATGCAACACAAAGGTGAATAAGACTGCTAAGTATGAGGGCAGACTAAAAGGCTAACTATGAAGAAGTGATGCTAGAGCTGTGAAATCTTGCAAGCACTTCTTATTAATAACTGCATTGTTTTGTCCAGGTAAAAAGACATCTAACTGTTCAAAGAAGACTTCAAACATAACTAGTAGTGACTTCTCTTGAAAAATTGACAAAATTTAGCATTGTGGTATTATCAAGTACCTGCAGAAAATGGGTTTATCCCCAAGGACATTCTTGCTGACATGATTGCTACATTAGGGGATGATGCTTCATCTTTATCAAAAGTGCAAAAATGGCCAGCTAAATTTAGGATGAACTTGGTATGATGAAGGTTTCTGTCTAGTGGGTGCCATGTCTTCTGATACCTGATCCAAAGTGCATCAGGTTGATCACATCACTAGAAAATTGAACATTGTTTGAGGCAGATCAAACTGATTTTCTTCAATGTTTTCTAACCCAGAATGAGTGTTAGGTTCATCATCTTGAGCCAGAGACAAAGAGACAGTCTATCCAGTGGAAACATCCCCTCCTAACCTTCTCCAAATAAGACCAAAGTCATTTCATCTGCAGGGAAGGTAATAGCCTCAGTCTTTTGGAATGCAAAAGGTATTGTGTTTATTGACTATCTTAAAAAGGGCCACAACATCAATAGAGAGTACTCTTCTAATTTGCTAAGGCACTTATGAAAGCCTACCAAGACTAAATGCCCAGAGAAACTGATGAAAGGGGTCTTGTTTCATCAAGACAATGCTCCAGTACACAAGCCCTTAGATTCAATGGCTACTGTGCATATGATTGCGGCTTTGAACTTATTGATCCCATATTCTGCTGATTTGACTATCATCTGTTCCCCAACTGGAATCCAGTATCACAGGGATATCAGTCATATCTGCTGTTGATGACTTTTTTGGTAAAAAGGATGAACAGTGTTCTTTGAACAGTCAGTTTTCCTGGAAAGAAAATGCAGTTATTAATAAGAGATTTCACAGCTCTAACATCATGCCTTCATATGAACTTTTCAGCCCTTTCATTTATTAACTAATAGGAAATATCTCCTAAGCAAGAATAGCAGAAAGAAAACAAGCTACCCTCATGGATTGGTTCAAATTTCCGAGATGATTACCGAATATGATGACAGACACCTGAATAAGGCCAGAGGCTACAACAGTCAAAATGCTGTGAGCATAACAATGATAATGTTGGTCCAAATAGTAAGAGATATAATAATTATCATTTCTCATCTATTGTAGTAGTAGATTAATCTTTCTTCGAGTGAGGAAAAACAACAATACAAACAGCTGAGGTATTATTGATTAAATATTGTTATAATGTAACTTTTGAACAGTCCAATGAGTAAACATATAGCACAAATAATTGCAAACATTTTAATCTTTGTGCTGCTGTGACTTAGTCAAGACAATGTTGTTGAATCTATTTGGGAAGACAAGACTTCAAAAAGTTCATTTGTCACATATCCCTTGCCATTGTAGAAATGTTTTTTTTTACTCTTCAGTGGTCCAGGTTATTTGTAATCAGTTTGATATTTAGACAGTTCAATAGACTATTTCATTTTTCATGTTTTATGAAAATCTTAAACAAACCTGCTCCTTTATCTAAGATTTCTGTTTTTTAATTTTTCACTGCACAAATAGATTACAACTACTCAAGTTTGGCGTTTCACTCATTGTTGGACTACAGTGTGAATGAACATTAACACAGTATTCTATGAAAACATCTGATTCTAGAGAAAAGAAAAGAGCTTGTTTTTTGGTGTTTGTTTTTTTTTTTAATATTTTGATTGTTCCTTTACCTGTCATTTAATGTTAATTTTAGACAGAAATTAAAATGTGTTTAAAAAAAACATTCATTAGCATAAATAACTGAATGACATCTTGTTGATAAGTTATCTAGGTTTCCAGCTTATTCAATGGGAATTTGTAATTCTTCATGTTTGTATATAGGATTGTTACACCTTTTCTTTCTAGGTTTGGAATGTACTAATCTGTCTGATCACCAGCCTTTCTGAACTACATTCGGTTATACTTTTTGAGAAGACAATATAATAATGTTTAGTAGGAAGGAAATGGGAAAAGGGAGGGAGAAAAGGAATTTAGAGGAAAATTTGGTGGAAGGAATATATATATATATATATATATATATATATATATATATATATATATATATAACTAGAGATTTGCTGTCTGTGTATGGAGAGACAAAGATGGAAAAGCATAAAAATTGTGAGCATTGGCATTCATTAAGGTGAGATAGTCAAAGATAGATAAAAGAGGATGAAGTATAAAATATTTATACATTCCTTGTTCTTTTTCTAATATGAAATTAATCCATGTTAGTTAAAAACAATGAATATGTCAATAGATAAGGGAATGAATGAGAAGATGCATGCAAAGGGTAAGAGAAGAGCAAAACTATAAGATAATTGATAATCTTAGTTTCACAGGTTCAACTTGTTATAATTTTGTATGAATTCTTGAAAGAAAAATTTTCATAGAAATATTATCATTATTAACTGTTAATGGTCATTGAATTTTCATGTGCCACTCCACATTATCTGGTGATTTGTTTTTTCCTATCATGTAAAAATTTATTTTCTTTATTCTGTTTATTAGTTCCCATAACCCTAAAGGTTTTTTTAAAGTCTGTAATGAATATCTCTCCTATTATAACAGGTGCCATCATCTTCACTTGATAGTTGTCATGACACTATCTCATATATATATCTATTGTTTTAATAATTATTATATATATATTATTCACTGGTGACACTGGAGTTTGAACACAGATCACCAGAGAACAAACACAGGCAATCCCATTTTGAATAAGTAGATCACATGATGGGAATTAGCATGGCATCTAAGTGGTCACTATATGGTGGTTACTTTTTGAGTGAGTATTATCTAGCAAGTACTATTAGTGTGAGTGTTATTCAAAGGCGTCTGACACCAGTATTGTTCAACAGCATTATTTAGTTGTATCTGTGATTACAAAGTCTCTGCTACAATGAGCATTAGAAAAGTGAAAACAAGTATTCGTTGACATTACAAAAGTGGCAACCGGTGTTCATTGACATTGCAAAAATAATGTTTTAACTACTTCATTTGCAATTTCTATCAAATGTTTTATTTTTACCACATTGTGCACAACAGTGTGGATAAGTGTTAGTTTCTCATGTCAGTTCAGGTCTTTAATATTTACTGTTAGATGATGCATTGAGGAAATAGTTCAACAAATAATCTCTGCAAGTTTGGATAAGCTGCGATTAAGCATACTGTCTAACAATATCCGTGACATTCAATTACAGATTCCTTACCAGAGAACAAATTCTGATCAAAAAAAAAAAATTGGTCCTATTGATTTGAATAAATTGAAATTTTTTTTTCTTCTTCAAAATGTCTAGAAGAAAAAAAAACAACAAAAAATAGTAAAAATAAAGATATCAGTTCAAATCAATTTCTAGGAAAAGTTTTTGCCTGATTGGAATCCAGTATCAAATGTAATTACTTATCAAATCATGTTGTTTTTTTTATACTGAACAATTTGGCAATTTGTAGTTCAATCATTTCTTTCTTCTTTTTTTTTTCTATATTTTTCATTTTTGTCTTCACAAAATTTGATAAATGAAACATTCCATTTGTTACAAAGGTTCCAATCCAGTCTTGCTATTTTTCCTTAATTCTGTGTCATTCAAAGTCTGTCTTACATTTATAGCCTCTGCTTGATATTGTCATTCAATTCAACCAAATTGCAGAAACCTCAGTTGATTATCTAGTTGTAATGTGCATCTTAAATTATCCTTTAATAAAAGTTTGTGTGTGTGCTGTTTTGTCAAGATAGACTATCTACTGCTTACATATCCATGTCTTTTGATAGTTCCAGAAGATTTACAGTGACAAAGCAGGAAGCATTTTGCATTCAGTTCAGCTTGCTAAGATAAGGCTAAGCGTTAAATAGACGAGAGTGTTATCTTGTTTGTATCCTTTTCACATTTGCCTCTATCTCAGCACTTCAGATAATAACTGATATATTCAGGGTGTGTTTGATTTGATGACATGTTTGCCATCTGCAGGTTACTTCTTGTTCTCACACAATCATTGTGAAAATCTTTTTTAATTAAAACTAAAAAGATTATGCTTTTTAAAGAGAAAATCACAAGATTCCTGAAATAATTACCATTCTTAGAAATACTATTAAAGCCACATTTAATATAGAAGTCTAGCAGAAAACACACAATTTACACAAAAGTTAGAGATAACAAATTAAAGCCAAATTTATACAATTATTACAAAACATATATTTTAAACTACACACCAATTTTCATCTAGCTAAGTCACAAACATGCTGCACTTTACTCCAAACAAATTTTAAAATAAATACAAATATAGCAGAATGCATGTAATAAAACTACATCTGTGGGTTTCTCTTATATAGGCTATAAGAGAAGCCAGGCAGCAGCACAGAGACAGAGAGGAAGAGACTACACACACACAAACAATAGAGGTATGGCTGACTGCCTGCCCAACCATTAGGCTGTGAACACAGAAAGAGAACAGACGCCACTATCAATGTGACGAGCCCAAAACGATAGCCAACAAGGAGTCGGTCAGGTTAATCATACTACTTTTTCATGCTCTCATTTCACACCTCATATATTGTACATTCAAATGCTACACTATATGATTTACCAAAGACATTTTCATATCTTGTAAATGAAAATAAATTTTTGGTCATTTCTCCAAACCAGAGTCTAATTTGTTTGTTAACTCCAACCATCTTCCACCTTGGATTAACTGGTAACCCCCAACATGATTACCAACTTCTTGCAGGAACACTAGTCATGTTCAGGTAGAAAAATTGTTGTGGGAAAAATATACCGGGAGACATGTGTATTCTACCTAAATACAACTAGCATTCCCACAACAGAAGTTTTGAGTTTTGTTTTTATTTCAAAAGCAAGCTTATAAAACACATTTTCCATTTTTTTTTCTGTTTTGAATATCCTAAAAAACTATTTGAAAAGATTTGTTGCTGACAAGCATTGTCAAATGTGTGTGTTTTGTTTTATCAGTTTTTTTTTTGTTTTTGTGTTCCTACATAAACTCTTTACAATGTCCCTCACTATTCAATAGCAATAAATGATCATAAAATGAACAGAATTTTTATAACTTCCACCATTTTTATTTTAAACAGTGTGTATTACATCTACTGGTTAGCACATTCAAGAAATATTAATAAAGAAAATGTGTTCTCCAACAGGGATCAAACCTGTGTCCCTGATTTCACCTACAAAGGGGGACACAAGTCAAATCCCAGCAGGATAACACATTTTCTTTATTAAGGTTTCTTGAGAGTGCAGAACAATAGACATAATATGCAGTGTTTAAAATAAAAATGGGGCATCTATTTCAAATACGAATGTTAATTGTAATAATCTTTGATGTAATAAAAATGGCAAATTAAAAATAAATCCATTAATATGAACACAGAAGTAAATGTCTTTCATCAGGAAAATTAATTTTTCAACTAAGATAAGAATATAAATGAAAATATCTTTTCATTCTTTTTCATGTTAGGGTGGAAAAATTTAATTGATTTATAGTTATTTATTGACTTGTAATTTTTATGAATTATATTATTATTACTTTTGGTAATGATATTTCAAGAGAAGGAAATAATTCCTTTGTACCACAGATTCCATTAATTAAAGTATATGCACATAAATGAGTTGCATTAAAAGAAATGCAAGACATTTGATATTCTATGTGTTTCTGAATTGCATACTATAATTATTTTTAACATCTATTGATTTAAGATTCTAATAGTTAGGATCAAGAAATTTCAAATCCAGAATGTACATTTTATGCTTTCAAAATATAATTTCAGAAGTTTCTATATTTTACTGAATTATTTGAATTGTATATTTGGGTGGTAAAGATTATATTGCTTGATGATTTTTATATTCTATGTGCCATATCCCTTCAGGATGTGGGTGATCATGGCTCTTCACAACTTCCTATTTTTGTCACTTTTAGCAGTGTCTATCTTTTTTCTATCTCTCCTAATCCCTGTTCTGCCAACCATTTACACAAACTCGTTATGTTGGTTATTCCCAGCTTTCCTCTGTCTCTTTTGAATTCAACATGTCCTGTGAGTGTTAAATTTTTATATTATGTAATGAAATTTCTAAAAAGTAAATACGTTTTTTAAATAGGTTCTTTTAATACTTATAGTTTTTCCTTATAAGAAAAATAAGATTATTTATTCATTTGAGCCAGCTTTATCTGAAATCGCATAGAAAAAAAAGTTACTTCATTTATCAGAGGAGAGAGTTGATTTCTAAATAGGTTCCTGTATATTTTCCACAATGACAGCCTATTTTGATGGCACTCAGGACAAAGACCAATGGGACCATAAGGAATTTTCTATACATAGAAATGAATAGAAATGAAATCCAAACCTATCCCATCAACATGTGTCCCTTGAAAAGAGAAAGCAGTGAATAGTTAGATGTATATGCTGATGAATATTTGTGAGGGTGCTCTTATTTCATGAATGGGTAGCTAACATCATCATCCACAAATAAGTGACTTTGTGAATGAGAATTCTAACATCCAATTCACACGCCTCTCGGAAAACACAGAGTCGATAATTCTGGCATTAATGTAACCAGTGAGCGTAAAGTAAAAGAGATGCAGCATGTATCTCACTTACACTTGACCTTTGCTAACAATTTTGCATGTACAATGACTTCTACACTAACATGATTTGACCTTTCATGATCAACATCCAAACCTGTCTTTCTGAAAATATCTAGATAGATAAGAACAGATTAGTATAAATTTAAAATGGTTAGGCTAGAAAAGAGGCAAAACAAATGGTTTGTAATATAAAACTCAAATAATTCAATGATACAGATGATTTTTATTTGAAATTTAAAATACAGAAGAGAAGAGTAAAATAAAATAATATAAATAGTTGCAATTAGGGACAACCACTAGGGTGAGCTACTAATTATTAAAAATATAAGAGGTTCTTGTGATAAATTTCTGTAAATATTAAATGAAGACTTTCATTCAAGGTTAATTTTTCAAACTGTCATCTCTACAAGGTTATCAGATCTTTATTATAATTGTTATGATCAATTAGTCTTTCATGCATATATGATTATAGCTTCATTAATTGTCCCACCTTCAATTACCTTAGGCATGTAGTACAAGATTTAATTCTTATCATTATTATATGATTGGGCCTTACATTTAAATGTCTGGTCTGTTGATATTGATTATATGTTTCTACTGAGTTTCCCCATTTTTCTACATTACAATCTAGTCAGTTGACTATTAAGTACCATGTTATATAGAATGTACATATAGAATGTGTTCATATAACATCTATACAGCAGTCATTGTGAGTTTCCTGCTGAACAAAGGTCTTTTTCCAAATATTTCAATGACAACTAACTCTATTGTCTTAATAGCAAATTTCTTTGTCCCATCTCTTCATCTTCTCTCTGGTATTTACCAAGCACATTTGCTTTCTCTTGGACAATAATCAAGCAAACTTTTGCTCCTTCTGTTATCCTTTCTTCTTACTATGTGCCCTATGATCTCTTATCTTGGTCTGTTCTTTTATTTCTTTCTATTTATTAGAGTTATCCCACAAAATTTCTCTTTCCATTGATCTATATGTGTTTTTAAGTTTCTTTTCAATTGACTTTATTTTTCATCTTTTGTCCCCATAGATCATAGCTACTATTCTATACTCATTATAGGCTTTACATTTTAAGCTTATTGGTAGAGCACTTTTCATTATGTTTCAATATTTATTAAATGCTTTCCAGTCAATCATTATATGTTATTTTACTTCATTTTCATGGTTTTTTTTTTCTTTAATGTTATCACCTGCTGTAAGTAGATATATTCCTGGACTTCTTCTATTTCTTCATTCTCAATTCTTACAATCTTTCTTTGAAATAATACAATTGAACTAGGGCTCCATTGATTAATCAGCTGATAATCAGTAATTGGTCATATCAATATTTGCCAATTAATCAGTTATTGGATTACTTTATTTTTGTTTTCTCTGATTAATCAGTTTTTATTGATTATTACATCACATAAATCTAAAATCTCATCCTTGGATTAAGTCATCTTAAATAAAAAATGAATTTAAATAATATTTTGATAGCTTTTTCATTTTATTTCATTTTTTGATAATCTTTATTAGAAGTGATTAAATTCCTGATTAATCAGTGCAACACAAAATTGAACATTGCTACTGTTTTATTTCTGCTCATCATTTTAACTTATCTTACAATTTTAAAACTATTTAGGTCATTTAACATACAAGACACATCTAACTCCATAAAAGAAAATTAAAAAACAAAATAAGAATGATAGCACAACTGTCAGTTTCAGCCTGAGTAATGTGACTAGGATGCAAGGGGGTACTTGGAATGAAAGAAAATGAGAAAATTTTAATGAACAGAAAGGACAACAGAAGACAAGATACAGGAAGACATGATGGAGATTGGCATTGCATTTAAATCTTTGGTGGCAGGGAAAAGAAATTATAAAAGAGTTCTACAGACAAAAGTGTGAGGAAAGAAACTATTAGAATAGAACATACAGTTGCATCAAGCTAGTTCAACAGTAAAAGAGTAAGATCTAGTTGCCAGTTTAGTAGCACATGCAGTCTGATATAGTAACTCTCTCTTTTTGACTGTGAGCACTGATTAAGTGAGTAGCTTCCACGCTATCAAATATAACACTTTTATTATTGTGCTTGGATATATATATATATATATATATATATATATATATATATATATTTATGTGTGTGTGTGTATATATATGCAAGTGTGTGTATATATATATATATCTATTCTATGGCATGTAGACTAAATTTCCCATAAAGCATATACAATAAAATGTTTAGTGATTTTTAAACAATAAACCATGTTCACACAAATTTTTATTAACTAAAAAAATTTAAATTTTTTTATGTCATCATAACATTATTTTACATGAATTTACTAAAACTGACATAGTTGTTAATATTATTGAAGCCAGTAAAAATTACTTGTTTTTAGCAATGATCTTTTGTCACTTATTGTTGTAGAGTAAATAATACCCCCTCTCCGGTAATTACATAAACTAGTACATAACTATAAATAAAGAGCTCCAGGTCAGAAGTAAGGAGGAAAAGAGAAGCTGTTTGGAGTCAGTCTTCAGACTAAGTAATACAGGCATCATGGCAAGTTACCGAAGCATTACTTATATCATAAGCGCTATGAAGCATGTTATAACACTTATCTTATAAGCTTTTTGAACTTGAAAGGGTTTTAATGATTATTACCACAACTCTTTGTTCCATAATTTGTGCAATTGTTTTGGGTTTTTTTTTTTGTTTTTTTTAATCATTTCATCCTCAGCAAAGCAATAAAGCCACTAAGATTCAAAAAATTACAGAGAATGAAGGAATCTGAGAAAAACATTGACAAGAGAGGACAATATGTCCAGCAAGTTGCATGTGACTCACAATATTGGACTTTTATATTATTCTTTTAATAACAAACTTGATAGAAGCAGGTGATGGAAAAAAGCTAATCATTATTTTCTATTATACTGTTATTTTCTGAAAGAAGAATACCATCCAGACAGCAAAAGGCAGCATTATATATATATTCCAAACTGCTTCTTTCAGGAAATGCCAAACATAGCAAGACCAGATTTAGCATATCCACAGATCTCTCTACAAAACAAAGCATATTCCTTCAGAAACAAAAGAGCAGGCAATATCATCTGTAATTTCCAGTAACACTGATATGCAGTCTAAGTGCCAGTCATAAATGCAAATGTTATGCCTTAGAATCAACCTTATTGTAATAATGAACTGCTGAAAGTAAAAGCTTTAAAAGCAATTTTATTCCTTACTCATATTTCTTGCCTGTCCCCCCCCCCCCCCAAGTGGAAGTCATCTTCAAACTGAACTGCTGTGGACAGAGCCATTTGGCCCAGTCATGTTTATTGATGTACATAAATATTATGATCTAGCCATCAAGAGACATTATTTCTCACATGACCACTTGTACTTTTAAGCAACTGAATAGGAAGTTACAACATAAGAAAATAAAGTGGATAAAGTTGTCAGCAGCTAAATCTAACTGCATTCCATTAAGAGCATAGATATATCCAGGAACAAAACACAGCAGTTTATAAACCAGTTGCATGAAATAATAATGGACAACCATATCGAGGGTTTGATTAAAATTAATAAGCAGGATACCAGCATCATTTTATTTATAAGTTCTTTATGACCAAGCAAAATGCTGTTTAATCTTTTTTTTTATATTTTGTTCACAGCATTTCTGCTTAGAAGGAATCAACTCACTCTACACAACCTTTGCTATAAAATAAGTATATTCTGTATAATGTTTAACTGTTTATTTTATGTCAGTACAAACCTGCTTTGATAACCAAAAATGCCATTTAAAAAGTCTTCAAAAACACACAATCTAGTTTCAGTTTCTAATTTTTTTTATTACTAATGTTTTTTAGTTTTTTTGTTGGTTTTTTTTTGTGCACAGTATTTCTGCTTAGAACCAATAAACTAGACCTGCACAACATTTGTTATAAAATTAATATATATTAAATAATGTTTAACTATATATTTTGTGCAATACATCAAACAAGCAACATGAACTCAGTGTAATAACTAAAAATGTCAAAACCATCTTAACATTGGTTTTAAAAAAACTCGAAAATTATACCACAGATGTCCTTAGGCATTGATTAATCAAGTGTTGCTGTAATCAAATGGTCATGAGTTCAATTCTTGGATCAGGTAATGAAATATCTGTTGGTTCAACAGGGACAAGAATAATAAACGTACAAGATATCCTGTATCTACCAAAAATAACGGATACCAGAAGGTACTTGGCTGAAATTTTCTGTCTATCTGTATCTGCATGGCTGGGATGCTCTTTTTCAAGTATATCTATCTGCTAGGGTGGCTAGTCCCTGTTGTAGACACCTGCTCAGCTATATTTGTGTTTGTTCAATACCCACAGAGCCAACTTGTGGTTTATACTGCAACTATGCTGAGTGTGGACCTTAATTACAGTTTCTTGGAGAGAGCGCATAATCACTAGTTTGAATACAACCAGTATGCTCATACGCTCAGTCATGATGACTTGTAATTTCATGCTAACACAACCATCAACAGCTTCCAAAGGGTTTCATTTTTTTTTTTTAGTCATTTCACCCAAAGCCAGACAATAAAGCCACTAAAATGCAAGGGGTTACTTATTGTTAGAGAATATGAGAAAAAAAAAAACACTATCAAGGAGAGAGAACAATAAAAGAACAAGAATTAAGAAAACAAAAGATAATGATCAACGTTGCATTTAAATTTTTGCAGATCAAAATTGATTGGAAAGCAAAAAAGAAGTGAGTACTAGAAATGAGAAGTGTGATAGAAGAAACTATTAGCATAGTTAACATTAATTATGATTACATCTCACCATTTCAGCTGTAAAATGATTGACCCAATTTAATCCACAAAGCATAGGTCGGTTCATAATATGGTTTTCAGGAAGATTCCCAGTAGTGCTGCATGCTGGGATTATTTCTCCAGAATGATATTATCAAGAATTTACCTCTTGAAAAATTAACCATGGTGAGATTCAAATTGGTTGTTGCCAGAATTCTAACCACTTGGCCACACATCCACAGTTGTGTCTTTAATAATATCTATAGTATTTAAAATGAAAACAATAGTTAGAAAAATTCTAGTCAAAATGCCTGCCTTTTAGTCTTTCAGGGAATTTAAATCAAAGTATGTACTTTGTGGGGTTTTAGATAAAAATAAATTTTGTAGCATATAAATATCTGCAATATGAAGGTCCAGTTATCTTTCATCTTGTAAGGTTTATGAAATTTGGATCTGAATCCTCACTTTTAAACCACCTTTTTAGACATCTTAATTTTGTTTTTCAGAACCTGTTAGAAAAAGAGTCCATTTCTGATTGAAATAAATCTATTTTTATTAGTATCACATGATCACTTATATACTTGATATATACCATTTTAAGGACTATATAACAAATTTCACCAAAATTGAACATTTTCTTTGTGATATTTTTAGCAGCAAATATTGTTTGTCTTTATTCATTATTTTGGGTCAATATCCACAAATTGGTTTTTGAGTTCTTTTAAATGTTGTTTTCTGCTTTACCAGTTTCTACATTATCGTTTGTAACCTTGAAATAGAAAGGTTACAGTTCCTGATTCTCTTTCCCCTTTTTATTCCTATAATCCTTGAGCATTTGATGTGAGAATATTCTCTGGCTATAATGAGACAAATATTAATGTATCTGTTTCTCTTCTGATTAGATTGTACTGTAGTCCCTCAAGGATTAAACTGAGGCAAAATTTGTTACATTTTATCTTATTTCTATGTGTGTGATTATCCAGTGGGAGTTGGGTGCAATCAAGATTGCTTTAGGCTCTTAATGGAAATATTATAATGAACACTTATTCTTTTCTTTGCTGTTTTGGAGCCAATAAGCACATAAAAAACATAAAAATAATATTTTATTTCTTGGATCCCCAGAAAATTATTTTCAATATAACTAAGTGACAAAGAGGCTTTTTTTACTGAAAAATATCTTGTTCTTACTCCATAAAGGCCTGTCTAGATGCTTGCATTTTACAGTCTTTCAGGGAATTTAATTTTTTTTTTTTTTTTTTAAGAAAATTCTTTAAAAATGATATCCAAATGTTTAATGTTTGTTGAATATGACAGATAGTGGAATGTTTCCAATCAAGCTATTTTGGCTGGATTACAAAAGAAATATGTGGTCTGGGATTGTTATCCTAATAATATATCTTTTCTATTCAGTCTTCATTCATTGCTCATTACTTCAATCATTTAATTGGGAGCAGTGCTTTTTTGAATCCATCATATGTTTCTCTAAAAAATTAGTTCATAGTTGATGATTACCATCTTATATATATATATATATATATATATATATATATATATATATATATAGAGAGAGAGAGAGAGAGAGAGAAGAGATTAACATACAAAGTAAATATAGAAGGAAATATATTAAAGAGACATGCCAGAGTATTTATGTTATCATAATCTAGCATACACCTGACTGACCACAACTATTAGTTGTTTGAATTTGTTTAACAACATATCAACCTATGCAGGTTAATTAATGCTGAAATCTAAATATTTTGAACACAATTTTATGGCTTCAGTTACAGATAAAATGTATTGTTGTTTATTTTGGTATAAAATGTATTGTTGGTAATTTTACTAAAAATGAATTGCTGGTAACTTTTACTATAAATAGGTATATATATATATATACACACACATTCATACACACAGGTAGTAATCCATTGGTATAATCCAGGCAAGTCCTATTAACACAACATAGAATTTGAAATATGTTAAAACTGACTCACAAAATAGCACTCAATGTTTATTTTCATTAAACAGAGCAAATTTTCTTTACAATTGGAATTAGGATACCTTTAGTTAATGACCATTTTCACCTATGAATTTTAATTTTAAAGTTACCTCTTGATTGTTTTTTCATGTTTTCATTAATTTCCGTGGATTCCCATTGAATCAAACTTTGACCATGCGACCATTAGGATGTAGGGCAACTCATTGGTTTATATCCAAAGTCATGTGTCCTTGCATACATATTAAGAAATGTCTCTTAAGCAGATATGAGGCTGGATATAAAAAAAAAATGTACATTTCAATTACCCCCCACCACCAATCCTTTTATAATACCCCTGCTTTTCTCTTTTTCCTCATTCTTCTTCACCTCCTCCTCCTCCTTTTCTATTACACCCAATGTTGTGTTTGTTTGTTTATTTTTTAAAAACATGATATAACGTTCATTATTTTTTTAATTTTTTTTTTTAAATAATGCGTTAAGAGTTCATTTGATAAAAATCACCTGAGGATGCCATAAGGTTGAAACCAAGGTAGCAGATTTAACTGATCTCCTGATTTTTAATATACATATATATATATATATATATATATATATATATATATATATATATATATATCATGACTTTGGATTTCTGGTTCAAAAGGTTCTTTGGATAATGACGTTTCTGGAGCCAAGATCCAGATTATTGCAATAATAACATTTCCGAATCAAAAGAACCTTTTGAACCAGAAATATATATTGTTGCCTATTCAGAAAGAACCCAGTCATTTAATAATGATGAAAAAATATGCTCTCAAGAAATGCCTTAATATACCCTTTGTTCAGAGTACACCCTTAGTGACCTCTCTGACTTATCTTGATGTCCTTTGTACTTTTCAAAACCATCTGTGAAGTCTTCTTTCAAGATTGCTATCAGTTGCTTCATCATATTCTTAACTTTTACTCTTGTCTATGATTTGAAATCTCCTTTTCATTGGCATTCTTAGAATTTTGGGGGAAAAAAAAAATTATAGGGAGCCCAATCTGAGCTGTAGTGGAGTTGACAGTTTTGGGTTGATGCCATGTTTTCTCCAAAAAATATCCTTCTTGAAATATCCTTCTGAATGCAATGATCATATTGTATACAAACTCGATAAATGATTTCTCCCTATTAGCTGAGTAACCCCACAGAAGAGTTTCTGTTTACACATGTGTTGTAAGGTCCCCTGTAGACACTTTTCCATTTTGACTGCTTTCAAAATGTAAAATATACACTGCCTTTTCAAATTGACAGCATAACCCACATGTACTTCGGGTTGCTTAGTGATAAACCATGATGTTTACCAAAGAACCACTTGTCTGAAAAAAAGGAAATTTTGGTGATTGGGACTTAGTTTTTCTCTTTTTTACATCTCAATTTAAAATCCAAAAATATCACGGATATATTGATTGATTGGATTGTACCATTGTTACAATTCCATATTTTGAAAACAAAACTATTTTAGGTGAAAAGGAAGACACACAGCTGAATATCTGTGTTATAAGCCTTTACTTACACATGTACATTTCATGAAGCAATACATGTTTCAACTAATAGGACCCACTAGCTTAAATCCCCACCTTGGAATAGACAAATCCATTTCACTATACAACAAATTGGTTATCAAATTACACCAAGGTCCCACAACTGATTCTTGATATATTCAAAATGTCTGATACTTTTCAGTCAGACCACATATGAACATACAAATTAGAGTTTCATTAATTGATGGTTTCATAATACCTTTTTTATGCAGAAAAATGGCAATACAAACATTTGTTCTGTCCTAGCAGTTGCGATTTACATTTTACTAAAATCTCTGAGTAAATCTGAATTATTTTAGTCAACAAGTTTGAATAAAAAGTTGTTTTTTATTTATTTATATATATATATTTTTTTTTTTTTTAATGAAATGCCACTACAATCCATTTTTGGAGGCAGTGAAGAACTCGTTTAATTCTTGTTATTATCTATGATCTTCTTTGCTTTGGTTGTTTTAGAAGAATTTCTTTTTTCTCATTGGAAGAGAGATTACCTTTGTCAATTTTTTTATCCATGTTGTCAGTTTATGTAAGGAAACGAATGAGAAACAGAAAAACAAAAAAAAAAATCTAGTGAGCATCTAGAAAAGAAATAAAGTTAATAAAATAGTGTATGGTTTGAAAGATGTAACTACCTTCAGCCTAATGTAAAACAGTTGGAAATGTATAAAAGTAACAGAAGTCTATTGAGTTGCTGCTAAGTAATAATGGCATCTTCTATTGCCTTCATTAGATTTTTCCCTTCCCATTCACTTCTTAACTGAAATTTCATGATTTTTGTCATTAGTAACAAGAGTGTGCAGAGCTTGATAGACTGTGGAAGGCTTTCTCTAACAGCTTAAATTCCTTTGCTATTTCATCTACTTAGAATATTTCCTGTTGTTCATCTATTTTTTTTCTTGTTTTTTATTTTTTGCAATTCTCCATAAGGTGAACAATAATTGTGAGTTAGCCAAAAATAAATTCCAAATTTGTTTTCAATTCAGCTTCTTCTTTTATGTACAACGTCCCTTCAGAATGTGGGCAATCATGGTTCTTCACAACTTTCTGTACTTTATAGCTCTTAATAAAGCTTGTTTTATTGCTATCTCTCCTAATCCCTGTTCTACTAACCATTTATCCAAGTTCATTAAGTAGGTTAAGTGCTGTTTCCTCTACCTCTCTTGCCTTCTGTATGTCTTGTGAGTGTTAAATATTCTAAACCCTCTTTCCTTATTATCAACTGTCTCTTTCTGATCCAAATTATAAGTGTCCTTTTTGTCCTTCATCATTGCTCACATGTCCATAGTATTTTCAACATCTTTCTGTAAAACCACATTTCTGTTACCTTCAGTTTCTTCTTCTGTGAGGAGATTTTGCAGTATTTACTGCCATATAGGATGACTGATATTACATAACAATCCAGTAATCTTTGTTCATAAGGGAATTTTCTTGTTTCTTAATACTTAGCTTTTGGAAGGCATCTTTTGCCATTCTAATATTTCTTCTAATTTCAGTGTTGCAGTTTCAATTCTCTGTTAAAACACTTCCTAAATATTTTAATTTCTGTACTTGCTTCATTTTGATGTCTTCAATATGTAATTTACTTCTTGGGTTATTCCTTTTGTTGACAAACATACATTCTTACAGTTGGTGTTTAGTCCTTTCTTCTTGCTTTCCTACCTTATCTGTTATCTGCATAGCTGATGATGTTAAGATTATGGCTGCCAATAATGAATCCTGGTAGGATTTCTAATTGTCTCAGGATTGCTTCACTGTAAAAAGTTTAAATGTCCAGTGAGAAGACACAACCTTGTCTTATTGCCCTTTCTATTTTTGTGTATTAACTGAATTCATTTTCTATTCATATGTAGGCAGTTTGCTCCCAGTATTTATGGATTATTGTAATATTTTTTTCAAATAAATCCAGCCTATCTCGCAGTTTAAACAATTCTTTGCGACATACTTTATCAAATGTCTTTGCATACTCTATAAAATATAAGCAAAGGTATTTTTGCATTTGTATTGCTCTTTTAGATATCATTCTGAGCAGTATATTATTATACTGAGAATGATATCTGAAAGAGCAGTATATCATTATACTGAGAATGATATCTGAAAGAGCAGTATATCATTATACTGAGAATGATATCTGAAAGAGCAGTATATCATTATACTCAGAATGATATTTGGAAGAGCAATTTGCATTTTAAATTTTTAGATAACAAACAGCTTCATTTTAAAAATCCATCCCAAATCAACTTCTTGGATTTTAATAAAATTTTTAATAATTTTTTCTTAATAAAAATATTTATAATAAATTTCTATTCCCAATTTTAGAGGAAAATGAAGGATGCAAAAACTCAAACAGTGAATAAACAAAATACAGGGCAAACATTGCATAAACAATGGGGGAATATAGGATCTGTGAAATGGCAGAATGAGTAGGCATCATATGCCTGCCTATCACTTCTTTTGGGCAAATTCACCATAGTGTTTGTCATGTGGCAAATTCAAGTTTTGCTTTTTGGAACTTTTTTTGGAAGTTATTGCTTTTTTTCTTAATATTTTCAATCTGTAGTTGCATCTTTGCATGCTGACTATATTTTCTTATTCACTGGTATGTAGGATATTTAAAAGTAGATTAATATCTGTATTTGAATAGTTTATTTTTTTTATTTTACTGATTAGAGGTATTTAGATAGATAAGGTTTCTAGAAGCATGTATTGGGGTAAGTTTGTTCCTTGAATAGTTCATTAAATGTGTGAAATTTTTATGTTTGTGTTTTATCATGTTATTGTATACTTTGAAAAAAACCTTTTTTAACTGTTGGGAGTTTTTTTTTTAATTTGGGTTGTTGAAATGGAGATTAGACATTGTGATAAATATACTGGTGTAGTTCTGTATCCATTTGCAGCTAAATATAAAATATATATCATGATGATTAACATTGTAATAAACAAGATTAGTCACTTTAGTTCCAATGAAATGTGTTGTTTACTTGAAGAAACCCATTTTTTTATGTGCTGTTCAGTATTGATTAATAATTGACTTGTTGATTTCATCTAAACCCTGGATAATAATAATAATGATGATGATGATAATATTGTTTGACTTAAACCAAATTTTAGATTCTTTCTTTTCTAGTATTTTGTTTTCTGTTAGTTTTATGCTTTAGGCTTGCTGACCAAAAATATGGATCTGTTTTGATTCTTTCAGATTTCTGATAATAAACAGATTTACATTTTGCTTTCATCAATTTTAGCTTTATTGAAAATCTTCAATAAACATTTTTATTAGGAAAGAAAGGAAGCACTCTTTGTGAGGATTGAGGCAAAAGATTATGGAAAACAAAAATGATATCAACAAATTTAAAAAAAAAAATTACATTCTAATCTGACTGCTCTTTTAAAATGTTAAAACTTAAAGGGAAAATAATTGATTGTATTTCATTGATTATTTTTCAAATCTCCAACCAATAGATTTTATGATTAGTAATATCAGCATAGGCAGCATCAGAAAATTCAGTAAAAGACTTTGGTTAAGAGTCTAAGTGAACCCACTAAAGACAATCTTTTATAAGCACAGCTACTCTTGTGTGTCATCTCACTGATAACTTTCAAGCCCATGTTTTTGTGTGTGTGTATATATATATATATATATATATACACATATACACACACACACACACACACACACACACACACACATGTACATATGTATGTGTATATATAATATGTATAAGGAGAATAACTTTTGGGACATGTAGCCCCTTACTTTTAGTTTTGTGCAAGATAGCAAGCATCAGGCAGGATTGGTTTGGTTTGGTTTGTTTTACGGCACATCAACCCAATTGGGTTATTTAATGCCAACAAAATTTCCATTGCTGTAATAATTTTTTTTTTAAATATTGCTGGTAATATTTTTTCTTCAAAAATTTATTGCTGGAAATAATTCTTTACAAAGTATTTCTGGTATTAAAACCTGTTTTTATACTTTCATAGTGTTTCTATTTGCCCATAGCTGGGACCCTAACAGGTGCTACCACCATGGGTCAGGGCAGACCTGGGAACACCAGCAATTAAGAGGTGGTTCCATGCTCCTCAAAACCTCCTGATCAGAGGCCTTGCTGTTGGACGTGGTTTATCGTCTTATCCAGAATGCAAATGTAGTTTATCGTCATACTCAGGACAAGCATCAGGCAGGAATGAGGAAGAATGCACAAAAATCTTTTTACACTGTTTCCTCAATCGCACCTAATTTGCATGGAACTACCAATAGTGGCAATCAAGGTGTATGTGTCCGAAGAGTTCTTATTACATTTTATGTTCTCTATTTTGTATGTTGTTTTACATTTTACTTTGAGATCTTTAATTTTACAACATTGGCATTTTGGGCACGTATTTCATATTTAATATATAATACTGTAATTGATATGTTCATTGAATTTAAAAGCAAGAATAAATTTAATTTTTTAGCATGAGATTTTTGCTCATAACATATGCCAAGTAGTGTTGTAGCAGCAATTGTGTAGTCTGTATAAAAATGTGGATATTTTTTTTTAAATCTCTGTGTACATCAACTAGGCATTTTCAAAAGTAGACACTTTTCCATTTTGATTGCTTTCTAAATGTATTTGTACTACCTTTTCAAATTGACAGCATAACCAATATGTACTGTGGGTTGCTTCAAAGAATCTCTTAGTGATAAACCATGACATCTACCAAAGAACTGCTTGTCTGAACAAAAAGAAATTTTGGTGATTGGGACTTAGTTTTTCTCTTTATCACTTCTCAATTTAAAATCCAAAAATATCAGATATATTGATTAACTGATTGGATTGTACCATTGTTCCAAATATGATAGGGTTTCAAAGTTTGGTTTCTATAGCCTGAAATCAATGCATCAGAAGTTAACTAGATCAAATTGACCTCTAGGTATAAGTTACATCTCATAAAATTAAAAGAGAATTTTATTACCATTCACTGTTTCAGTGTTTACCCACACCAAAAATGTGTTTCAAGATTTATACTTCAGCAGCTATTAAGCGTTTTTTTCCTCTAATATGTATAGCCAAGAAAATGCCAAAGAATATCATTGCTCATTCAGAGATTCAGTACATTTCAGTAACATTTATACAGATGTAATTCACAACAACTTTGTCTAAACGATATCTTGAGAAATATGCTAAAAATGTTTAAGAAACAGGTTTAGAATAAAAAAATATATAAAAAAATAGCATTTATTGAAAATTTTTCATTTACCACATGGTTGACAAGAAGCAATATGTTTATACCCAATTACCATAGAAAGTTTAGTAAGTGCCACATATTTCTTGAGTATTTTGTAACTTATAAGGATAATATTCATGGATATAGATTTAATCAATCAAAATTCTGTAATAAGATTGTATCACTCAGATATGCATTGTAATCATTCAATATATTAAGGAAATATGTTGTACAAGAGAATTTATTTCAAGGTTAACTTTTAAAATTTGAAAATAAGTTTTACAGTCTCTCTTTGTCACATACGTAATTCATTGTCTTTTATTTATACAAAAACATTAAAACACCAAGCAATTTATGTCCTTTCACCAGCAGAAGCTTTGATCAATCATGAACAACTATCATCGATCTTGTAAGAAAACTTAAGAACACCATCATCAAACATAGGCAATCATGGCTCTCCACCTCTCTCTATCTCTTGCAGCTCTCAACAAGTTCCTTCCCTCTGCCACCTCCCCCAGACCATGTTCTGTCATCCACTTGCTTAAGGCCACTAGATATGTCATGCATTATTTTCTCTTGTCTCTCTTTCCCTCTATTTGACCCGTGAGTATCAGATTCTCCAGACCCTCCTTCCTCATTATGTGTCCCATGAACTTTAGCTACTTCTAAGATTCCTCTACCACTTCTTCTATGGTGACCTCAGCTCCAACAAAACACTCTGCAACTGCTCTTTGCACCATTACAATGATCAACACAGACTATGAAGAAAAACGATGCCAGGAAAGGTCAAGTGATAAACTGCAAATTCTGGCTGACTGTTTCAACAAGAATATTGAAAAAAAAAAAATGAAGAAAATCAAAGTATGTACCAAGCCCAAAAGAAAAGAAACAAAATACTCAGAAATTAAAATAGCTGATTAAAACAAATTTGTTGTTTTAGAATGTTCATGCATTTATAAGAAGCGAAACATTCTTAGATAAATACATCAAAATTAGAATGCTTTGATAAGAAATTCCATTATTTACATGGCTAGATCTTGGATTTGAAATACATTTTGTTTTAATAGGTGTTAGTTTCCAGAATTCCCTTCTATCTCCATTTTTTAAAATAGATATATCATCTGATATATATCATCCATTCCCTTCTACTCACAAGTACTATAGTAGGAGTTGATGAATAGCTAAATCAGCTATTGTTCTTTAATTTGTTGAAATAAGAAATAAAGTGAAAGAATCTGATGAAATATCTGTAAGTAACGGTGCTGCAATCATCAGCCATGTAAGGAAACAAAATTAAAACAAAAAGATATGAAATTTTGAATAAATTAAAGAAAATTAGCCTCATATATGATCATTGCAACATTCTTTTTACAGGCATATGACGAGCTGGGAGTAAAATTTCTCTGTTGATTTTAAATTAAAGACAAGAAAGATAAAGTGGATAATGTCTTAGAAAAATTGTCAGCTTTAACAAATTCTGTTTCTCATTTCTTGGCCTTTTGAGAAGAAATGTAAAATGTAGTTATATTTATGCTGAAACAAACATATTGCAAATCTATTGAACTTGACCACTTTATGATATTTCTTACATAATCTACCAATCATATGAAATGTTATTAGTAGCATTACGAATTTATCAAAAATGTATTAAGATTTGTTTATATTTCTGAGATCAGGTATTATGTACACTATTTACAATATTCAATTATTGTCCTCATATTTACCATATTTATCACAACATTTCGGCTGTTGTATACACCGGCCTTCTTCAGGTGGTTGGAATGTTGAACTGAACCCTCTATTTCGCTCACTGGGGTAGACTGTTCTAGTTCCACATGCCATGTCTAATGAATGTCAGTTATCAGTTATCTCCTCTTCATTTCCCTCTCTAAGTTCTCCACCGCCTTAACCAGGTATTGAACCCACACTCTTTGGGTCCTGTCACTGGATCTAACTAACAACTTTATCCACTGTGCCATGTGTTCTTTGGAATATCTGTGTATGAATTTCTGGGTATTATAGACCTGATAAATATGGCAACAAAGATGAGGACAATAGTCCGAATATTGTAAATAGTGTATTAAGATTTACTTATTAGGGAAGCTGAAAAAAAAGATATACATATTACTTATTAGACTGAACAATTAGATTTACTACATCCACCGGCAAGGCCTCTGATTGGCAGATTGAAGATTTTGGGCAGTGTGGTACCACCTCTTAGTAGCTGTTATTCCAAGGTCCAACCTGGCTTGGGGTGGTAGCACCTGTTTAGGTTCCATAAGGACAATGAACACCAAAATGAAAACAAAACACTATGAAAGTATAAAAATGCATTTTTATAGTAAAAATACCAACAACTACTTATAGTTAAAACTTCCTAAAATATTACTGAATGAAAATCCTATTTTTAGCATTCAATGACCCATGAGTGTTAATATGCTGGTAAAACAACCAAAACTATTTATAGTAAAATTACCAACAATACCTATTTATAGTAAAATTACCAACAATACCTATTTATAGTAAAATTATCAATAATACATATTTAAAGCAAAATGACTAGCAATACATTTTATAGTAGAATTATCAATGATACATTTTACCTGTAGCTGAAAGCATGCAATTGTATTCAAAATATTTAGATTTTGGTATTAAATGGGAGTTGATATGCCACTAAACAAAATCAACCAACAACTAAATTTGAAATATTCTTTTTATATTATAAACACAAGCTAAAAAATTTGAGGTTAATGACTCAGAACTGAAAAGATTGAAAATATTGAAATTCTGACATTGTTTTGTGAATTCTTTGAAGTAATATCTTTTGATGTTTCCATTAAGTTTTGGCTGGTACTCTCTTCAGTTTTCCTCATCTGGTTATATTTAAAGATCTACATTACAATAATTTTTTGCTTTGCTTGCTTTCACCTCTAAAACCAGGATAGTTCATTAATCAGACAGGTTTAAGCTTCACATTTTGGATCTGTAAACTATTCTGGTTACAATTGACAAAGAGTGGAGTCTTACCAAAGTTCCTTGACGATTACAGGATGTGATATATTTGTATTTTCAAGAAACATTAGTCTATTCACTAACCAAACTATCATTTAAAAATCCTTGTAGCTATTTTTAGAATGATTTGCAAAAAAATGAGAGAGTACATCTCAATTTTGTGTGGATCACATTTTATCTTTTAAAAGTCCTTGAAACTAGTTTTATTAAATCAGGACAACTATCCTTATGCAAACAAAAGGATTGGTTGTTAGTACTTAGTGTGATCTATTTATAGACCTGAATGTATTTTCTTTGTCATGTCTTCCTTTTTAGTCGATGTACAAAATATCTAACTTTTTTCATTTGAGTTCTGACAATTGAGGATTGATAACCAGCTAGCTTATTTTGTTGGATTTTGTTTTATTTTTTTCTTTTAACTTTTTTTTCTTTTTTCTATTTTTGTATTACCAACTACAGTGGTTGTTGTTTGTCCTTTTGTCTCCTTTAACTATGAATGTTTTTATTGCCTTAATTAAATTTTGCACCTTTAATAAGATCTTCAAAAATAAACTGTTGGCAAAAGACCCAATCTAAACAAGATGCAGGCTTAAAGTTGAATTCTCATACAGTCACCAAAATTAAGCAACATTGGGCCTGGTCATTACTTAGATAGGTGACCACTTGGGAATACCAGGTGCTGCAAGCTTGATGTGCAGGTGGATAATGGCCAAGTTCCAATTCCAGTTGGGTTCATTGTATTCATTTATGTGCAAATACCCTCAAGAAAGGTATGAATCCACCTTTTCTTCTCCCAGCTTTGGTTCAATTAGTAGGAATTTTATCAGTAAATCATTAATATCTTTAGAGAATTCTTACAATCAAAAAATATTTTCTGGTTTTACATAGCCTGCAAAAGGTTGATAAGCTGTAAATAACAAATGAATCTAACCTTAAGATGAATGTATCAAAGTCAATATTGCAGATTGGGGAGTTCAAAATTCAATCAATTTGATCAGTCCATTATCTAAAATCAAAAATAAAAATAAATGAAGAATACAAACTCCATCTGAAAGTAATGGCAAACCAATACATTAAAAGTGGTCAAGAATTCATGCTAATGTATGTCTTCAAAAGAAAATACTTTGATTCAGCATCACTGAAATTGTATTTCTCACCATAAATAAGTAAGGGTGCTGAAATTCTTTTGGACTAATCAAGAAGGTATACCAAAATAAATTACAAATTTTTATTTTGTCAGATTTTATCAAATGGATTGGACCAAAACTTTCTCAGCACCCCTTCATAAAGTTCAGTTTGTGTGTATATATTTTCTCAAGATCTTGCAAATTAATTAAAAATGTATCAAATGAATGCAGTTTTATTATTTATATCTTCAAGTATGTATCTTATATCTTGCCAATTTAGTTGGGTATGATTGCTACTATGCGGCATAAAATTATCCTTATGGTACAATCAATTTCATCTAAAATAATATTACTCACTTTGCAAATATTGAAATATGTTTGTGTGTGTGTGTGTGTGTATATATATATATATATATATATATATATATATAAGATAGAATATAATCTTACATGTTGAATAAATACTTATAATACATTACATTTCGGAATTTTTTTGTTAAATACATCATTACAAACACAACATTAAAGAATCTCCTCCCAGAAGAAGAAAAAACTTGAAGCAACAGAAATGTGCTTTTTACAGAAGGATACTGAGAATACACCATGGACTGAAAATGTGTGTAACAATAAAATTTTAGAGAAAATGGAAACAAAAAGGAAACTTATTCTTAACATTAGTCGAAATTACTAGGGCACATAATGAACAAAGAGGGCTTGGAAAATTTGATGCTCACAAGACATAGTGATAACAAGAGGAACAGAGGAAAACAATGCATAACCTACATGGTGAGCTTGACAGAATAAATTGCCAAACCAGGTTTAGGAGAGATTGCAAAAAGATAAAATTTATTAAGAGCTACAAATGACAGTAGTTGTGTAGAGCCATGATTGTCAGCATCTTGAAGGGACATGGCACATAGAAGAAGTAGAAGCATAAAATTATTTTTATGCAAAGAAATTATTTTAATTATTTATGAAATACATAAAATATATAATAATTGTATGATTATGATGAAGTAGTCTATCAGGATGTATCCGTGAGTTGTAAATCCTTAGCAGTATATAAGTTTACTGTAACAAACATGCATATTGTTCAGTTGAAGCCAGGTATTAACATGAAGAAAGTGAAAAAATTTATCTGTGGATTTAAAACTAGGAATTGTGAATGCTTTCAATTCAGGAACAAGTTTTTCAGTACCCAAATTGACTTTGCAATATATCATGGAAGAATATCTTTGGCCAAAAACCATTGCAACTTTTCCAAGAAAGGTCTCTAACTTTAAACACTCAAAGATTGAAAAGAAAGATTGCCTGTGAATTCAAGAAGAACTCTAAAGTTGAGTTAAAATATATTATTTCTAATTTGTCAAATAATGGAGTAAATATGTTATATTGCACAATGTATTCAATAAACATGTTCTCAGTACTTACTGTCCAAGAAAAACACATTTACTCAAAAATCATGATTGCAAGGCTCAATTAGAATTTGCACATACCAACTTAGATAAAAAATAATGACTCAGTTTTATTGGATGATGATAGAAAAATTGAATTGTTTGGTTGGAATCAGACACAGCAAATTGTAGGAAAAGAGGAGAAACCACAAAACCTAAAAAAGCCAGGGTTAATTTTGGATAATTTTCTTCTTGCTTATTTTGTTCCACTTATGTTCATAATGTTACCATATTAAATAAAAAGTTTCTCAAATGGATTAAGAGTATTTATGCTATACCTAAGATCATATTCTTAATTATATATATATATATATATATATATATATATATATATATGTTTGAATATTTTAAAAATTAGTTATTTTAAATTAAATTAAATTGATTGTACTGTATGAGAATTTTGCACTTCACTATGTATGACACACACAAACACACACATCTTTACTCATCGATAGTGAAATCTGTAAATAATAGTGTCCAAATTTGTTTTACTATATATTTTTGTCCATTTAGTGATAAAGGTGACACAACCATTCCCCACCACTACCATGCATTTACTAATTGACTTAAATAGTAAACCAATTATAAAACTTGAAATGCAACAAAAACATTTCAATTTACACTATTTACATCATTCAGATTATTGTCCTCATCGTCATTGCCATATTCACAATATTTCAGTCATAGTACGCTCTGACCTTCTTCAGGTGATATAGATTGTAATTTCAGACTGAACCCTTTTAGTTCATGGTGGTAGACTGTCCTAATTCCATATGCAATGCCTTTTTTGGATATTTTAATTTCAGTTAATTCCCTTTAGTAGCTCAACTCTCCAAGATTTTGTTCCCTCTACTGTGGGCCAGGTATTGAACTCAAAACTCTTTGGGTCAAGTCACTTTTTGGATGACTTCAACAAATTCTTTTATTTGCTGGGCCATGAAGAAGGTTGGAGCATACATCAATGAATTAAAGTTTTATATTTCCATTTATTTATAATTAATTTGATCTTTTCCTCTCAGGATCTGATGACTTTCAAAGTTTTTGTTTAAATACACTGTCAGACTTTATTTTACTAAATTTGGTTTCAGCCAATTAATGTTAGTAAAATTTTCAGGATATACTTATATGAGCAATATAATGTGAATTTCAATTTATATTCTTATTAAAATTATTGGTCATAACTTGGGTATATCAGGTTTTCTTATGCAAACAAATTGCAACATAACTTTCTCTTCATGAATAAATTCAAAAGATATAGGCCATAGAAAAGTTCATTTGGTTAGTACAATATCCTATATATACAAATACATTATTTTACATGTTAATATAGACTCTTTAACATTCTATAACCTTCATCAGTCTTTCAGGCATTGATTTTATTAATGTGAATGCTTGTTTGTCATATTTATAAATGTTGTATGTACAAAACACATAATGTGTATCTAAGTTTATATTCTACTTGGTAATATGTCAATTTTCTTTTTGCCTCATTTATTTTGTTCTAATTTCCATTTCTTATCTTATTTACCTTTTTAATTACAAATACTGACACATAAGTGCATCTGACCTTTTAAAATCTGCTTTCTCAATGTATTTCTACTTTCTGTATCTCTAAGCACTTTATTCATTACAGTTGTTGCCATGCTTTGCATACCAGGTATCATCCTTAAGAGCTTTTATCAGTCACCTTACCTTACCTTACCTTTTTTTTTTCATTCATATTTTTTTTATAACTTATTTTTTTACTCTTCTGTAAAGAAATTTCTTCTATTGTTTTCTCAAACTTATTTCTTTCTTTTCCAAAACCTTGTACCATGTAAATTTCTTAAACTTCTATCTTGTATTTTATCAGTTATCACTGCTATTGCCAGTAGTCATTTTCTCTTCTCTAAGTGCCTCCTATTAATATCTCTTTTAATTGGTCTAGATAACCCAATATTCTAAAATTGCTTTACCTCTAAGCTCTTTTTGGCTCTCTGATATCCAGTTCTAGGCTTTATTTTTGTCACTGATACTTTAGAATTTCTGTATTTTTGTCTACTAGATCATAGAAAATAACCATTTCTTATTTTAAGGATTGTATAATTGGTTATTGTATCCACTTGATTTCATGAAATATTTATTTTTATGTTACCTAAGCCTTTTTTTTCTTTTTTGCAGGAAACCATTGTTCAGTCTACTTTTATACATTTAACTTGCTACATTTCCAGTATTCATTTCTGACTTATGAAATACTCATAGATTTGGCTCAATACCAAAACTAATTGTGTATGTGCTGAGTTAATAATGATTATTATTTGATATTGGATTGGTTATCACATTTGTTCTGCTTTTGCCATTAGATGGCCTTAAGAGCATTTAAACTAAATTTTAAAAAAATATCAAAATTGATGTATTTTTGTTTATTGATTCTAACATTGAAAAAATAAGCAATACTTTTGACAAGCTTTTTTATATTTTAAGAAAGCTAAAAATGTGGCTCAGATGCAGTAAGGATTTGTGAAGGTTTATGAAGAATGTATTCTGAATGATAAGGCAACTGAAATGCAGTTCTACTGGAAGTTTATTTCTGAAAGATCTTTTATTGTCATGTAGATTAGTTACAGTTGATAACAGTTACATAAGATAAATCTATATTAACATATAACATTATATGAAATTAAAATATAGACACAAAATATTCAAATGAAATGTTGAAAAACCATTTACACCAGCTTGGTTATGTTAGTTGCTTTGATTTGTGGCTTCTATATCAGCAATGAAGCATACTGGACTATATTTCTGTATGATATCCTGCTTAAATATAATAAAAATGTTCATTTTTTTTTTTTTTTTTGAAACCATCATTATGTATTTTACAATAATATGAAATGCCAGAAATCATGAGATAAGCAAAATAAACCAACACTAATTGCCCCAATGTCTGGTCCTCCTCTAAAAGAGGGTGACTGTGTATGTAGTGGAATAGGAAGAGAGTCTTCTACTATAACATATATGAAATGATGGAAGACAACAATAGACAACTGAGTAAAAAAAAAATTTATTGCAAAATTTATTTTTGTTAGAAAAAATACAATGCCCTAGGCAAAAAATATCTCTGAATGTTCATTTAGAGTGTTGTCCTAAGAAGGACAATTTTGTAGTCGTTGAAAAGTGTTGTCCTGAAAAGCACAGTTTATCATATGTCATTGCTGCAAGCAAGGATAACTGGCTGGAGTGGTGGCTGATGACAAGCTGCAGATGATGATGGCCAGCTGGAGATGCTGTTGCTGATAGCTGGAGCAGTGGGCTGGCTTCTGCTAGAACAGTTACTACAATTTGATCCTGTTTGAGCTTTGAGGCCTTTTTATATCCTGAACGAGTTCCACAAGAATCGCTGGTTAAGATTCTTCTAGTTATTTTTTAAAAATGTAAGAGTGCCAACACGATACAACACTAACAGCAATTTAAAATGTGTTCACAATTAGTTAGCAGAAGATCATCAAAATAATGTGTCTGTTTGATAATTGAGGAAAAATTATTGTTTGCTTAAGGAATTTTCATTAATCAGCTATATTTTCCAGCTACATATTTCACTTTCAGATTACCATTTATTCCAGTCTTGATATTATATTCTGAGTAGAAAAAAAATTTCCTTTTTCACATAAAAATGCAAAAGCCATTCAAAAATTCTGAGATCAGAAAATAGTAGAACAATGCAGTAAATATATTGTTCAATAAAGTTAATATCAAATTTCTTCTTTTTTTTTTTTTTTTTTTAGTTTTAAATTCTATCTACTAAACCATATTAAATTTTATTTTGATCAATTCACCCCAAGCAAGGCGATAATGCCACTAAGACACAAAGGACTACTGGAAGTGAAAGAGAAGGAAAAAGGCTTTTGAAGGAACCAGAAACCCAATCCTAAACAGGAAACATGTGATAAACCTCTGCTCCTGTTGAAAATAATGGGTAGGAGTGTGAATTGGATGATAGGTGAACCTATCTTCTCATATTTTGAGAGGAAAAACATTTAGGCAGAGATGTTAGAAGTATAGAGTTGAAGTAGACTTTAGAAGGAACCAGAAACACAATCCTAAACAGGAAACAAGGGATAAACCTCTATTCCTGTTCAAAAGACCAAGAAGGTGTATGAGCCAGTAAATTAAAAATCTAATTTAAAATTATTACATTGAATATTTTTCTCCAAGACTTTGTATGATATTTATGAAAATTAAGGTACACATGTGTGGGCATGCGGCCAAGTGGTTAGGATGTTCACATTCTGACCACGAGACCCAGGTTCATATCTCACCATGGTAGATTTGTCAGTAAGGAGACTTCCTGACATTATCGTACTGGGGGGGGGGTGATCCCAGCGTGTAGCATTTTTTTGAAAATGCCTGAAAACCATACCCAAGCTTTGTGAATGAAATTGGGTAGACAGAACCCTTGGGAGCCATTGATAGCTGTGCTAGCACAAAGTCACAAGTCATCATGGTCAAGGGCTTGAGCATGCTGGCCTTGTTCAAATTGGTGATCATGCTAGATAACACGCTCTTTCCCAGAAACTGTAACTAATGTCTGCTCAGCATAGTTGCAGTATAAGCCACAGGTGGGCTCTGTGGGTGTTGAATAAACACAAATGCGCCTGAGCAAGTGTCTGCAATAGGGTTTGGCTAGCCACCCTAGTAGACAGGTATCCTTGAATACGAGTGGCCAGCTATACAAGGTGCACATATATACTTTATCAGATTTTATTAAGCATGTTAATATTTTCATAAATTTGCTATTAACCAATTGATATTGATAAGATGTTCAGAATATATTTATACATTAAATATACTAGGTGAATTTCAGCTTATAATATCTGTTTATATTAAAAATATTTACAACAATTTACAAAAATTTGGTGACATTCTTTTTTATGATACAACTAAAGACTTGTTCATCATATTGTACACATACACACACATAATAGCATAGTTACTAATATTCATTTTCTAATTTTGGATATATAAAGATTGCTATATGTTGTAATAAAGCAATAACCACAAAATAGAAACAAGATTAATGATTGATGGGAAATCAACGTTGGAAATTGTGAAAATGTTTAACAGAGATCTTAAAATAATTGTAAACACTAGAAAGAACAAGAAAACAAACTGATCGATCATTTCTTAAAAAGAGATTTGAGAAAACTTGAAAGTTAATAGCAAGAAATGTGGATTAACTACTGTGAAAATATTTGAAGAAACTTGTGCTTCAAATGTAAATGAAAAAAGTGCATATTATGAGGATATGAAGGATAAATAAATGGTTACCCTTGATTTAAAGATATTAATATTGTAGTGATTGTGGAATCGTCCTCTCAGGAGTCCATTCAATAATGCAATAGTTTTGAGGAAGAAGGTGTCTGAGTGTAACTAAGTCCTCACTAATGGAATACGAAGGAAATGAGGATGAGTTGTCTCCATGTACATGGCATGGTGGGTCCTAGCTGTGAAAGTCAGGATTGATAGAACCAAAGAATGCAGTTCAACCAAACATCTGCCATGAAAATAGAATAGGTAGAGGCTAGCAATGGTTCATCTGTGGGATAAACTTTGTAGGGTGGCAAACAATTCATTACCAACAAGGGCATGCAAATGCTTTTGAACTCAAGGCTGAAAAGTGAAGATTGAGTAGCTCCAACCCAGATGTGGCAGCATTTTTGGTCTGATCTGACTTTTGAGGCACAGTGGAGCTATAGGTAGTGGCTCGAATTGAGGAATCATAGAGCCAAGTTCAAATTCCAGTCAAATCCATTACATTCACTTACAACCTAATACCCTTGGAAAAGGTATGAATCCTCTTTTTCTCCCCCACCCCCCTAAACTATGGGTAAATAGCAGGACAGACCAGGTTCTATATCCTTGGATGGCAACTGGTCTACTGCAGAAAGAAATGTCAACCTACTGTGGAGAAAAAATCTGCTTCGTCAGTCATGTATCAAAAGATACATGATCGCCTATGTGTATCATGCATGGCACATAACTGACTGATAGAAAATGGCAGGAGAAGTCACTTAATGGAAAAAATACAGGGAGCCAACCATTTTTTCTGGCTTCTGTAGCAATGCATCATATATACAAGTTTTACTTGAGGTCTGGTGTGAGCTTCAGTTCCAATAGACATTCCAGGCAATGAGTGTAATTGACTGTACAGCCATTCATCATAACTAGAGAAAACACAGGGTCTATTCTGTGATACTAGCTTGATTTTTCCAGTTATTGAATGTTACAAGCCAGTTCTTCCCCACATTGAGCTATGCAAGCAAAGTCAGAGGAGAGATCAGCTACCAGGTTCTGGTCATCTGGATTTTTGGTGGTGCTCCCATAAGCTATCGTATTGTTTGCATATTTATTTATTCATGATCTAAGAATGTTCTTAGGTAGATAAGTAATATATAGCATAAAAAGGGTAGAACCAAGGAGAGAACCTTGGGAGATGCTTGTATTGATCTCACGGATGTCAGATTAACAATGGCCTTCATGGATCTACCTCAAGAAGGACTTGATCATTTGGATTTATTTATCTATAAAAATTTGTTTGTATAAAAACTTGACATCTCCAAAACATTTAAAAAAAAAAAAAACACAGACAGGCATTTTAACTTGAAGTGAAGCTTTATTCAATGCAATTTGACCTTTTCTTTTACAATCAAGTTGTTTGAGGGGGAGACAACTATAACTGACTTCCATCACACAAGTTCTAATCAATAATAAATATACATAATATAATCTGAAAACCATGTAATTCATTGCTCATTTAAATATAAGTATATCCTGAAAATTTTACCAACATAAGTTAATTTATGCCAATTTGATTTTATTTTTGATGATGGGAGAATGAATACAGAAATGATTTTGAAGAAATAATTGTTTTATGGAATATTTTACCCTTTAAATTCTATTTAAAAAAATTGTTTATTTTTTAGGGAAATTATTGCTGTACTATAATATTAATATTATTTTTTATGGTGTGATATAAGCATTAGAAGTGTAGATTCATAATGGATAATTCTTTGACTCCTTTTGTTTCAATAAAATTAAGTGTAAGAATGAACGTCAGTATAACTCATTATTGACTCCCAAGTCAATGACTGAAGTACTCATTTCTGTTTAAATTACTGTCTCTCAGTTTCTATTATCACTATGGCCTACATTTCAAGGAAGCATTTACTGTTGTATATTCTTCATTATTCTGTACTCATTGTGCCTCTCTACACCTTACTATTATTATAGTATCAGTGCATTAGTCCCTAAGATAATATAAAGTGCTTTTGCTGTCTTTTAGTGAATTATTCTGCTCTGAAAGTCTTCTCTCTTTAACTTGGCTACTTAGGTCAAATGTTATTTGCTTGAATCAATCTCAGGTTCATATCTTCTCTAAATTCAGTCTATGCCAAGTAAGTAATGTCTTGGAGTTCCTAACAGTCAAAAGTATATTTCTGCTTTTTTGAAAATAACCTTTAGCAAATATCCAGTACACTTTTAAGAATCTGATACAGAAGAATTTTTGTTTGACATACCTTCATGATATTTATTTCATATTAACTGAGGGAATACATTAGTGAGATAAGTATGTTATTAAAATCTGACAGTAATTAACAGCCAGCAGAGACTTTAGATGAAGTGGTTTCTCTTTCTTGGAGTGAAAGCTGATTGGTCTAATAAATTTCCAAGCCTCAAGTAATGTTTATTTGAGACAAAATAATTAAACCATCTATACAGAAAAAATGTTTTGTGCAATGACTGTGATAGTTTATGCCAATAATTTCTGATCAGCGTTAGTCAAAATCACATATGGTCATTTGTATTCTTTAAATTCAGTATAGCAAGTAAAGGCTGGGATAGCCAACTAGCCAATCAGAACTGACATCATTACATGAAAATTAACCTTCCAAGCTGCTAAAAAAATAATCCTGGTAAATATTTGAATTATTGATTGATTTACTTTTTTATGGCTTATCAACATTTTGCAGGTTATTTAAAGCCAGAAAATATTTTTAGATTGTAAGAATTTTTTAGAGATTATAATAATTTACTGATACAATTCCTATTACTTAACCCAGAGCTGGGGGCAGAATTGGATTCATATATTTCTAAGGATATTTGCATGTAAGTGAATATAATGTACCCAACTGAAATTGGAACTTGGCTCTCCAATTTCCACTTCCAAGCTGTTGTCCATTATAGCAGTTGCACATTCAGTCTCCAGCATCTGGAATTTGTAAGTAGTCACCCATCTAGTTAATGACCAGGCTCAATGGTGATTAACTTTGGTGATCACGTGAGAATTGATGTTTTATCGAGATATGACCATAAGTGGTAAATGTTTGAAAAATTCCATCGGATCTCATCTGATGATTGCACAGCTGAAATGTTGATTTTGATTTAAATTTTTTTTTCTTCATGCCTTACTAGATAAAATAGAATTCATATAAGGATTAAGAAAAGAGAAAATGTAAAAGATAAAATAGGATTCAAATAATGATTGATGAAAAGTAAAAGATAAAATAGAATTCATGTAATAATTGACAAAGAGAAAAAGTATGTCCCTCACTTTCTTTGTTCTGTTATCATTATTCATATTTTCTAAATGGAAAAATGGATTCCCCACCATCCCATTAATAGAAAAGATGAAAAAAGAACAAGTTGTGTACCAGCCTTTTTTCATCATAATCATGAATAGTGTTAATGTTTAGAACCTTTTATAGGAATATGTACTTAAAAAGTACATTACATAATTTTTCGCATTATACTTCAGCTAGCTTCATGAATTTAATAATTTTAACTGTATCCGTAAATCAGGGATTTTTTTGTTTACTTTGCAGATTCCCATATCCTCTATCATAAATGATATGACATCAAACTGTTTAAGAATAGTAAATGGGTAAAAACAAGAACAGAGATGTTTGTCTATCTTTTCTTTTTATGTGCCATGTCCTTTCAGGATGTAGGTGATCATGGCTCTCTACCTCCCTCTATCCCTTGCAGATCTTAACAAGTTCCTTCCCTCTGCCATCTCCTCCAGACCACATTCTGTCATCCACTTGCTCAAGCCAGCTAGATATGTCATATATTGTTTTACTTTGTCCCTCTTTCCCCTTATTCAACCCGTGAGTATCAGATTCTCCAGGCCTTCCTACCTCATTATGTGTCCCAGAAACTTCAGCTGCTTCTTCCTGATGTTAAGTATAAGCCTCCTCTTTGTTTGCATCCTCTCTAAGACTTCTTCATTGCTCACACGCTCAGTTCATGATATCCTTAGCATCCTTCTGTAGAACCACATCTCCGTTGCCTCAAGTCTCTTCTTCCTCTTTGACGAAATCGTCCAATATTCACTGCCATAATGGAAGACATATGCCATATAACAGCTCAGTATTCTTTTCTTTGTAACCAAAGAAATCCTCCTGTCTCACAATACTCTGCCTAGCTTTTGGAATGTGTCTTTGGCCATCCCAATATGTCTACTGATCTCAGTGTCGCACTTACCATCCTCTGTCAAGATGCTTCCCTGATAGTTAAACTTCTGTATTTACTTGATTCTAGTGTTCCCGACCTGCAAATCGCATTTCAGGCTCTTCCTTTTACTGATGAACATGCATTCTGTCTTTATGTAGTTTATGCTCAGTCCCTTCTTCTCACTCTCCATTGCTACCTTCTGTAGGAAATTTTGTAGCTTCTTTTCCATGTCTGCTCTCAGTACTGTGTCATCTGCGTATCTTATGTTGTTAAGATTGTGGCTGCCAATGATGAATTCTGGTTGGGTTACCAATTCTCTCAGAATTGCTTCATTGTATAGGTTGAACAGGTCGGGTGAGAAGGATGCATCCTTGCCTTACACCCCTTTCTATTTTTGTATATTCGCTGAACTTGTTCCCTGTGCGCATGCATGCTGTTTGCTGCCAGCATAGGTTCTGAGATTATTCTGATAACTTTTCTGAATATATCAAGTTTTCTGAGCAGTTTCAGCAGATCCCTGTGGCATACTTCTGAGCATGAATATCACATTCCTTGTTACAGTGTCTTTAACAAACCCACACTATTCTTGACCTATCTCTGTCCTGCTGCACACTCTATTCATGAGAATACAGATGATGAGTTTTGTCATGTGGCTTATTAAGCTTATTGTATAGTGGCGTTTGCATTCATTTACACTTGGTTTCTTAGGCATTGCTATGAAGATAGAGCTGCTGAGGTCTTCCAGTATATCCCTGCTGTTGTAGATTTCATTTGTTATTTCAGTGATCTTGTCTATGCCAAATTCATCTAAGGCTGTCAGCATTTCCATTGCAATTCTGTCTGGCCCAGCTGCCTTGTTTCTGTTCAATTTGGCCAGTGTGGCTTTTACTTCCGTTTTCAGAATTCCAGGTCTGTTGGTAATTCATTGTATTGCTGGTTGTTCTCTTTTGTTGTGGAAGAGTTCTCCAGTATACTCGCTCCAGCATTGAAGAATTTTTTCCTTCTCTAATATAAGCATTCCATCCTTTGATTTTAAGCAGCCTGTTGATGAGCATCTCTTCTGTCCTGTTAGTTGCCTTATTTTTTTGTGCATATCTCTTTTGTTGGTCGAACTCAATCTTTCTATTTCTGTACATTTTTTGTTTAGCCATTCTTCTTTAGCTTGCCTGCATTTGGTCCTTATTTCGCTGTGTAATTTTCTGTACTCCATTCCATGTTTTGGCAAAGTTTTCTGTCTCCTTTCCCTCATCGAGAATCTCATCAGTCAGCCATTCATGTTTTCTTCTTTGTCCTGTCTCCTTTGGGATGATATCATTTGCTGATGTCTCTTAGTGTGTCTCATTTTGAGTTTCCATTGTATGCCTCATATCTTCTTTTCACATTGTCCATATATTTTTTTTTTAGGTTACGGTCACTCAGGAGTTTCTTGTATTGCAGTTTAGGTACTTGCCAATACTAAAAGGGTTTCATTTAAAATATATTATTATAGTTTTTGTGTAAATATCTCAGGGTCAAATGTTGGTTTTCAGTTAATCTTTTTATGCCTAAATAGAATAATTTTTATATATTTATAGCTGTTGAAATATTTTTCTGCAGAAAATATGTTTATAAAAACATAGCAAAACAATTTTTCCATGTTGAAAAAATACAAAACCGTTTATTTTAATTAAGCCTAGTGTTATCAAATAGGTAATTTTATCAAAAAATATTTTAATTAAAATGAATATTAGCTGTTTCCTTATAAGGAAGCATTCAGTCTTCATTGACTGAGAAGCCATTGCTACTTTCAGTTGAAATTTATAAAGTCTTTTTATTCAAACAATTTTTTAGGAAAATAGGTTTCTAAAGCCTACTGTTATCGCTTTTTCAGTATTGATGGGGATTTCCTTCCTAACCTTTTGTTTGAAGAAATGTGAAGAATGTTAACATCTTGATTATGTCATTCTCTATTTGAGTTACATGTACTATCCATTTTAGTTGTTGTGGCTGCTGAAAGTTCTTAAGTGATATGGTTTCTTTTATCTTTGTTCTTAGTTTATGTTTCCGTAGCACCAATCCATAAGGTTCAAAGAAAAATCTTCCTCTCTAAAACCTACATGCTTCATTCACTCAAAGCCATTTTTGATCATGGAGTTGAGAAAGTGGTTGTATAGAGCCGATAGTTTACATATTTCTGAATGAGTTTTTATTGCTATGCATGACATCCATATGAAATTCTCAATCCAACAAGGTTATTTTAAGAACATGACTTGAGTGTTTAGGATAATGGGATGAAACTATTCCTAGTGCAACCCATTCTATGTTCTACACAAAATTTCTGATAAATGATCAATACACTGAAATATTTGAAGTGTTTAATATTTACTAATTGTACATCATAAATTATTATATGGGATTCAGAATATGTGCCATCACTGCTTTCATTCTAATTCCATATAATTGTTTCCATTTAAAAAATATTTATCTTGTGTTTTATTTCTTTAAATACTTGGTAGAGAATTTTGATTTTTTTTTTTTTTTTGTTCAAGGTTATAATTATCCCAACTATATATACTTATGTTAACAGCATAACACCCTCATCATCAGTACAGTAGCCTCAGGAGGAAAAGTAGAAACACTGTACTGAAAAGTTCTCCGTCTGATCCACTTACCAAAATTTAATCAAATGATGAAAACAGTAGTTGTTTTTTTTTAATGGCTTTTTTATTATGCTTAGAACTTCCAGTCTCTTCTTATAACAATGACTGTAAATTGTTGCAATTTTTATGTTTTACTTAACATTATCATCAAGTTATTGTTATCAAAAAAGCCATGTCATCCCAAAGCGATCATAGTAAGCAGCTTCCTCTGACTTTATACAAATTAACCATTCATAAATATTAAAAAAAAGCACAAAAATAAAGACTTGCTGAAACTCGTTCTTTTCTTTCTATAAAATTTTATCTAAGTAAAACAATAAAACCAATTTTCTCGATTGCATCCCTACACATTCTTAATTTTGTTATTTCTCTTTGGATCTTCAAAGTAAGACTTACTCACTTGTAAAATGTCTAATATATACAGTGTTATGTATATTTGTGTGACCTTTCTTACATCAGGAAATTTGCTGTATAATTAATCAAGTCAATAAATCCTCTAATGAATAAAAATACACGCTCTTTTTTTTTCTATCAGTGATAGTTTCCTCTGCTACAATCATGGGGTTACCACTAGTTTCTGCTGCTTCTAATCAGAGCATCAGACAGAATAACATTTTACAACTCCCTGGTACTGTCAGTATGCCACCTCCTGCTATCTTATATATTTCCTAATGGGAGCTCAATTGATAACTCTTACAGTGCATTTGTTTTTATCAGACTAGCTGCATCTGTAAAAAAATAAAATAAAATAAAAAGCATATAAAAGTATAGTAAGAGTGCCATAAAGTGGTTGCAAAAATGTATATTTGTATTTTTCTATTTTTCTTAGTTGTTTCAATTGAAGTAATTTTTTTACTGTTAGCTTAATTCAAAAAATAGAATATTTTAAAGGAACCATTTTTTAACAAACTATTATTTTACTAGCGTAAAAACCACCCTATCAGGTGGCAGCTCCTGTAGAAGGTTCTTGATTTGGCCTTCATCACAATAGGTAGGGAGGAGTAGATTTGATAGGCAGCAATAAACTTAGGTACCTTTATGAGATTGCTAAACACGGAGCATAGCAGGATGAAAAAGACACCAAACTTGACGAAAACAAAACTTTAGCATCTAAATGCTTATGTTATTATTAAGAGGAAAGATCAAAGTTTATTTTGATTATTTTAAAAAAAATTTTCTTTCTTTTTAGAACATTCTAAATTTTGATTAAAAAAAAAACCTTGTTTCTCTTTGTATCGTTGGAACTAGTAAAATAACATAAAATTTTAGCATGTTTTTTTCTGTATGACACACATTAGTTTGGAAAATCTTGCAAAAATAAAAATAATTGTTGAATTTTAATGAAACTTTTCACAAATGATGGAACTTATTATAAATATGTTTTTGTTTTAATTAAAATCATGGCAGAAATTTTTTTTTTTCATATGTATTACCCCACTCCTAACTAATTGTACGAAAACTCTATAATTTCAATTTTGGGAAGATTAGTGATTATTGAGGAAACCAAATCATGTTTTTTTTTTTTTAAGTTGGACCACCTCTACCTGAAAATCGTCTCTGAATTGTACCATACAAAACTCAATAAAACAAAAATATTATTTAATTTCAAAAGCTTTTAATTGCTTTTATTTATTTCAAAGAACATGGACAATATTGTTTTTTTTTTTTTGATGAAAAATAAATTTTTAAAACAATTATTTGTTATTTCTGAAATATTTTATTATTTTACATTAAATGTTGTTAATTCTTCTAAACTTAGGGAAAAATTTGTAAAATTTAACAAATGTTGTTATTAAGTAGATATAAATTTACAGATTATAATTTCCAAAGCTTTTTACAAACTAACGAACAACAGTATATAAAAAAATATAATTTGTGTCAATAACACTGTAAATCAAATCTGCGGAAGACCTGAAGTATCATGCATGCAATAAAAAATATGTCGCATGGATTGAGTTTCTGTCTAGTATTTAACTTAAATACTGAATTTTTAATAAAATTATTTGTTATTTCTTTAATTATAATAGATTTTTACATTTAAGTTGTTAAAATATAAAATTAGTTAAAAGTCGCATTCAGTTTCATAAATGTCCTTTTGAGATATGGATTTATTTTTGCAAAACGTGGGGAGAAGTTAATTTGAATTTTTAATTTCAATTGAGAAGGGTACCTACAAGTATCAGTATCATCTTATGAAATTTATATGATCTTATTTTTATATTAATCTCAGTTATGACATTTTTCCATAAATGAAATATCAAAATTAATAATAAAATGAATGGAAATACAAATAACAGTAAAATGTAATAAATGTACATAAAATTATAGTATTTTAAGTACAGTTCTGATAAAATTTCATAAGAAAGATACCTATAAATTAATTAGATACCTTTCTTATGAAATATGAAATTTAATCTCACTCTTAACAGACTTATTTTAATTTCTTTATAATATATTTTCCATAAATCATCGTAAACATAAAGGTGAAAGCTAAGTACAAAAAAAAAAAATTAGAGCGCTGAAAGTTTTCCTTAAAAATAACGAGGTAAATAATTTGTTCACTTAAATGTAAATTATTTCACTTTTCTCCTTCCATAGAACAAATTAACCTCTCCATTTCGAAAAAATGATAATTGATATTTAAAAGAATTTCAAAGTGAGATTTCCAGTTTTTTTATAAAATGGAAAAAAAAAAGATCAATTTTGAAGACTCAAAAAAAAAAAAAACAAGATTTTTAATGAAAATTTCGGATGTGCTAGGAACGATTAAAAAATGTAAAAAAAATACCCCCAAAATACTTTGATCTTTCCTCTTAATAACAAACATGTAGACAATAAAATTTTGTTTTCATCAAGTTTGGCGTCTTTTTCATCATGCTATGCTCTTTTTTTATCAATCTTGTGGAGGTACCTAAATAAACTACAGAAGAACTCAAAATTGATTGCTGCATTTAAGTATTGCATTAATATTTAAGGTTACCTTTTAAAAGTTCAACAATAATTCTTCTATCACAACTTAAAGACAGTTTGGTGTATGTAAATCCTTACTTTCTGTACAAACAATTATTTTTATTTCATGGATGACTTTCACTGGATTTCACAATTAATTTTGATTATTCCCAAATTTATTTCCAACTTGTAAAAATTGTTGTTATACAAAAAAAATTGTCATAAAAATTCACATAAAAAAAATTGTCTAAAACAATTGCAGTAATGAAAACTTGGGAATCCAAAATTTAGGGATTGCGGGTTTGGATCCAGTTCAGAATGTTTTTATTTTGTTTCTTATTACTCCTTGATTTGACTGTTATGGCTTTGTTCTCATTAGGGAAAACAAACTGAAATAGGGTCTTTTTATATGCATTAGGTTAAAAAAAGTTAATGAGATGATTTATTTTTAAAAAAGTTAACAATTTCACTGCTGCAATTTGGGAAACATCTATTTACTAGAAATAAATGACTAAATATGATAAAAATACATCACAAAACAGGTTGTATTCTATGCTACCATACAGCTATACTGTCTTGGCAATGGCACCAAGTGCTAATTTATTATGCAAACATTGGGGGCCAACATTTCACGGTGTTTGAAAATGTATATATACATTGACAGCAGGCAATGTAAGTTTCATAAAGACATATAAGTACATCCACAGTAGTAGAAATGTTAATAAGAAAATCAGTTTTATATTCAAATATTTACCACAAATAAAAAGAGCTAATATGACATTTTTGTTGTTCTTGTACTTATCTTTAATAACAATATTAATGTTCTTATTAATATTATTGGTGCTGATATATATTTATTATTTCTTTTTTAATTGTTCTTTATATTAATGAAACCAGACATTGGCAAGTCAAATCGAGTTTTAGCATTTACACTTAAGTATTAACTATGTTAAGTAATTTTGACAATTTTTCTCTCTCCCTGAAAATTTAAAGCAAAATTATAGCTGTACATCATTACTACAAATTGTATTTTTCTATTTTCAAGCTTTTTATATTTTTTATGTTAAATCAACTGCATCATAAACATTTATCTGAAGATATATGGCTTCTGAAAAATATATTTTATTTATATGAAACTGATAATTGTTTTAAAAGAAAGTGGTAGAATTAATATTTGCAAAAAGAATTCAAATTCTTCATGATAATCGAATTCAAATAACAAATTATATTAGACATGTTTCTTTGAGATTGCACATGTACATATCAAATATTTGAATCAACTGTAAACAATTTTTCACATTTCTCTCTAAATTGGCCGATCTTATATAAGCAGATTTTAACTTTATAAGAGAATCTATATGACAACCAATAGGAAGGAAATATTTGCAGAGTTTCATGTGAAAATAGTTAATATTAAAATTATGAACATTTCTAAGAGCTTACTCAGAAAATATTAGGCATTATAAGATTTTTACATGTCTCTGAATTAATTTATTTATGTGCTACATTATTATTCAATATTGGAAGATTTCTTATAATGAGAAACATGATTATCATTAATAACTTTATAAATGGATTTTTGTATCTTTAGTTATATAAAGACCCAAATGCATTTTCTATATTTATCCTGTTATATTGTTTTCCTTTATAATATTGTCTAAATGATTAAAGAAACAATACTGGGTGGGTGACAGATCCAAAGAGTATAGTGGTTGGAACAAAGATTAATAATCTTCACAATGAGTTTTGAGCTTATTTATACAATGCCCAAGCATTATCATGAAGCAAAATTGGCTCCCTTTGATTAATTCAAATTAACTTCATTTTGTACAGTATTCAGGGAATCTTAATTTTTGAGCATAAATATTTGCTGTGATCTCTCTGCACTATTGTGCATATTAGCAATTGTAAACCATCATAAAGTAACCATAATCCTTTGTTGATATGTTTAGTTTGTAAAATGTTTTCAGGATTCATCACAGTCAAAACATAATACAGATTTTGTTTTGTCTTTGAACAGAGATTCTAATTTGTTCTGCAAAATTCACATCCAAAGTTTTGCATCTAGCACACTTCCAATAAATGATTTATCTGATTTTTTTTTTTTTCTGAATTCGTGTTAAACTACTTGTCATTGTTTCTTCAATTTTTCGTTTTTCATTTTTCATCAGATGTTCATAATATATAAAGGTTAAATACTCAAATTCTAATCCATTCTCTTCTATTAACTTCTTCAGCTGTTCATTTGCATCTCTAGGACACTTTCCATTCTCCTCATCCTTGAAACTCATGTCTCCCTTGGTAAACTTTAGAAACCACTGATGCATTTTACATCCATAACTCAATTGTTTTTTTCTCTTCTATGCTTAGTTCATCTTATGGGTATTTGGAGAATCATTGTGTCCAAGTTTAAATGCATTCAAGAAAATAATACTTAACTTTTCTATCCTGAGGATAATTAACATTAATATAGAGATTATTAACAAAAAATGAAAATTAAATGAAATTTACAGAACAATATTCACTGCTTTAAGAGATATACAATTAACAAAATAATTAGGGTATCTTCTCTACATATTGCTAAAATGCTGTATTATAAAAATTATCTTTCATTTTTTTAAACAACCAAATTGTATCAGATTCAAGAGATAATATATAAAGACTGTCATATTTGCTCTTAGAATTTTGAATAATTCCTAAATTCCTTAAATGTGGTTTAGAATGTGAAAGTAATTTCTACATGATATTCTGACAAATCGGATTTCTGTTAATGATTATCAAATTCTTTAATTCTATTTTGTAAACTGTTTTAGCAGTTCCTATGCAGAGTAAACATTTTTTCTGAATTTAGAGCTAATATGAAATAAAATGTTTAGAGATAATATGAAATGTCAGCTCTTAATATACACTGATTGATTAGATAAAATTTAATACTAAAAAAAAGAAGCCTAATGTCATTTCTATTGACAAATTTCTGATCCACAAATTTTTATTAATCTTCTTATAATCACTCCTTTTTTTTTTTTTTTTTTTTAAAGAGTGAGCAATAAATTATTCTTGTTAAAGTTTTCAAAATGCACTTTTGTCTCTCCTGTCACCCCTTATTATTTCATTTCATCGTTTTTCTTTTCAGATTTATACAGCTGATGATATTGTGTTTAACTATATTTTTAATGCACAGAAAAAATAACTTGTCTTCTGTATTTAAGTAACTCATCAGACATTTTCAAATTTTATATATCTAAGGAAAAAATATGTACTTTCAACAATGAACTAGATATTTGTTCATAGTCACACTAGATAATAATTCTCAAAAATTATTATGTTCATCTTTTGTAGTCCATAACAACCGTGACTTCTTTAGAAGTCATGACTTGTGCTTAACTTTGATTTTAATTAGTGGAAAGTTTCACACATCACCAGATTCACTCTCTCATCACTGTTGGAATTTAGAGGCAGAATATCAAAATCTCTGCAAACAGACTGGGATACTGCACATGCCAAAAGCACATGGCATATAATATCATATTCTTCTCTGCAATGCATTACTGGTAACCTATAAGGAAGTTTCACTGCCTTGCTAGGAATCGGGTTTGTTTGTCTCATCAACTGATTGCCAACCTAGTGTAAAGAGTCCAGTCTACTATCTTAGTTAACACTAGTAGCTTAGAGGAAAAGAGATGGAGTCATGCCTTTTCCAGGGCCATTATTATGAAGTGAACACAAACTTGTCTCAGATAGAATTTGAACCGTGTTTACTGATTACACTTTTTTCACTGGTGACCTTTAAGCTATTTGCACTTCCATAATCCTAAAAAGTATGCAAAAGACAATTTTTTAAAGTACTAAAAATAAAACATATCTTGCACTTAGAAATTTAACTAAAAATATCCTCTGATCTTAATATTTACAACTACTAGTACAAGTATTATTATTATTATTATTATTATTATTATTATTTCTAAGATTTCCTCATTGTAAGAAAAGTGGTGTAACATGTGCATAGCACTAGATCATTGTGTAATTCACAGTTTGCCCTTAAAGTTATAAATGATGACTGTACTTGCCACAGTGACATTCCCTTTCACCATCAAAATGTACTTATGTTGTAGATAACTACTCACTGAACAGAAGAAAATAAAAGCATTATTCTCTAATGGAAAAGAATAAATTGTCCTTTTTATGTTCACAGGTTTCTTTTTTCTTCTTCTTTTTTGATTCATGTGAAAAATGCATGATTCCTTTTCTCATTGCACCTTGGGGATTGCTTCCTGTGTAAATATCTCTTGAATTCTTTCAGCCTATCATTATTTGCTGTATAATAATTGACTAACTGACCATGACTGGTGGTCTTGTTCAGTCTACACTCTGTTTGCTGAGAGTAAATGACTAGAGTCTCTTTTGGTTTCCATGCTCAAGCCACAGTTTGATAATGTACAGAGTGAGTTAGAAATGTTATTTTTCAAGTTATTCTTTTGTAATAAAAGTCAGTCATAAAATGTTTTTAAGAGAAGTATATTACCAAAGTCATTTTACAAGTTGTTTATAAAAGATTATGCATACTTCGGTATCACATTACAAAGCAGGAAATTAGTCTCTGAGATTGATATTTTCTCTTTGTGTTTATAGACAATAACTAAAAAAATATATCTGACAAACTTTGACAGAACTTGGCATAAATGAACATCTAATCTTAGATTTTGAAAACATCAGCTCATTTTGAATTTTTGATGGATGTTATTAAATGAAAAGTTGTAGCATTGCAGCATACAGGTTTTTTATCTCCTCAGATGATTTTTATTTTCACTGGTTTCAATACAATTAACAAAGAATAATTTATAAAATTAACATAAAAACTTAACCTTTTTAGAGAATAAAAGATATTTTTTTATTGAAAGACTTGTTTCTGCCTCATTTGATAATTCAGTAAGTAAATTAAAGAATATTGCATTCAGGTTTTTGTGGAAAAAATTAGAAAACTTGAGCTACTTTTTACTCCCCTAAAATGCACATTGCCTTATAAAATATAACAATCTTTTAACAGATTATTGCTTATTAACCATGTATTTGTTTAACTATGAGAAGATCCTTGTCATCTCTATTTAATTTTCTTTAGAAAAAAAAATATCAAAACTTTAAATTCCTTGCTATTCTTCAATAATCCTGCATTGACTATTTCTTTAGATATAGAGTTGTTAAATATGTTTAAACAAATGTTTGCAGGTGTTAGTAAAGTACCATATTATTGAATTACTTTATTGAAACATGCTTGAAATATCTGTCAAAAATAAATTTGAAAGAACTACATTTTCTTTTAAAGAAAAATCCTTTGAATTATGAACAGCTATTCTAAATCTTTACACTTATGCCTGCTTTATGAGTAAAATAAGAAAACTTAAATAGATTATAAATGTTGTGGCTTAATTGAAATGATGGTGGCCAATATAGAAAGTATATTAAGCAAAAGCAAAATAAACAAAGACCTTTTTACATCACAGTGTTCATCCATATCTAAACATTAAACTATTACAAATAAATTTTGAATTATTTCAAAGCAGCTTAATTGGTTTAATTTTAAATTTTTCTTATGAATTTTGCTTAAAGTAATGGACTCATCTTAAAATGGCAGTGTGGCTATCACTGTATATCAGTTAACATCTTTAAAATGAATATTCAGTCATTATTTTCTCAATGAAGTTGTTATGTCTTGACTGAATTTCATGTGGTTGTTATGATCCATAATTACAATTGTCCCCCTTATTTTGGAATATATATTGATTTGGTTATAACTTTAAAGCTTATTTTTTGCAACCATAAATTACTTTTATTTATGCATATGAGATTAGTCACTTGAATATTTCACTTGGATCCGATTGCTCAAGTAACTTTTTATACTTTCTTTTAATGATATTTGTTGAATTATTTTTATTCTAAAAATTAATTTCCTTTAATAAAGTAATCATCTTGGATTATCTTACTGGGATTTTATATCTGTATAGATTCTTTTTGATGACACTAAGGATAAAGATAATATTTGGCTTTCTTTTTTATTCATTGATTCATATTGTTTGTTTTGTTTTCATTCAAAATTCTGATTTAGTGTTTTTCCTCAATAATTCTAGCAGTAAGTTTGTAGGGTTTTTTTTGTTTTTTTGTATTCAAACTTTTACTTTTTTTCTCTTGATCAATCAGCTTCTTTTTTTAAAATTCATTTCATTGTAGCTTGGTACACAAGATTGATTATTTGGTCATTTTCATATTGAATAATTCTGAGAAGCAGTTTTTCTATAAATGGTATACAGAAAATTAAAATACACTTTATACTTATAATAAAACATCCCAGTAAGTAAAATTTTATTTGTCCTATATTTTTAAAAAATGTTACATTTTTACATATGTAGTAATTTTTATTTGTTACAAAATATCTTCATCAGTAATATGTATAAAGATATTTGGGATTAGATGGGAACTTGTAAACTGAAAAAGTTGGTATTTTAGTGATCTTATGTTTGTTCTTTAGGATCTTAAAGATACAAAGGAAAAGAAACCAGTACAAAAAAAAGTAATCATTGTATTAATGCATGATTTTGAAAGTTGTCTCCCTTTAAGAAATGGAGCTGTCTTTTGAGCAATAATGTTCTCCAGATATGTTATAATTTTCTTGACCACAGTTGGTTAACATGGCAACTCTTAATTATTCTCATTCAGGTATTTCTTTAATTAATATTCTTTGGTGAAAGATGCAAAATAATATAATTTTTTGTTGTTTTGGGTTGATAGATACTTCATACATTTCAAATATATTTACTATTGGTTATTTTCAGATTTAATTACAAATGCATTTATTCTCTTGATGCAAATTTAATGAGAATTCTGATATTATTAAATTACTTATACTGGTTTTCATAGCTTGGCTGAAAATTGAATGCTCAAAAATCTACTGAATAATTCAATTTGGGCAAATTTGATTTATTATAAATTTGGTTTATTTTTTAAGTCTTTGTGACTTTATTACCTTGCTTGTGGTGATATGATAATGTAACCTAGGGAAGGTTACTGAATAGAATAATCAAATGAAGGTTGGTAATGAACAATAATACTTAGGACAAGAACAACACATATAAGATTTGCCAGCGGCACTTAGAAGTAGTAGTCAACTGCTAGAAGCGAGTCAAGTGAATTCCACAATGAATCTCCAACTCTAGACCATGTACAGTATTCACTACTGTACTTATGGGAATGGGAGCATACCCATTATCATCCGTAGGTATGCTACAACAGATGACAAAAAAAGCCAACCATATTTTCTAAAACTTTAACAGGATAATCTATCATTTTCTAAAAAGGTATATACATAGATCAAGTCTGTCACATAATGATTGAAAAGAACATTTCTATAGCAAATATTTGTCAACACAATATCCTTCCTTGTTGCTGGTTTTATATCAGTAATAGATATTGATTATACAGATCAAATATTAGACAGTAAAAAATTTCAGCTCTTCAACTAATAAATATTGTATATTGTTGTGTATAAGTTGATGTCATGTATAATGTAACACTTGAATTTTAACCCCTACAGAAAAAATTTTTTCTGTGTATAGTGTGAATATTCTTTCTGTGTCTAGTTTTTTTGCATAAAACCTGATCGTAAAACCTTGCATTTTACTTGAGTATATACAGTATGTGTCAAGCTATGAACTTATTAATGCAAGCTTGTGTAACTTTTCTTAATATGCTTGTGTTCAGCATTTAGGTTTCAGTGAAAGTAATCTCCATAAAAATCACATTTATTTCTGTAGTGAGGAAAAAAAGATTTTTAAAAAGTGCTTAAAGACTTTTATAATCTCATGTAGCAAAATTTTAACCTGTTTATCAAATAACCAAAGTGTTATCTAGAAATGTCATAAAAGTAGGTTTATCTAGAGAGTAGAAAAAAATAGTAATTGTTTAAAAGTTCACATATATAAAATGCCATGTGTACACACACACGAATAAGTTCTTACCTGATCAAAGGATAATGATCTTTTAGCTATGAAGTATACCTACTATTTCATATATTCACTCTGTAGTAAAAAAAAAAAAAATGAAAAAACTCCATTCATCAAGTTTCTTTAGTCTATTTCAAAATATTCTAATGTTTGGTCATTGAAATATTGATTTTGCGAAGCAAGCCAAGAAGCTTTTTAGAACTCCCTTGTGTGCGTATCTAATAAAATTTCATATATAAATTGTTCAAAAAATAATTTGCTATATTAATAGGGAAGGGTGCTCAATAATATGGATGGGTTATTATCTTTCTATATACTGTGTTCCTTCAGGACATAGATGATTATGGCTCTCCACAACCTTCTGCCTTTTGTGGCTCTTAGCAGTTTTTCTCTCTATGCTAAGGCTCCATCCCCTTCTACCATCCATTCACACAAGTTTGTCAGCTAAGTAGATCACTGCTTTCCCCTGTCTCTCATGTCCTCAATATGTCACATGAGGTTAAGTTTTCTAAGCCCTCTTTTCTCATTATGTTCAAGGAATTTCAATTATCTTTTCCTGATTCTAAGTAAAAGTTGCTTACTCACTTCATCCATAGAATTTTCAGTATCCTTCTGTGTAACCACATTTTTGCTGCCTCTGTTTTTATTCTCATATATGGGGAAATTGTTCAACATCCACTGCCCTATAAGAGGATGGATATCGCATAGCAATACAGCACTCTTGGTTGCTAATGAAAGTTTTCTGTTTTTCAGCACCTTGTTTAGCTTTTGGAATGCTTCTTTTGTTATTCCAATGTGTATTCAGATCTCAGTGTCATATTTTTTATCCTTTATTAAAACATTTCCCAGATATTTATAACTTGTATCTTCAGCTTTTTTTTCAGCTGATGACCATACTTTCTGTCTTTTTGCAGTCGATGGTTAGTCCTTTTTTTTCACTTTCTTCTACTAACTTGTCTAGAAGGTCCTATAGTTTCCTTTCTGAGTCAGCCATCAAGACAGTGTCATTAGCTATCTTATATTGTTAAGATTATACCCACCAATAATAAATCCTGGTTGGGTCTCCAGTTTTCTTATGATAGTGTCACTGTAGAGGTTGAATAAATCTGGTGAGAAGATACACCCTTGTCTCATATCCCTTTCTATTTTTGTATAGTTATTCAATTAATTTTCTATCTGTATGCAGGTGGTTTGCTCCCAGTATAAGTTCTGGGTTATTCTAACATCTTTTCCAAATAGATCTTGTTTTTGAGTAGTTCAAATAGATCCTTGTGCCATATATGGTCAAATGCTTTTGCTTCATCTATAAAACATAATTACCCGTCCTTCTGCACCTGTATTGCTCTCTCTCTCTGATACCATTCTAATCATGAATATTGCATTTCTTGTTTCAGTTTCCTTGACAAAGCTCTACTGTTCTTGTCCTATTACTGGTCTAATTTTGTTTCATTCTCTATTTATCAGGATTTGCAACTAATTGTCCTATGGAGTTTGCATTCATTTGTACCTCGTGTCTTCAGTAATGTTACAAAGATGGATTTAGTAATGTTACAAATATAGACTTCGTGAGGTCTTCCAGTATGTGGCTACTGTTTTATATTTCGTTTATTACTTCTATTTATGTCATTCATTTTATACCTTGCCAAGTAATATCAAACACTTACTGGAGATCGTCTTTCCAAACTTGCTGCTTCATAATCACTCTTTCTTCATTTTTATTTTATCCTTTACTAGGTTCATGTATTCTTTGTACAACTTCTGAATACCAATTCTGAATTATCTTCCATCTTTACAGGGATATTTGCTTTCTTCCAGACTTCTTGGAGCTTAATACACGTAGATTTTGCAGTAGAAGAATGTGTCATCTTCATCTATCTCACATAATGGAACTTATCTTTTAGAGAGAGAGCAAAACTATACAACAACCACTTGGCATCTTTTACTTTAATAATCCCAAAAGGTAACAAACTCACAGAAGTAGTCTTGTGTTAAATTTCACTGTCTCTACAAGAAGACAAAATGAGTTCACCAATTGGCAATACTGACCAGGTTTATACTGTCATCTAGGGAACAAAGATATGAAATGATAGCAAAGTTTGAGGCTAACATGAGAAGAGCTGAAGAACACCATAAAAGGACAAAGTCAGTTGTGTCAGATGACCTATCCTTAAATTCTACTGAAAGTGTGGAAAGATAATTTGCTGTTTGAAAGCCACCAAAGAAAGTACAAAATTAAATTTAGAAACTTCTTGATTTTATGCTCTATATGGGATTGAGGACAACTCTCTAATTGACAGACAATTCATTCATTGCAGCTGCCAAGAACCTCGGCCATTATTTCAGACATTACCATATTTCCAGCTACTGTTTGCCAAGTCTGGGTAACAAATCCAAAACAAATGGCAAAAGAGATTAAAGAGTTTGCATTCAATGACACACCTGATTCTTGTCATCCACTGGGATAGAAAATAGTTGCTGAAAGCTGTCACTGGGTTTGTCAGAATTGAGTTGCTATTCTTGTAACAGGAGTAAATTTTGAACACCTGTTTGGAGTGACTGTTGTTCAGGATGAAAGTGGTAAAGAAATTGCTTAAATTGTCATTCAGGAATTGAATCAATTTAGTAAACATGACTGTATCATTGGTGTCTACTTTGACATTACTGTCAAAATTAGAACGGAATCATATCCAATAACTGAGAAGCAAGTATTGAGGCTACCTGGAAGAGTCAAAGAATGGTTCTGTTTAACCTCAAGTGATGTTAATATCAAGATATTTGAAAATTCCATAAAACACTAGAATACACAAAAAACATATACAACCATACTGGAAAAAGATCATATTAAAGGTTTAAAAAATATATCTAAAAATGGTTGCAATTGAATGTAGATAAATAAACTATTAAAGTATTTAAATATATGAATATATTCAAAATTAGTTTCATTTATTACTTTCATTTATAGTATGGGAACAAGGCAGAGCATCAATTGTTGTATTTGCTTAATTTTACTTTTAGCTCATTTAATATTTTGTAAGTTTAGAACATAAAAAAAGAAAATTCAGAGCAACATAATTTTTACATAGTGCAATTGCAAAGTTTTAATATAACTTTCTTTATTATTGTGTAGTTGCTTAACATTTAAGCTGTGTGTGTGTCAAAACTATCAAGATAATATTGATTGTCCTAATAAAATTTTTTCTACATTATCCTTGGGGAAAAAAACAATTTTTGGGAAGAAAAAAAAAAAGCTTCGCTAGCACTTTTATAGACTTGGTAAGTACAAGTATTGAATGACTTCATACAGCAGCTACTTTGAGCTTCTAAATACATTTATATTTTTGGCAATCAATATATAAAATGTTAATTTTCTACTAATGCATGATGAATCATGAAAATACAAATATAGATGTATGTGTGTATTTATATTTTATAATCATATATTTTCTTTCAAATGAAGATTTATTTGCAAAAGTGACAACAATATTTTATACTATATTAATAATTATATATTATTGAAAATTAAAAAATAATGCACTAGGAGCAAAAACTATCTCTTTTTTTTTTTTTTACGAAAAATATTTTTATACTTTTCTATAAGATACTGACCATCATTCATATTAAGATCTATTCAATATTTCCACATGACATCACTTTAATATAAAAAGATGCTATTTCTTTTTACATACAGAAGGAACGCAATCATATCCCTCCACAGTTTCCTCTTCTTTTAATATCTGTAAACTACAATGTATTGTTGTTTTTAGAAAAGATAGTGGGTTTTCCAGCACCTTCTCCATGGTTTTGAATTCAATGTGTTCTCTTAGACTAGTTGTTCTACTCATGTTAAAGAGCCAAATCTGCCCTGCCACTGATCCCTTTACTGGGAAGATGGAAACGTTATATATTCCAAGGGTAAAAGTGCATAATGAATGCAACAGGCTGCCAACAAATTCTATTTACCATGCCAATATCTATTACACAACCCATGCATCTATCAAAGATTATATATAGTCTAAATACAAACAAAAAAAAAACGAACAAACTTTGTTTCTGGTTTTATTTGGCCTAACACTTTCAGTTTATAGTTTATATATTTCTAAATCACCTACCCTTTAATTTTTACTATATCTTGCCACCTTGAATCAGTGATTGTTTTTCTATATTGTTATTATTGCATTTGAATTTTAAAAAATAGATGAAAATTATCAAATTAATATTAATGTATTCAAAAAGATATTTGTCTTTATTGCATTTTTGAGCAACCATTACAGGATTTTGTACAAAGTCTATCTCTAAGTATCCACTTACATTCAAAGAATCTCCTTCATCATAACTTAAAACATCAAAATAAAAAAATCACCCTCTTGAGCCTAGAAAAAAGTATACTTGAAGCTAGAGGATTTTTTCCTTTTTTTTTTTTCCTTTTTTTTTTTCCTTTTTATTTCTTTATTTAATATGAATCTTGTCTGAAGATGTCATTGATGAAGCCTACAGTTGTCAGCTGGCCCTATGTAGAAAGAGAGACTGATGTTACAATATGCATCTGCGACTACATCAGCTGTTCCTTTCAAGTATCAATTTTCTAAGTATCAACTGAAATATACAACACATCTATCATCAATCCTGCAGACCAGTACTCTTCTTTAATTCTCTTTTGATCAAAGATTAATAAAGGAAAAAATGTTTTTTTTCTTATGATATACTTTTTAACAATCATGCACATTTTCTTTTATCTATTATAAATGTCAAACCTTAACATTACAGATGAAAAGCATTAATTTCTGCAATAATATGTTATTTTAAAAGCAGTTTTAATGGTACAAAATATTTCAAGGAATAATAATTGTAAATGTGTGATAAAATCCATGACTATATAATTTTGAAAATTGTTTTTTATTTGTAAGATTTTTTTTATTCAGTGTTTTATAATTTTAATTTGTTTTTCTGCTCCATTGCTAATTATTTCAGTGAATTCCTTTTGTTTTGCATATTAAACTTGTCATATATTTGATCAAACATAAGTTCTCATAATAATTATTTTAAGGAATAAAATCTATAGCATTTATGTTAACTTCATCACCCATAAGTTATTATAGTTATTGTGAAACTGGTAGACTGTATATTCCTGACCCAGTTGGTATACACAATCACTAAAACTGGTGGTGATAATGGAAGATTCTGCTTATATATTGCTCCTTGGGCCAAGGGCAGCAAATCAAACGTTTTTTGTTTTTTTTGTCAATGTATACAACTAATCTTAACAACTCTTCCCTCTTTTTATTTCTTTGTTATTTGAAACTCAGTAAGGCAAAGCATTGCTATTTTGATTGCAGCAAAGATCTTTTGGGTTAAACAAATATCTCAGAATCTTAAAAGATCTTCCTTTCTTAAGCAATACTCAGTCTTTTTATTCATACTCATGATATATCCTTTATGTTTCTTCCTATTTAGCATCTTTTTACAATGGAGTCTCTTGTCTAGAATTTGATTGGATGAACGCACTGCATCGTAGAGAGGAAAAAATAATGGTCTAACAGATTATGGATACATTTCTAGTTTTGTCATTCAAACTCAGGAGTCCTACAGATAATTTGCTGGAGATAATAGTTACTTTGTCTTTTTGACAACTCTGCTAATACATTTACCTTGACATGCATATACATGGCATATATTTGCCATTAATACCAACCAAAATATTATATCTTCCCTTTTTGATCCTCCATACAATAAGTTAGTAAAATGACACATCACTGTAAGCAACAATCTTTACTTTTTCAAGATTTCTCAAAGCACTAATAACTGAGGTTTTTCTTATTCTTTTTAACAACATTATTGACTTCTTTAATTTTTTTCTGCTTTAATAAGGAACTTTGTTCATTTACAACAAACCATACATCTAATCTAGTTTGAGTTGTCAACCAACTGAGCTGACTAATTAGCTGCTTCGCGTTTTTAACCTCATCTAGCAGTATTCACTTTTTTTTAATCATTTCACCCCAAACAAAGCAATAAAGCCACTAAGACACAATGGGTTACTGAGAGTTAAAGAATATTAGAAAAAGAAAACATTTATTAAAAAGAGAGAACAATAATACAACAGGAATTAAGAAGACAGACAATAACGATTGACATTACATTGAAATTTTTGAAGATCGAACTTGACTGGAAAGCAAGAACCCAGAAGAGAGTTCCACAAGTGATAAGTGCAAGAAACTGTTAGCATAGAACTAACCATTTGAACTGTAAAATAATGAAACTTTACTGCCAATCTAGTACTTAAATTCATAAAGTCTAGGTAACAAAGAACAATTACCATGAACTATCTTGAACATTTTAGTCAGTTCTCAGTGGAATATGTACCAGATTTTTAATATATTTAATTTTACTCAAGTATTATATTCTCTATTTCTTTCTTTATAACTGCAAGCAAATTGATGTTTCTTCCAAAATCTAGTTTGTTTATTTCAGCTATATGAAAGTGATACCTATAACAGGCCTGGCAGTTATGCAGCTGAGGTTCATAACTGAGAGCAGACATAAATTACTTCTAAATAATAATTACAGAGAATATTTTTAGCAAGTAACTTGTTTATAATATCTAGTAATTAGTTCATTAGCAACTATACATATTAGGAAGCACCTTATAAGTATGACAATTATTGACTTATTTCCATAAATGCAAAGGCACAAATAAATAATAAAAGTAGCCTTTTTCACCACTTTAAATGTACACAAAATCCCTTTATTTATGAATTAGGAACATTTTTTGAAGAGTCTTCTGCCTATGTCTTCTTTACCGCTTTCTCAACTGTACTACATGCCACTAGTGTCGTCTTCAGAGTTCCCTCTCTACTAGCAAGCAATGTAGGCATTTATATAGTAAATGGCAAGTGTTAATACATTTGCATAGGTGTGATGTCCATTTCATAAAATGATGATCATTGTGCATGGGCCTTTAGGCTACAAACTGGATTTTCTGCTACAGCTGCGGCAACTCAAACAAACTTCATACTAGGTAACCCATACTCTGTGTTACTACACATTTTAAATGACATCTTTGTTTATATTAATTGATTAAGAGTATAGAAAATATAATTGTATAATACAATGAAAAAGAAAATTCAACATTTTGCAAAATCATGTATCATGGATGTCATTTTTTAAATGTAGTTTCAAGAACATATATTTACTACTTGAAAAAGTGAATTTGTAATATTATGTCCTAATGAAATTTGTACAAATTTTAAGATAATTTCAAAGATTTTACTGCTGATTCTTGAGTTGCTAAATAACCACTAATTTTAAAAAAAATATATTTAACTAGCAGTAGAGCCCGGCGTTGCCCGGAGATGTAACAGTAAGAGATAGATCAAGTATCAACCATCATAAAGACTGAAAAATAAAATTGACAAAGGTTTTTGTTTAAGGTGGACAGGCATGCATGTCTTAATTAGTTTTTTTTTTTACGAATTGTCAAACTTAAACAAAAACATTGTTTTCAATCATTATGAATCTACCGATTGAATAGAATTTTATTATAAACAATTGTTTTGTAAATGGAATTTTTAAAGCATTCTGAATGTAAAAATAAAGAAAAAAGTGTGCAAGACAATAAGTTTTCTTGAAATCGGTTGAAGAATGTAGGAAATCCGATCCCATATATAAATCAACACACACACACACACAAACAACCTGGGTTTTATAAGTATAACTCGATATGAGTTGTCCCCCTTTTATTCTCGCGATGCCTCTTAATCGTGTTTTCAAATTGATTTTGTGCAAAAACAATTGTGTTTTTCCAATTTTTGGTGCTGTCAGAACCACCGCAAGGTAATTTTATGCAGTCCTGTGAAGTTTTGTTGAAATCGGTTGAAGAATGTAGGAAATCCGATCCCATATATAAATCAACACACACACACACACAAACAACCTGGGTTTTATAAGTATAACTCGATATGAGTTGTCCCCCTTTTATTCTCGCGATGCCTCTTAATCGTGTTTTCAAATTGATTTTGTGCAAAAACAATTGTGTTTTTCCAATTTTTGGTGCTGTCAGAACCACCGCAAGGTAATTTTATGCAGTCCTGTGAAGTTTTGTTGAAATCGGTTGAAAAATGTAGGAAATCCGATCCAATATATAAACGTACAGACACACACACACAACCTGGGTTTTATAATAAGTATGATGATATGATCCCATGCTTTCTTATTGAAATGATGCATTTTCGAAACTAATGTGAAGATTGTTGTCCAAATATTATAAAACAGAAAAACACTGAACTATAACATCCAGTGAATTTTTAAAATTTCCATATTCGTGAAAATAAAAGTTGTATTAGTGTTAAATATTTCTTCTGTCGGACAATCGATTCTTGTAACATAGATTGCTATATGCAAGATATATTTTAATATCATTAGAGATCCTAGTTTCAACAAACTTTAAGAAGAAAAATGATTCAAAAGAACAAAGATTATTCATAAAATACAAATTTTATAGCTCATTGTTGTAGAGAAAAGTATTTATTATGACATTAACCTTCTGTGATAAAATTTTTGATAAATAACATTTTTCATTAACAGTGCAAAAAGTTATATTTTATCTTGTATTTATGAAGGGTGATAAAATTAAAATATATTTTTAAAATATGTTAGAAAGGAAAACACAAATTATTCATAAAAATTAAATTTTATAATCAATATGTTCATTGCTATAAAGAACAATATCACAGAGAAATTAATTAACTTTACGATTAAATTCTTAATGGCAATTTTTTATCAATATTTTATCAAAAAAGTTTAGTTTTTTTTACCATAAAGTTAAAATACTGCAAGTTCAAATAAAATAAATAAACCTTATACTTATTTCAGTGTCTTAAATAATAAACTTAAGATTATCTAAGTAAAAAAATTATAATGTTGGTTTCTACACATCTGTCCCCAGTCATGGACTCCAGTTGCATGGCTGCTAGATCATTTATAGGTGTAGTCTTAGGCTATATCTATTGATATTTTGAAAACTATGTTTGGCAATCACAGCCCACACTCAAATCACATTGAAGTAACAATTGTCATTGTCTATGCTTTTCATTATTATTTCTCCAAGCATTACATTGTGTCTTTAAATGAGCCCATTGTTCCATGCTGCTGTAGTACAAATAGATGTATTCAAATTTTGAACAATGTCATGAAAATATTGATTACTGGATTTGTGTCTATTGTCAACAAATCCAGATGAAGATACTCCAAAAATGCTATAATTCACTTATAGTGATTTTCCAAGTGTAGTTTAGATGTGGCACAAGGCCAAAAGTATGGGGCACCCAGTGAGAATCGTACTCACTACTCAGTCGTAATTGTTCTAGCAAGACAAGCTTGCTAACCATTACACTGTCTCCGGGAGCCCTAATTCCAGAACTTATATATTTGAGTCTCTTTTTTATCTAAGTATGTTTATGGTGTCATTTCTTGTTTTTTTTCTCATCATAGAATCTTTGCAAAGCAAAGTGGTTAGAGATATCCCCCTCAATCCCATTTCAGTGTTCACTCTAATGCCTGCAAGAGTACACAGCAGTATACGCTTACTTAGCAATGGTAAAACTTTTCTCGTTCCAAATTTATAATTACTTTTACCTTTTTGCACTTTGATGTTTGACCTAGTAGTATTATTATCTGGCAGCATTTCCAGAAAACACTCAACACCATTCTTTTCCACAAACAGTTCCTGATACTTCACTATCTAAAACTACATATGCTAGAGTTTAAACTCAAAAGGAAAGTATTATCTTCAACTGGCTTTTGAGTGATTAGCACATTATTCATTATATATTCTACTTGGCAATGTTGGAACTTTTTCTGCATATGGACACATTCTAGTTCAATCAGAACTACAACCACAGACATTAAAAGAGTTTGAATATCTTAAAATTTTTAAAATAAGTGAATTCAACACATACATGGAATCATTCTATGTATTTATATACAAAACTAGTCATAACATAGTTCAGCAAAGATTAGAAATACATATTTATGTGATAGGTTATAATGGTCATAAGAAGTTTTTTCTGAAAAGGAGAGAAGTGTATGCAGTGCTCCATGTGGTTAGGTGGAAACTAAGAAGTCAATTTGTCTGAGAACTTTTAACTCTCCCAAGAGGGGAAACAAGATATGTCTTGTCACTGTGGCATCCTGTGGTCAAAAACTGAAAGAAAAGAAAGAGGGTTTATGTCCTTTCCTTTTATACAATACCATCCAGCAGGTTTCAAAAGAAGTCCTCTAGCAGACAAGCAGACCTGAGAAGCCAACTATCAAGCCCTAGAAGGTTAGTGTTCTTTTCAGAAGAATAACCAAAGCTGCTATTAATCATCACTCTCCTTGAATGCCTCATTCTTCTATTGGAATATTGAAAAGGCTATCTGTTTGACCTTTGGCCAAAATACATTTCATTTGATATTTCTGGTTCTGCTTCAGTTTTCAAAGGTGATCCTTTCTGACTGAAAGTTATGTTTACCTCTCTTTTAATCTGAATTTCTGAAACTTTATTTTCAGTGAAAGTGGCACGGGAACAGCTACTCATCATGAAAAATACATTGTTCCAACTTGAGGATTTTGCTCATTTGTAGCAACTCTAACTTGACTTTAGTTTTCTAGTCAGGATTCTCTATGCTTTCACAGGTTCTGGATATTTAATATTGGAGTTTCTCAAGTTTGATACAAAACAGCCAGATTTGATTAATTAGGCATGAACTGATATACCTGAAGGTCTTTGATAGTTCTTAAAAGAGCCAAAGCTATAAGTGCAGACTAGTTCCTGCTTTTCTTTAAACAAAGTTTCTAATAAATTAGACTGTATTTCATATGTCACTCTGAGCAGACATCCAGCCATGTCTACTGGTCAAGGGTCGTCACTCATCTTAATTATTTTAAAGAATAAATTCTTTGTGCTAATCCTAATGTTTCATTATAATTCTTTTCAGGAAGAAAATCATTAACATTGTGTTAATTCTAATGTTTTGCTATAATTATTTTAAGGAAGAAAATTCGTAAGACTTTGTGTTAGCTCAGCCAACCATAAGGTCTCATAATTAAGAAATATAGTCAAATACAATTAATAAAAATAGAAATTTTTAAAATCCTTCAGATGATTGCATTAATATTTTTTGTAATGTATCTGAAATATTAAGTATAAGGTTTTTCTCTTAAAACTCCAAGTGTTGTAAGATTAAAAAAGCAGGAAATAAAGGATTATAAATTATATTTATCCAATGTTTATAAAACATCCATCCATTGTGTATTAATATTTTAATAGACTTTCTTTGATTATATGGAAAAGATGTGCTTATAAAGAAAAATAAATATAGCAAAGAAATTTTTAACAAAATAATATTTTTTTAATCGTTTTATGCCAAGCAAGGTGATAATGCCACTAGGATGCAAGGGGTTACAGGTAGATAAAGGAAATGAAAAAAACTTTAGTGAAGACAAAGAACAGGAAGAGAACAGAGTTCAGGAAGGCAGAAGATGGTGATTGATGTTGGATTTCAATTCTTGAAGATTGTAGGTGGCAGAAAAACAAGAAACTAGAAGGGAATTCCATAGGCAAGTAGTGCAAGAAAAGAAACTATTAGAATAGAACATACAGTTACATCTATTTCAACAGTAAAATATTAAAACCTAATTGCCTATCTAGTAGAACACATAAATTCATGCAGTCAAGACACCAAAGTAAAAAGCTCATCAGAAAATATTTGTAGAAAAGAAAGAGGGAAGACATGTTACATCAGTAAGAAAATGACTGAAGCCGAGATACCAGGTCAGGATTGATTACATTAAGGACCCTTCTTTGAATTTTGTCTAGAATCTAGTGATATATAATAGGAGCACCAGACTAGATATGGCAGCAATATTCAATTAACAAATGAATGGTAGATTTATAAATGTGCAAGCTAAATTCTGATCAGAAAAACTGTTTAGCACCATACAGTAAACTAATTTTCCTAACAGTATACCTAACAATTGATTCAAGATAATCACTTTACTTCATGCCAGTGGAAAATGTGAGCCCAAGAAGGTGTAAAGAGTTGATTTCCTGGAGGCTAGCTGATGGCAGGCAGAAAAGGTTCTCTATGGTAGATAAATGTAAGCAGTTTTGTTTTGGAGGTGTTAACATTTACAAGCCATTCCTTGCCCCAGTTAACCATTGATTGGATGTCCTTTTTGAGGTCAGCTGCCAATTTTAGTTTGCCAGACCTATCAAACTTGCTACTAAAACCGGAGTAAATAGATGTGTCATTAGCATAAATTAGTAGTTGGGAATTGATGACAACAGGGAGGTTGTTGATGAAGATAATAAACAATGTATGTCCAAGGATATACTCTGGGGGACCCTGCATTAATGTGAAATTAACTAGAAGCTTGGCAGTTGAACACAACCTTCATTACATGATTTGTCAGGAATGATTGGATTAAACCAAATATTCATCCTGTAGTCCTTGAGCTTGTAGAGAAAGCCAGTATGCCAAACCCTGTCTTTGACACCTTCAAGATATTCAAAGCCACAGCCCAAGTAATAAAGCCTGGTAGATAAACTCAGTAGTAGCTGTTAACACATTGGCAGTGGACCTGGATAAATGGAAAACATTTAACATGTTTACCTCATTTGATAAATTGTTTTTCTTTATATTTAAAATTATTCCCCATTACACTGCTTTGGCTCTCATTTAATCAAGTATCTCTATGTATTTTATTCAGCATCCAGTGTTTGGTAACTCATTATATGCCAATCATTATTTATATAAATCTCTAAATATGTGCAAAATTTCTTCTCTTTTAAGTAGTTTGAAAAAGCATAACTGCTGCTGAAACAAACTTCTTATAATTGCTTTATTATTTAAGTGCTACTTTTGCTTAATATTTTTATAATATAAAAGCTAATTGCTAAAACACAACAGTTTTTAGAATTTAATGATTCTGCAAAAGTATTCTTTTGGTAGTAAGAATAGACTATTTCATTTTTCTTTATTGCTTGGTCTTTGTGTTTAGTAATTACTTCAGTTCTTTTCTTTCAACTCAGTATCCAGTTTCTTAATATTTAAAGGCATTAGCTTGTTTATATTTTATGTATGTATATATATATATATATATATATATATATATATATATATATATATATATTGAATATATTGAATGCTTTTGCAGTTATGTCTTTCTCTTTTAAGCTACCACAGTTTTATTCATGAGTATGCTAAAAAAAAAAAAGAAAATTGGTAATTTACTTCCAACTCTAAAAATAAATTTTCTATATTTTCTGGTTGAATTGCAGAAATAATTAAAAAAAAAAAACATTATCTGTCTTTAAATTTTCACTTATATACAAAGAGTTTTTATGAAGCATATTGTTCACAAATGAGCAAACCTGATAGTATCTTAGAAAATTGGATTAAAACTCTTAGAAAGTTATATCTGGTGAAATAAATTTTATTATTCACAATTTTTAAACAGATTACTAATGAGTATTAAAAAAAGTTTTAATATTGGTTTTGAAGGCATGCATTGCATTTAATGAAATGTACCATATTTGCTGGCATACAAGACACATTTAAATATTTTTTTAAATACTACAAAATTATACAAATATTGTACTTTGTTCAATGCACTGGTATTTTTACTAAAGGGTTGTCTACCAAAGCTCCCAATAGATGATTTTAAAATGATCTGCACTGGAATAATTAGAATAATTTAAAAATGTTTTTTGCCATTTTCTGATTGTATTTTTGAATATTCTTTTCTTAGTCAGTCTTTAATCTGGTTAGTTTTCAGCCATGATTATACCCAAACTGATTCACCCTTGCATTGCTATTGGGCATCTGTTTTCTATTTTGTTTTACAGATTTTGTCATTTAATTTTTGTTAATTTTTTGTTTTTTAATAAATTTTAATTACAATTTATGGTTATTTAAATTTACATAATACTAGATGCTTAATTACATAATTAATACGTAATTAGCAATAGTATTAATTAATATATATATATATATATATATATATATATATAATATTAATATAATAATATATATTATAATTCTGCTTGTTCCTTAGTTAATCCCTGCCAATACCTTATAAATAATGGACTATTCCATTTTAATCATGCAGAAACACAGAAAGAACATATCAGAGACATTGTTTTGTTTCAGTGAGAAAAAGAAAGAAAGATAGAAGTGGTATTTAACATCTGCTTCAGTGAAATAGAAAACCTTTCCCATTTTTAATCTTTTCATTTGTACCCTCTTACTTCTTTACCTAAAGACCTGCATTCATATATATGATTATTATTGTAATATTTTGTTAAGGTTATTAACCTCAAATATTTAATGAAGCAATAGGGAGATTTCCACAAGTGTTTTATAGTCATGGAACTTGCAAGTAGCTTATTCAATCATTAACTTAAGAATTAAGATTCATCAGAAAATTCAAATAAGAAAACCATGAAGTTTTCACAGGTATATAATAATCATAATATAATAATACATTAATGATCAACAACAACAATAATAATAATTAATATATAATTTATAATACATAATTATCATGTAATTAATTAATTATATATTACTATTTGCTTTATTTATTTGAATTTTCATATTAAAGTTTTTTCTTTAATTTCAGTAACATTATAACAGTTTTCTTTATTTACCAAAAAATTGATTTTTAGCTGTTTTTAAGTGCATTTATCTCAAATTTGTTTAAATTCTCTTTGCCTGTCTTATAGTTTACCTGTTCAGCCATCATGAAATCAAATATTATCTCACTATTATTGAATGCTTGGAAGCAAAATTACCAGAAATTTTGAATAATTAAAGTTGGCATTAAGCATAAAAACTGTCAAAGAGGCAAATTAAAATTGTTCAAATATCAATAATAATCACTGCAATCAAAATTTAGTTTACTGTGGTAGAAAGTTTTAGAACTGTGACTGGTCAGGTAGAAATGTAACTTTTGTTATGCATAAAAAGCATGATATTTGTTTTTAAGGATTATTTTTATTTTTTTAAATATTTTAGCATATATTAATCATTGTTTTTTATATATGCATGTTTCTTTTCTTTCTTATTTTAAAGTAATTTTGTGTTAGCAATAGAAAAAGTTCAACATGCAAATAACAATTTAGACATACCAAAATCAAACCAGTACAAAAATTTAAATACCAAGGAAGTGTTTTAACAGATGATGGAAATTGTGACACTGAAATCCAAAGGTGCATTCCAAAAGCTAAGCAAAGTATTAAGAAACAGGAAAATTTTGATAGAAACACAGAAAAGAGTACTGAACTGTTACATAATATCAATGCTCTTATATGGCAATGAATGCTAGATAATCTCCCCACCGATGAAGAAGAAATCTGAAGCAAAAGAAATGTGGTTCTACGGAAGTATGCTGAGAATACCATGGACTGACCATGTGAGCAACAATGAAGTTTTAGATAAAATAGAAACAAAAAGGACACTTCTACTTAGCACCAGAAAGAGACAGTTGAAATTTCTAGGGCACATGAAGAATGCTTGGAAAAATTTGATACTCACAGGACAGACTGAAGGTAAACAGAAAAGCATAACCTACCTAGCAGGCTTGAGTAAATGGGTGGCAGAACAAGGTTTAGGAGAGATTACAAAAAGAGAAAATTTATTAGGAGCTATAAGGAACAGAAAATTGAAGAGAGCCATGATTGCCAATGTCCTGAAGGGAAACAGCACAGAAAATAATAATACTATAAAAAGTATCTATCATATAAAGTGCTATTCATTTTTTTAATTACTTGTGAGTGAAATCCCAGCAATATTATAAAAATAAGTAAGAAATTGCAACTGGTAATTTTTAATGAAATTTCTTCAACGCATTTGATAAATAAATGAACTCTTATTACAATATGTGGCACATATATAAAAGAGTGCTGAAAAATTCTTCATATAACTCGTCTCCCTATGCCTAACCATTTGACCAAATGTTTTTTTTTTCATTTTTAACAATTTCTTGGTCAGATTGAGAACTTTTCAGCAACCACTCTGTCAAGCACACATATATATCTGTGCATGAGTGTAATATATCTGTTTACTATTGTTCCATTTCTGATTATCCACTTAAAATTTACCACTTACTAGAAATTAATAGCAGCTTTGAAAGCTTATTATTTAAAACATTCTGATTGCTCTTGGAAAAAATTGGTAAAAGCTAAGAATTCTGACATTGATTCGATACACTTCTTGCCAAAAAGAAATCTGACACTTGAATAACTACTTTAAATTATTTTTATCCAAACTGAAATAGTAATGAATTGTGTCCATAATGATTTTTGTATTAAATCTTTTTTTTTTTTTTCCTGAAACAAGATGATTTAAAGTCTTCCTCCTCCTCAGCTGGTATATCCTGACAGGATGTATGCAATCATAACCCTCTAATTTTTTTTTTCTTTTAATATCTATAGACTGTGGATTGCCATGATTGCTTAGCAGAAAGTTAGTGGAATGGTTTATCATTGCCTTTTTCCATGTTTTTGTATTCTAAGTTATCTTTGTCCTAAACTTGTTGCCAATCAAGGTAGATAGCCTAGACTTCTCTGCTATTTAACTCATTCCTTGCATCAATATAGTAAAAGAACTCTCCCTCTCCTGTTTGATAGTCAACATACATTCAGATGTTTATTTTCTAAATGTTTGCATCAAATTTCTCTTGGTAACTTGATCAGTTTCTCTGAGAGACTTTTGCAAATATCTTAAAGGACAATTACCAAAAAACATTGATATTGTTCCCATTTTTTTTGCCCTCTTTATGTTTTGCTGTTTTTCTTCCTGCTGAGCACAAAATGCCACAATGAAGCAATATAATGTGGGTCTAACCAGCCAAAACCTTGTACACCAACTGCCACACCTACACCCTAAGAAAAGCCTAAAAAATAATAAAAACATGAAATAAATGCAAGAAATATAGTATTAGACAGTTGGGTAACAATTTGACTTTTGACTGTTTTTCACATGGGAAGATCTTTAACTCTTTCCCTGTCATCAAATCCTGCTGCAAATTTTTGCCTACTTACCTCATTCTCTCTCTCTCTCTCTCTCTCTCTCTCTCTCTCTCTCTCTCTCACACACATACTTTTGTGAATCTATTAGCAAAAATTTCTGTTGCTGCCTGGGACAAAAGACTGAAGAGGTAGCATTAATGGTTACACACAATAATCATATGCACACAAACTATCTTGATCTTTCTTCATAGTCCAAGCAAGAATGTGATAGTTTATGAAAATCTTTGAAGCAAAAAGTCTTTTTGGAATTCTTTGAATTTTATTTTACAATATAGAAACTAATGACAGGCAAGACGTTTTCGGATTGTAAATTTGAATCCAGATGAGAAACTTGTTTAAGATGACCATGTCATTGACTTGAAGAGTATCATGGCAATTCTTGAAGTAAAACTCAGTGTTAAAACATGTATAGATGTTTTTTTTTTTTGGTTTATCAAACAGTTTTTTTTTTTTTTTCTGAATCAAAATAGTCACTAAACTATTTATTTTAACACTATTTTCATAAAAAAATTTATAAAGAGGAGAATGATAATGTGAGTGTGCATATGTTTTAAAAAGAAAATCTGTGTTTGGAATTTGTGATTAATGCTTTTTACTTGTTGATTCAAATAATGTTAGTTTTGGGTCATTCGGTTGAGAAAGCTTGAAATCATTTTTTTTTCCACAATTGTTTTTCAGTTAGGTTAAACAAAAATTAGTTATGGGTTATCATTTTGAATATCATGTTTTCTATCTAGTGAACGACAATTCCAAAATAATAGCTGTAGTTATTTAGAGACAAATTACATGAATAAATGAACCATTTTTTTAATTCTTTCTGTGAATTTATAATTGTATACATTTTCAATGAAACAAAAACATTTATCTAATTTTCTTTACATTGCAAATACATTAAACCGTCAAAAAAGGCATGAGTGTAAATTAAGATTTTATCATTTTATCCTCCTCTATATTTTTTCCAATTATACTAATGCCTTGAGTTATGAGCATACTGGCTTATAAGTTTTTTGAGATATGAGCAGGAGTTTGGATGATTTTTTGCCTTTGAGATATGAGCTGAATTTTGAGATATGAACAAGTTTCAGTTAAGCATGAAGCTAGTTAATACATTAAAGGTAATAAAGGGGAGTAAGTAATGTTTAAATGTTTTTATGAACATATTTTGAAAATGGAATAAACCAAAAGTTTCATTTGTGAAATGATGTTTTCTTAAAGTATTGTTCATAAAAAAATTATTATCTAGTTTTTTCAATTTGTTTTCAGAAAGGATGTGTCTTTATTTATAGAGTTTATATAAAACTTTTTATTATTAAAAACAAATGAGATACTTGATTGGATAAATGTAATTTTCTACACTGTTTAATTTTTACATCTTAATCTTTTTTTTTTAAACAAATTAAAATAAATAAAAACAAAGCACAAATATAAATATTATTTGGAAGTTTTAAAATTTTTAGCTGTTGATATAATTTCTTTTAAGTATGGCTTAAGTTTTCAATCTTAATATGAATTATGAAATTTAAGTGAATAAAATAAACTTTGATGCAAAAAGATTTTTAAAAATTCAATTTAGGGACTCTGTCTTTTAGCCTAAAATAAATTATAATGAATTTTAGTTACAACTTCTGAAACATTTGCTTTTCAATTTATAAGAAAATTTAAAAAAAAATATATTTCAAATTTGTCAATTTTTTAATACATTAATGCCTTCGGATATGAATTTAATTTGTTCCAATACCACGTTGATAACTCAAAAGACTCATAACTCAAATCAATTTTCCCCACTGAATTTAATGGTAATATTTCCGATTCATTCCAGGCCCCTAAAAATTACCCTTATTTTTCTAAAACTCACCCCCATTTTTGTTTTTGTGGGTTACAAACAAAAATGTGTAAATAAACAAGAAATCTAGTTTACAAACAATAAAATAAGAGAAAAAAACAAATTGTAAAGAAATAAACTGTACTAAACCATGAATTTCAGACGAGTCATAAGCCAACTGGCAGGAGAGAGAGAGTGAGACAACAAGAGCTGTCCTAGCAACAGCTAACCTAGTCTATTATACTGAAGATTAACTTTATCACTTAATTTTAAAATGTTTTAAAACATTTACATTTTATCCATTACTGTAACTAATTTTTTTAATTTTTAAAATTTTATAATTTTTTATTTATCGTCAATGTAGAATGCTCATACTGTCTCTACAAATCTATAACTTGTACGTCTTCCTCAAGTTTTTTTTTTTTTTTTTTTTTTAATAATTTCCTGCCTTACCTCAAGCAAAATCATATGTTTTGGCTTTTCACCACTGCTCTTTACACTTTCTTTGGATCCATGTTGTCACTAAAGTAATTATGTAAAATAATGGCAAAAAAGACAAAACACAATAAAGATGAATTTTGAGATATGAGGTAGAAAGGTAGAAAATGGCCTTATTTGAATAATTATGAAAAGTAATGATCAGCAAAATAATTGCTTCTTTGTAAAGATCCCAAATCTGGATTAGAAATGAATAGCAAAATAATTATTAGGTTGGTGCAAAAATAATGACGTAATAATGTCGTTTTTTGACATATTTTTTAACGTCAAAAAACGACATTATTACATCATTATTTTTGCACCAACCTAATATTTATCATAATTTGATTTTTTTAAATCTGAATATGCAAATTAATTATCTCATTTAAACAAAACAATGAACCAATGATAAATAGTATCAAGAATTACAATATATCAATGTAAATGGGAGTTCTTTTGATGATAACCAACTTTATTTATAAAGAAATTACATTTTCTTATTTGTAATGGTGATCATTATCATTTTAAAAATTTTCAAACAGAATAATTATTTACATGAAGACTATTATCCTAATCTTTATTGTTGTTATAACAATGTTTTCACCATTGTGCCCTTTGGCCTTAAGTGCTAGTTGTTTGGGGTTTCAGTTTGAAATTTCCAGTTGAAACCTTGATCAAAGCATTGGTTCATGAATTTGGTGACATAGTAATTGTGAGTTCAATCATTGGGCAGTGTGTACTTGGACTCAGTGGAAACAAGGCAAGCAATAACTGAGCAATACAACATGAGAACTAGAAATGATCAGTAGAACAAGAATAATCTAGTCCAATAAATAAAAAGGTTCAGTTTGAATTTCCTTTTAGGTTATCCTAATTGAAAAGCACCTGTTGAAGGCTGGAGAGTACAATGGCTAAAACATTATAATAAGAGCAAAAAATATGAGGACAATAGTCCACATGTAAATCATGATAATTCTTCATCCCAGAAATTCAAACAAAAAGACAGAATAATTATCATCATTGTGTTCCAATTCCAAAGATTAAATATTTGCTAAAATAAAAACAAAATCTGTATTCTTAGAAAATCAAGAGGAATGTGTTTTGAAACTAGACATAACTTTTGAGGGATAAAGATATTTTTCTCTACTTTTGTGTCTCTTTAATTAATTTTCTAACTTTTGTTTACAAATCTCTAAACTTTCATTGAATAAGATTCTATTATGAAAGAGGTAACCATTCAGGAAGCTGTATCCAGTCTATATACTTTCACTTTTTACTTGTTTTTTTTTATATCATTCATTGGTTATTTATATTCTTTGTTTGAAAAGCTTAACAAAATAACACAGTATGATGGAAAACAATATGCTACATCAGATTTTAATGCACAAGTCAATGTTGTCTCAATAACATTGGTATTAACCAGCCAGTATTGTTAAGATGACCACTAAAATATATAAATTAACCTTGTGTTTTATATTATAGAATAGATTTTTAATGTGCCATTACATTGATACCAATGGAACACTTGTCCACTATAAAATTTGCATATTTGAGGAATATTTTTTTAATTTTAATCATTTCACTCCAAGCAAGGCAATAAAGCTACTAAGATGCAATGGTTTATTAAATGAAAGAATATAAGAAAAAATAACATTAGAAGAACAATAAAAGAACAGAAATTGAGAAGACAGAAGATAATGATTGACATTGCATTTAAATTTTTGAAAATCAGATTTAACTGGAAAGCAAGACACTAGAATAGAGCTTCTCAAACAAGAAGAGTGAAGAAACTACTAACATAGAACTTATGGTTATATCTACTAGCATAGAACATGGTTTTATCAACTATAAAATGATGAGGCCATGCTACCAATCTAGTACTGCAATTCATAAGGTCTAAATAGAGAAAAGTTCATCGGAACAATTACCATAAAAATATTTATACAAAAGGCACAAGGAAGCTATGTTACTGCAGTAGGAAAGTGACTGAAGCTGGGTCAGGATCAATAACATTACAAATTCTTCTTTGGATTTTATCAAAAATCTTTAAATATATAGCAGAAGCACTAGACCAGATGTGGTAGCAATATTCAATGCAGTGAGAATTGGTAGACTTATAAATTTATCAAAAAATATTCAACTTGCATGATATTTTTCTTTATTAAAATTTGTAAAATCTATTTTTGACTGAGATGTACTTTTATGCTCCATTGTTTTTAAGAACATTATTCCTGAATTCTCTACTTTAAATAATAATTCAAATAATAATGATAATTTCAGCCAGTATTCATTACAGATCTCCCTTTCTTTCTCTCTCCTCTATGGAGGGAAAGACAGAAATATATACATATACATTCATAAAATATTGTATTAGGAAATATTTAATTAATGGATAAGCACAATATAAGTAGTCATTGAATTAGTCGAATTAGTTAAGGAATGTTTTGCCTCACTTATTAAATGTGAAAGATTTACTGCTTATTGTGTCGGCATGGATTTTTCTCTTTAGTTTCAAAAGTAAGTTAGGGAAAATTAAAAATAATTTCCTTTTAATCTTATTTTGTGGAAAATTGTATTAATTGACACAAAAGAAAAATTGTGTATTTACGTATTTTCTGTGGATTTTATAAATAGATGCTACAAGATTTTCCTTTTCAACTTATCAAGTATTTGCTATCTCAAGTTCTTTTTATGAATAGTTTTGGTGATAAATATATTTCAAACTAGTGATGGAACTATCATTCAAGTACACTACTTCAAATAAAAGTTTAGGAAGCAAAACCCCATCTATACTGGAAAGAGCAATAATAGCTATCAGACATGAGAAACCTATTTTCCTGAAAAATTGTTTTAAGAGCATGACTTTATAAATTTCAACTGACAGAGACATACTGGCTACTTGGTCAATGGATGCTGAATGTTTCCTTATAAGGAAAGAGCTAATATTACTATTATCATTACCCCTATTTACAAGTGCAAGACTGAAATGGCTTAAAATATTTGTTAAATATATAATTACAATGGATTTTATTCCGGTTCTGCCCTTTATAATATCTGATTAATGGTAGAACAAAAGTTTTATTCTGATGATCATAAAATCTTTTATTTTATAGTAAATAAAACCAGTTTGGCTCTCGCAATAAAGGCCAAGAATTAGTTTAAGCTATGTTTTGCCTCACTTATTAAATCTGAAAGATTTACTACATATTGTGTAGGCATGGATTTTTCTCTTCAGTTTCAAAAGTAAGTTGAGGAAAATTAAAAATAAAATATGTGAATAACATGGAATTTTTAAGGAGAAGACTAACAACAAATCAAAGACAGATGAAATTTCTGGACACACAAAAAGAGGCCTTAAAAATTTTAACACTCAGAGGACATTTTAAACGCTATAGAAGCAAGAAGAAACTGTGAGTAACCTACTTAATGAGTTTGAGTAAATGGGGAAGAAGACAAGGACAAAGAGGAATGGAAAAAAGGGAAAAATTACTTAGAGCAGCAAAAGAAAAGAAGTTGTGGAGGACTATGATCATCCATATCCTGAAAGGATATGGCATATAAAAGAAGAGATAAAACTAAATGTGTGGTTTATAATCTTTTTTGTTGTATAGCCTTTAAAATGTCAGTATTAACACCATTACTATATTGTCGGCTTTATCTCATATCCGAGAATTTAATTTCTTCTTTGCTGAGCATTTCCTTTATGATGATGGCATTGATGACTAAGTAGATCAATTCTTGTATGGAAGAGTCAATGGCAATGGTAATGTTGGTGGAGGATGAAGTTGATTTTGTTGAATATTTCTCTCTTGTTATTTGACTTCTTCCTTTTCTCTTCTGGAGGCTTTGAAGTTTTTAGTTCTGATAGGGATAGAACACTACTAGTTGGTACAGTCTCAGGCTTCTGTTTCAATATATATAAATTGTTTATATATATATATATATATATATATATATATATATATATATGGAATTATATGATGAAAATTTATTTTTATGTACCATATTTTCCTTAAAATTCCTCAAGAGAATCACAAAAATATTTATAGCGTTGAATAGGCATGCAGGTTAATTTTAAATTGAGCTAAATATTCCATGAATAATATTTTGGCTCCACCTGTTAAAATAATTTTTTCCAAATATAAAAAGTAAAAATCTATCTTGTTTTATAGAGCTTCTACTGGTTTCTGTCTTTAATAAGAATACTTATTAAGGGCTAGTAAGCCAGAGGACTTTTGAACATATTAACATTTCTACATTCCTTTCATCAAATGCTTTCTATAACAGACAATTCAGAGAAATAGCAAAAATTAAAAGCAAACATTACTGACATATCAGTTATGTCAACAATTTAACCAATTTACACTTGCCAAAAAATTATTTTGAAACAGAAGAAACAGATGTATGACAAACATTTACTCAAGTACCAACTCTGACAGACAAAACCAAGCCTAGCTTAAGTGGTGCTGAGCACATCCATGGATAGTTTTACTTGACAAAAGTAGAGTACTGAAACTGTTATATATTATCAGTCGTCCTATATGCCAGTGAATGCTGTACAATCTCCTCACAGATGAGAAAGAAACTTGAAGCAACAGAAACGTTCTACAGTAGGATGCTGAGAATACCATGGACCAAACATGTGAGTAACAACAAAGTTTTAAAGAAAATGTAAACAAAAAGGACACTTATACAGGTGCATAATGAGGAAAAAGGGACTGGAAAATTTGAGATTCACAGGACATATTGAAAGCAAGAGGGGTAGAGATAAACAACACATAACCTACCTAGCCAGCCTGAGTAAACGGATGACAGATGGAACAGGGTATAGGAGAGATAACAAAATGGCAAAATTTATTAAGAGCTACAAAGGACAGAAAATTATGAAGAGCTGTGATCACAAGCATTCAGAAGAGACACAACAGATAGAAAAATAGTGTTGATCAAAATGTAAAGATTTTGCTAATTAGGTAATTTTTTTTAAAATTGAACAATAAACAGTACTTTTTCTTTATTTCTTACCAAATATTATTTTTTGTCTGAGTCTATGATAATCATGATGTACTGTGCTTATAATATTTTCTTTAATACTATAGGGTTCACTATTTCTCTGCATTTAGTATTAATTTATAAAGTTTCCTATTAAATTATGGAATATTAAATGACATCAAAATGTTTCCCTTTATGTTTGACATGAAAGCAACCAAACCAGCACCTTTTTAAATAAATATCACAAAGCCACACAGAGTAAATGGTAAGTAGGTTAAAGTAGTACATGAAAACTGGTTTCTCAGTAGGAATTTTTATTGATCAATGTAGAACTACATTGGATGAACCTGATGGCTTGGCTAGAAGTTGTGTCCTTCATAGAAATAGTCAACCAACACAAGTTGGAAGAAAACAGAGGAGATGGAATAATTTATTTGGTTGGTATTGTTGGTAGATAATTTTTAGGTCCCTTGCAAGTTGATGATGATATTAAGATAAATGCAGAGAATTATTGCATAACAGGTTACAACCATGAATTTTAAGCTAAAGAGTATATTCATTAAAGACAATGCTGTTTCGCATTCTGAAATTGTCCACCTTGTCAAAAAATGTTTCAACGACATTAATAAGATTCCCTGACCACAGCCTCTCAATAGAAAACATGTGGTCCATCATTAAAAATGTAAAAGAAAAGTAGTATTTAAGCAAAGTTCATCTCTAAGTTGCAAACACAACAGCAAGTAATATTAATGTAAATGTCAATAGAAAAAGGTTTTAAAAATCAATGAAGACTGATTAAAAGACTGATGAAATTTATAGAATGTCAAGAAAGCCATATTAACATAATAAAAAATAATTTATTCACTATATAATAGTATATCATGTTGCCCAAATATGTTTCCATGATTGATATCTTTTGTAATTATTTATTAATAAAATGTTATATTTTATTTAATTTGTTTGCACCATAAAACTTGATATCTCTTAAACAAGTTATTACCAATGTTTAATAAGGCTAGATTTAAGCTGAAACTCTTACAGTATATTGCACCTATAAAATATATTATGAAAATTTTACTCATGCTTGTTGATTAATATCAATTTTATTGCAAGAACATTGACATGCATAATAAAATCTGATGTAAAATAGACCACTTAATTAACAAATTATACTTTCATTTTACAAAAGTCTGAAGTAGAAATATTTAATTGTATATTTTGAAGATTTTTCTGTCACCAAAAATAAAAAAAAACTATATAGTTTTTGCTTTATTTCTATGATAAAAACATTAAAATTTAAGAGAAAACAAAAATAAAACTGTATATTTCATGTTTTTTAATAGAACCTAGTCAAATGAATAAACTAATACAAGAAAATAGTCATTTTGAAAAACAACTGAAAATATGAAATTAATTATAATGAAAAGTTCCTTTTCAAAGAAACACAAGTCCTGCAAAATTTGTGTTCCATTTTCCAGAATATAACAAAAAAATTAAATAATATTTCAATTTTTAATCTTAAATAACAATAATATAACAGAAAATAATTACACCTCCAATCAAAAATCATTAAAATGTTAATAATTTGATGTCATAAACATTTTTGATAGTGTATCTATTGCTTACTTTCAAGGAACAAAATAATTAATAATTTAAAATACAAATCTCACCTTTTAAAAATTTCAAAATTAAAAAAAATTCATACACTCATTAAATAGTCACTTTGCAAATCCATCTTCCAAATTGTTGCAGCTGGATTGGTTAAATTATTCTTGGATTACACACAAACCAATCCAGGAATTGCAATATACAGCTTAGTAATTATATTATTTTTGTTTTGATTCTATTATAGACAATATTTTTATAGCTTAAATACATCTCATATTTTACTAGAATTCTAATGCTTTATATTTTTCAGATTAATAAGGAAATCATTTGGTACTAAAGATTATTAATTTATATGTAGATATATCAATTATATCTTGATTATACATTTATCTGTACTTTAGACAATTATAGTGAAAATATAAAGAAATAGAGCTAATTGTTTAAAATAGCAATGTTGATGAATTATATCATCAGAAATGATCGTTATGTACCATTTTCCTGCTACCATGGAATGAGGCTCATTATGTTATAGGAAAACTATTTCATCTGCTAATTTCTCTTTTTCAAATTATTCTATTTACATCTTATTTGCATATTACATTATAATTCATTGTTATATTTTATAACATTTCTCAATATAAAAAAAACATAAAATTTATCAATTGAACTTTATAACAATATAGGCTTTGAAATGGATGGGGATTGCTACATCAGGGTGGTATAATGGTTAGCAAGCTTGTCTAGCTAGAACAATTACAATTGAGTAGTGAGTTTGATCCTCACTGGGTGTCCCATACTGTCAGCCTTGTGCTACATCTAAGCTACACTTGGAAAATCCCTATATCTTAGTAACACAGTTGATCAGCATTCAAAATCAAGAAAAAAAAAACCCAGGATTTCCAAGGTATGCATGCCCTTCTATTTTTATACAGATGATGACCCAATGCCAATACAAGGTCTAAGAGCCACACAAGGTAGAGTGTTACTGTGTGGTGTTGTATGAGTCTAAGAAAAGGCAAGAAGTGCAGATCACAAAGGTGATGTAGGAAAGATAACAGTTAACCCTACACTTGAAGGGGTCAACAGTGCAGTGATAGGGAAAACATTCTGCCAGGAGTCTGTTCCACAAAGCAGAAGTTCTTTGGGGAGAAGCTGTCTGAGTAGAACTTACTTCTTATTAAAATACAAAGGGAATGAGGATTATTTATCCTTGTGTACATGGTATATAGTGAGTCCCAGTTTCAAAGGTCAGGGCTCATTAGAGCAAATGCCATGGAAATAGTGATACAGTTATTAGAAGCTTAAGATGTTTTGTCTGAGATGTAGGGTGGGAAATAATTAATCACCCATGAGGCTGTGTAGATGCTTTTGAGCTCTATCAAGATAGGCAAGTAAGGAGTGGACAGCTCCAGCTTAAATATGACAGCAATACCGCATTTTTGGTCTGATTTGATTTTTGTAAAAATAGAGTGTAGCATTGGTGTGTGTGTGGGGGGGGTGCTAGGATGGTCCAGATACTTACTGGAGCAGTACAATGTTAGGAGAAAGAAAACTGACTTTGTGCAGGACCAGTGGTTCTCAGCGTTTCAGGATATATTCCTTCCATTCTAATCTCAGATTTTCTCAGTTGTTCCTTCATTTTGATTCTTTATCTTATAGTTTTTTCACTATTATACTTTTCTAGTGGGTAATGAGTGAAACCATTTATCAAACTAAATAGCTTTATTAATTGCAATCAAATCCTTATTTTAATGGATAATAAAATTTCTATTTGATTTAATGTCCAATTTCTCTGATGGCTAAAATTCCTCCCCCGAGATTTGAAATTCCACCTTTGAGAATAAAATGCCTTATATTTGAAAATCATTGCTAGATTCAGCTGAACTTCATAAGTACTTATAGAATCTTTGAAATAATATTTACATTTAGTTGGAGTTTTGAAATTAAAATAGTCATTTCTATTTTCAGAGTTACCTATGGAGACAATTTTTTTCTGTGAAACTTTCAAGATGTTTTAATGTTTACACTTAAAATTTTATTATACAAAATTTCTGAACATATATGTAATCAAATCAATTTTCGACCTTCATTCAAATTGAATATCATTCTGTTATGATTGCAAATTCTTACTATTCTGTTTTTGTATATTAAGATAAACACAATTTTTCAATTGTCTCAAGCTTTAAATAAAATTAAATATGAAATGATTTGATATAATTTAGACTAATAATAAACTTTCTTTTTTTTTCATCAACTTGATCATTCTAACATTTTACTATAGAACTTTCTCTCTTGGGAAACCACTATAGAGGTAGTTGTCCTCTTAAAAATCATTAACACTTTTACTGTTGCATTGTTACAGAATTGTTGCCTGTCTGTACTGACCCATTTTGGAAAAAATAGGAAATTGCCATTTACTAGAAATAAATGAGTACAAAGACACTGACAGCAATTTTTGCATGGGTGCTACCATTTTTTTATTTTATTGGGAGATGAAATAAAATGGCACACTCAATACAATAAAGATATGTCACTAGACAAAATGTATGCTACTATATGTTTACAATAGAGTCTGTCTGAAGTTATTATACAACTCACATAAACCTGAATACCTCAAATTTGCTTTGAAAAATATATGTCAAATTTTAAATGATTAATTTAGATGTCAAAACAAAGCTTGAGTTAAATTTTTAGGTAGTTTTAAAATGTTTTATTAAAGTTATTGAATTTATTATAAAAACTGCAGTCTGAAGTTATGCATTTTAAACTATCATTAGGTTATGGTCTTTGAAATCTAATAAAAACTATGTTTTTTTTTTCTTTCTTTCTTTTTTTTTACACAATATATGTTGAAACCTGGGGTAATGGAAAGGATCTAACAAATGTTGAAAAAATAGAAGATAACAATATTATTGAGTGAGGAAATGTCCACATTGGAGAAATCAAAGGAGCTTTGAAGAGATCATTAAACATTAAAGAAGGCTGCTGAAAATATAACTCAGTTGAGAACGAGAAGCAAAGGAAAAGTCTTTAAGAACTTATCTGCTTTAGGGGAATGTAAATAAAGCAAATTATAGTGAAATAACCACTTTTGATCAGTGCTCAGATCTTTGAACAGGCTGGAATTGAGGGAGTTGAGGATAAAAGGTGTAGAATACTTTACAAATTGGGATCTCTCATGAAATCTCCTGGCAAACTCCTCTCAGAAAAGCAAATATTTTAAAGCAGCCAAATTCAGCCAAGAAATAGATGGAAACTGACTTTTCTAAAGTAATTTTCATGGATGGATCTTGGGTGACATTCAATGAACCTGATCAATGGATCAAAGGATGGATTTTATCCAATGTAGATGTACCTGTGGTTTAAAGAAGGCAGCAAGGACATGACAGTGTGATGATATGTTCTGGAATTGTTGACTAAACCATTATTAAACCATTCAAATTTGATGAAGGAGTTAAACTGAACAGTGCTAACTATTGTGATTTCATGGACAAGGCTTTCTTTGAATGGTACAAGTCTCAGCTAGTCAGTTGTGAAGATGAAATTATATGAAAATGGTAAAGAATAATGGAAGCAAAGCAGGCCCTATGGGAAGCAATTAAAACCATGTCAGAACCTGAACCTGCTTAAAAAAATTTAACAAAATCAATGAATAATTGATTGCTGGCTGTTATTAAGAAGAAGGGTCACTATATAAAGATGTAAATGCTTCTAAGACTTATCATATATGTTTGTTATTTGTTCTATTATAGGTGTTAATCACTTGTTGGTTTTATTACCTTGTCATTGAAGTAAAAAAAATGATTTCCTGGTTTTGCATAATAACTTCAGTAACCTTAATAAAACATGTTGAAATTATCTAAAACTTTAACTCAAGCTTTATTTTAATGTCTAAATTAATCATTTAAAATTTGATAAAAAATTTTTCTAAAAAAAATTCAAATTATTGGCATTTATTTGATTTGCATAATAACTTTAAATAGACTGTAGTCTGGAAATAGCACTAACCACTAGTTAGTTTATAGCACAAAAGCTATGGACCAATATTTCATGGTATCTTGAAAACATATTTACATCAGCAACAATCAGCATAAGTCTTGTAAAGACATATAAGTACATTCACAATGGTGGAAGTGTTAATATCTGTTTTTCATTATTTGTAGAAAATACTCAAATTAATGTTTAAATTTAACTAACAAATAACTAAAAGTGATAACATTTTCATCTTCAGTGTTGTTCTTATTTTTATTTTATTTTTAAGATAAAGAATTGTTGGTAAACATTGACATATTTATCCAAATTATTTTTATCTTTGATACAGTTTTGAAATATTACAAGAATGCTTCATTTTTGGTTTCCATCATTTCATCCCAATCAAAGCAATAATGCCACTTAGACACAAGGGATTAGTGAGAGGAAAAGAAAATATGAAGATATTAGTAAGGAAAAAGGACAATAAAATAACAGGATTCAGAAAGACAGAAGATGGCAATTGATGTTGCATTTAAATTTCCGAAGGTAGCAGGGAAGTGGAAGAGAATTTCACAGGTGAGAAGTGTGTGAAAAGAAAATATTAGAATAGAACTTAGTTACATTTAGCTATTTCAACAGTAAAATGATGAAACCTAGTTGCCAATCTACTAGTATGCTTAAATTCATGGGCTTGAGGTACTAAGCATTTGTTCTAAGCTCATTAGAACAAATGCCATGTAAATATTTATAGAAAAGACACAGGGAAGCCATATCCTGATGATGGGAAAGTGACTGAAGTTAAGATGTGAGGTCAGGAGTGATAACATTACAGACCCTTTTTTGAAGGTCTTCAAGAATCTGAACACACACACACACACACACATATATATATCGCATGAGCACCAAACCAGATATGGCAGCAATACACAATGCATGGACAGATGGCAGAACTATACATGTGCAAGATGGATTCTGTGGAGAAAAATTATCTGACACATCACAGTAGATCAATTTTCCAAAAAGCAGACTTAGTAATTAATTCAATATAATTATTCCACTTGATAACAGAGTTATTAAAATAGACAAGTCATTTCTTAAATTAACAATTGATTGGAGGGTATTTTCAAGATCAGCTGCCAGTTTTACTTTATTTACATGAGTAAATTGCTGTGTCATCAGCATAAATACAGAGTTGGGAACTGATGACATCAGGAAGCTTATTGATAAAAATAAAAAACAACATAGGTACAAGGATAGCACCCTAGGGGACCTCTGCATTAATATGAAAGCGTCCAGAAAACTGGCCATTCAATATGACTCTCATTATTTCCTCATTGATTTTGGTGACTGTCCAAATTTGCATATTATGTGTAATTATCAAGCTGAAAGCAAAAGTCAGATAGTCTATAACAATTTTGCAACTTTTTATACAATCTAATAAAAAATATTTACTACTTTTTACTTTTTATACTAAAAGATGACAAACACATTATTTAAAACTTTAATAATTTTTAATTTTTTAATTTTTAAATACTTTAGAGAATCAAATTTAATAAAGTATTTTTATACCTGAAAGTTTGTTTCATAAACTATGAACTAAATGAGCATTTTTTTACATATGTCATGGTATTATATCCGCAAAAATAACTGTCATCATAATTTTTTCAGTCAGTATATAAACATAAATATGTTATGGTTCAAATGTTACAAATATTTTTCAGATGTTGTGTGTATTTATTTTATGTTTGGATTTAACTTAATTATTACTTGACCTACATGTTAGTTTCACTGATATAATGAAAACCTTTTTCCCATCTGTGGCATATATTTCTTTACTACAGAATATAAATATAAAATATAGAAATATATTCTTTGTTTTACCATTTACTTTTAATGTTTTGTTTATACCTACCATATGAATATCAAGAAAACTCTTGCTCATAATTCTTAGTTTATATTATAAGTGGTATGTATATATATTCAAATTCATACAAAATGGTTCTTTTCTCTTATTAAATCATTGTTGAAAGAATATATGTCTATATGTCTGAGATGAGATATTGTAACTATTTACACTATATTGTCCAGACTGTTGTCCTGATCTTTGTTATCATATTGACAGCATTTCAGTTGTTGTACACTCTAGCCTTCTTCAGGTGATGGGAATTTCAAACCGAACCCTTTATTTAATTCACCAAAGTAGATTGTTCTAATTCCACATGCCATGCCTCTTCCAGATATCTCAGTTTTAAATTACCTTTAGTAACTCAAGTCTCCAAGTTTTTGTTCACTTCTGCTGTGGCCAGGGACTTACAACTCTTTGAGGCAAGTCACTGGATTACTTCAACCAATGTGTATATCTACTGAGCCATGTGTCCTTGGGGAATTAATCCAAAGAGTTGTGAATTCAATACCTATCTACAGCAGAGGTAAACATAAACTTGCAGAGCTGAGTTACTAAAAGGAAATAACTTAAACTGAGATGCCTGGAAGAGGCATAGCATGTGGAACTAGAACAATCTACCTTGGTGAATGAAATAAAGGGTTTGATTAGAAATTCCAATCACCTGAAGAAGGCTGGAGTGTACAACAGCCAAAACGTGAATAGAATAAGAAAGATTAGGACAACAGTCCAAACAATGTAAATGGTGTAAATGGTCAAAGGATGAAGATAAATGTTGATTTACATTTAAATTGGTACTTCATATTGGTATTGGAAAAAAGGAATTTAAAAGAAAATGAATTGTGTTACTTTATTCACTGAGAACGTTAGACATTGTTTTCATTAATCTCTTTGCTAAGCCATTGCTTGATTGTTATTGTTGGATAACAGAACAGTCTGAAACTATTCACATGTGAAAGCAATTACACCTTATTACTTAAGGAAAAGCAGAAAATGTTTATATATACAATGTACAATTCAATATGTTATATTTTACAACATATTTCCCAGTAAGTAATAAGAAAAACATACAGATTATCTGTTGAAAGTTATAATCATATATATTCTTTGAAATGAGTTGAGATGGTTGAATATTTCTCACTGTTAATTATTTGTTAGAATAATTTTAGGTCATATTTGTTTTGCATTCATCCATATCTGTCTTTATGACTATAGCATTTTCTTTGTTTTTCCCTCCAGCCATTCACTCAACAATCATAACAAAAATTTTCCTTCAATCTTTGCATTGTTGATTCAGCTTTGAACAAGAGATTTCTGTAATTTACTATTTAAAAAGTACAGTTGATCATACAGAAGAAATGTAGAAGAAAATGCATAGGGTAATCTGTGCAAATCTGGAAAATATGATGTCTTTCTTCCTATACCTGTATATACATATTTGCCATAGAAATCTTTGATAATTTATTGAACAAATTTAGTTTAAATAATCAGTTACCTATACGAACATATTTACCATGACTTCCTCACTATTATTGCATCTTTTAATTTTGTCATCCTCTTGAATAGGACAGGATGATATGGTGTTTTATAATTGCATTTTAATTAATATTCTGTTTTCAGATAAAATGATTATTATTATTATTATTATTATTATTATTATTATTATAAAGTTTCATTTATTACATTACAAAGTTCATAAAATAGGAAAGAATTTTAATGAGTTGACAGGAAATCCATGACTCATTAACAAAAACTAAACTAAGCTATAGTAAATATTGGCTTTATTTAGAAACTTAATCATTTCACCCCAAGCAAGACAATAAAGCCACTGAGATGCAAAGGGTTACTGAGTGTTAGGGAATATGAAAAAAAGCAAAATAACACTATTAAGTAAAAGAACAATAAAAGAACAGGAATAAAGAAGACAGAATGTAAGAGTTGACATTGCGTTCAAATTTATGAATATCAAAGTTGAATGTGATGTAAGCTGGAAAAGAGTTCCACAAGTGAGAAGTATGAGAGAAGAAACTGTTAGCATGGTATATTGTTCCCGTCTTTGTTATTATTATCACAATGTTTTGGCCATTGTTCCCTCTGGCTTTCATCAGGTGCTTGAAACCTTTGGGGAATTTTGAACTGAACTGAACACCTTTTAATCTATGGTGGTAGATTGTTCTTATTCCACTGTCTATGCTTAGGGATATTTAATCTTGTTCTTTATTTAATACTGCCCAGTTATTGCTTGCCTGGAGCTTAAGTATCTGAGTGCTGCTTCTTAAATATATCAGGTGTGACAAACAAGTCAGATGATATAATTATGCACATAGAGATTGTCGAAAAACATGAGAACCTACACAAATTTCTTGAAAGTTGAGACAGTGCTGCTTTGACTGTGAACTGGCAGAAATGTCTTTCTTCAATCTTAGTTTGTATTTGATGGACATAAGTTGACAAGAAAGAAGTTATACATAACAGAAAGACAAAAGCTGATATTAATGCAAGAGAATATCAGTGACTTGTACAGTTTTATTGGTTCTGTGAACTATAAGGAAAGATATGTCCCAAATTTTGCAATCATCATAGAACTGTGATATAGAAAGAAAAATCATTTGTATTTAGCTGAGAGCAAAGGAAAAAACACTTTATTGATGCCAAGTGTTGTAACCTATGGAAGGTTACTGAATAGAATAATCAAACAAAGGTTGGTAATAAACGACAATACTTAGGACAAGAACAACACATGTAAGATTCGTCAGCGGCTAGTAGAAGTAGTAGTCAACTGCTAGAAGTGAGTCAAGTGAATTCCACAATGATCCTCCAACTGCAGGCCAACATACAGTATTTACTACTGTACTTATGAAAATGAGGACATACCCACTATTGTCCATAGGTATGCTGCAACACCAAGAGACTTGGTTACTTTGACATTCATGCTAAAACCAGTAACATAGCTAATAGCTGTTTGTACAGATGAGGTGCCATCCTTGTTCTAATACAAATGGAAGAACTGAGAGTTATTATATATGCAAGTTTCAGTGAATTGGAATGTCACTATCCTCAGAAAGAACAAGAATTGCTGGCACTTGTTTGGGCAAGTGATTAATTTCATTATGTATGTGGCATAAATTTTGGATTACTAACAGATCATGAACCACTATTCAACAACCCTAAAACTCTTTACCAAAATGGAAAGTCTTCTGTTATATCAGTTCCAAGTTGTTTTCTTCTATATGTTATGTCCCTTCAGGATGTGGGCAATCATGGCTCTATACAACTTCATGTACTTTGTAGCTTTTACTAAGTTCTGTCATTTTGCTATCTCTCCTAGTCCCTGTTCTGTTATCCATTTGCACAAACACATTTCCTCTATCCCCTTTGCCTTCAGTATGGCCTGTGAGTGTCAAATTTCCCAAACCCTCTTTCCTCATTATCTGCCAGAAAAAGTTGACATTTCTAGAAATGTCAACTCTTTCTGATTCAAAGTACATGTTACTGAAACAGATACAATTGCTGATCCACTTTCTTGTTTGCCGAAATCAGAAAATAGCAAAAAATGCAACAATAGAAAAAAAAAAAAGGTTAAACAATATTTATGGTTTGTAGAAAATTAAGCAAAACCAAAGGAAAAGACATCAAGATGAAGAGGACTCCATCATGATACAGACATTTTATTTCTTAATCATTTCACCCCAAGCAAAGGGATAAAAGCCACTAAGATGCAAGGGGTTACTGAGAGTGAAATAAACAGAAGATGAACAGGATTCAAGGATACAAAAAGATAACAAATGATGTTTAAACTGACAGGAAGCTGGAAGAGAGTTCCACAAGTGAGAAATATGTGAAAAGAAACTATTAGCAGAGAACTTAGTTAAAACTAGCAGTTTCAATAGTGAAATTATGAGACCTAACTGCCAATCTAGTACTGCATTTAAATTTGTGAAGTTGGTAGGGGGAAAAGAGGAAAGCTCATCAGAACAATTGCCATGAAAATATTTATAGAAAAAGCACAGGAAAGCTACATTACATCAATGGGAAAGTCACTAAAACTGAGATACCAAGTCAGGACTGATAACATTGCAGATTCTTCTTTGAATTTTATCAAGAATCTATAGATAGATAGCAGAAGAACCATATCAGATAGAGCAACAATATTCAAATATATGGATGAATGGTAGACTTATAAATGTGCAAGATAATTTCTGATAAGAAAAGTTTTCTAGCATGAGATAGTGAACTGACTTTCCTAACAGCAGACTTATCAGTAGATTCAGTATAATTGTTCCACTTCATGTCAGTGAAAAACATGAGAGTAAGAAGGCACAGTGAGTTCCACTTTTGGAGGTTAACATTAGTCATGGAAGGTAATAAAAGGTTCTTTTAGATGCAAAAAAATATTGAAACTGGTGATTGGGAGAATCATTGATGTGCAAGGCACATGCTGTTTTGCAGTGGACTGTGCACCATAGGCAAAATTGTCATGTATAGGGCAAAATTATGCCAGCCTCTCTCTGAGGTAGGACATGATCATTGTAATACACAAAGGACATGTCACAATGATCAGGACAAAGCTTAATATAAGAACAAGAATTTGGTGGCCAGGATTTGAAAAAGACATGGAGAAATTTGCACATACATACAAAGAATATCAGTCACCCAGATAACACCATTAGAACCAGTGAGACCCATAGAATTACTGGCAGGATGATGACAAGATTTGGGTATAGATTTATTAGGACCTATGCCAAGAGGTGAGTATGTGTTTGCAACCATTGATTATTATGTATAAAGCCAAAGTGACAACATCAGTTACAATTCAATGAATAATTGAGTTAATAGATCAGATGATTGCACAACATGAATTTCCACTGATTATCACAAGTGAGAATGGACCACAATTTTGATTGGATGAATTTGAAACCATTCTCACAGAGAATGATATCATACATTAAAAATGTATTCTGCTATGGGAGTAAGCCAATGAAGAAGTAAAACAACAAATCTATTCTATGTTGAAGGCACAGAAAATTGCTTATGGTGAAAAGAATATAACTGCCTTAGAGCATATGTACAAGGCTACATGTAAACCTACATATGAATTATTTTCTGGTCATTCAATCAACGAAACTCCTGGAAATCTGTGATAGATTTGGAAAAACTACAGACCGAGATGACTGACAGCAGCTGAAGTTTAATAATCAGTGACATAAACCCTGGAGACATGGTGCTACTAAAACAGAAAATGGTTACTAAACTTATAACAGAGTATAACCGTAAGCCTCATAGGGTGATAGAAAGGGTAACAACATTGAGATTAAAACACCAGAGAAGAAGCAGTACAAGGAAAACATCAAATAAATTTATAAGAGATAAAGGAAGACCATGAAAAAGAAGAGACTATTAAAAGCCAGCCAACAGAAGATGTTATATCAACAGAAGAGACAATAGTATTTACACCAAAGATGTTTGGTTTTCTGCTATCAAGACAGACCAAGAACAATCAGAAAATGATATGTTCTCAAATTGTTTGGTGATTGGATCTGAACTTAATTTTTCGATTCTTATGTTAAAGAAAAAAAAATAATTGGCAGACATTTCTGTTGAATTTATAAGAGAAATACTATATTGACTATATATTTCATTATGAATTGGAATTGTTTTCATTTATTTGTTTAAACAATAAGAGTTCTCATGACATTTCTTTGATTGATGCTATCTATTTACAATATCTATCTAAATATTATCTTAAATTGAATACTTTTAATTAACAGTATAGAAAAGAAAATGTTTCATGTTAATTTCTAGAAGGCAATTTCAGCAATTGTAGTCTAGACTTAATAATCTCATTATAAAAAATGTCATAAGGCTATATTAGTGTAAGTTTTCACTGATATATAGGTAGAACTTGTTGCATTGTGAGGGAGAAGAAAAATATCTGCCATTATCAACAATATGATTTTCTTTTGTATCTCTTTGGATGAGCCCATAGGGATAATCAGCAACCATACAATCAGAACATTACAATCATTACCAGCCAACTGCTGGATAAAGGTATTTCCCAACTCCTTCCATGACAACAGTGACTATTTTCTGTTATGTATTAACAGCAGACATCTATCTCTCCATCATTTTTATGATCTTTTTTATTGCATATGCAACTCATTGAGAGCCAATGAAGCAACCTTTTGCTCCAACTGTTATCCTTTCTTTTTGCTGTTTTATTTTTGTTGTTAAATCACTTCTATGATATTTCTTATCATAGTCTAATCTTTAATTCATGTTGATCTCATCCTATCTCTTAGAGGCATGCGTAGTGCAGCTATTTCCCACAATCTTTATTTTTACATTTTCAAATGATTGTGTTGATTTCCTGGCTTCTTACCTCTATAACATAGCTGGCATTATACATTCATTATGCACCTTATATTTTAAGCATATTGAAAAGGTATTTTTCATTTTGTCTCTAATTTTAATAATTTTTTTCCAACCAGTCTTTACACATTTTATTTCACTTTCATTCATGAAAGAATTGAATATTATCATCTGCTCTCAGTAGATCTATTTCTGCACTTCTAGATCTTCATCCTCATCTCTTATGATCTTAAGAAATGTTACATTTGAATGAACATTACTTTTGTTTTTACTTCTATTTATTTTTAAACCTGCCTTGTGACTTTTCTTATTCAGGTCATTTAGCATCTCTTGTAATTCATCCAATTATTTTTATGTTAATAAAACGTTATCAGCAAATCATAGATGGTATAAATATTCACCATTTATGATTACTTACATTCTTTCCTAATTCTTTTCCTGAGGTTACTCTAAATGATGTAGGTAAAATTATATCTCCTTGTTACACTCCTTTTTCTATCTTCATATATATATATATATATATATATATATATATATATGTCTTTGTGTAGTTGAATTATTGCAATTTTCTTTTAGGAAAACATTTTCTCTTTATTCTGAAATCAAATTTAAGACTACCAACTACTATTTTATGATTACTTTTGATATCAACTTTGTTTATGATCATTACATTTGTAACATTATTGGTTTTGTCAACAATTAGAAAATCAATTTATTATTACCCCACTTATGACCCCTTGACATTTCATATTAAAATTGCCCATCAAAATATTGCCATTTCTTTTCTGTTCTTAACCTTACTGATGTTATTTTAAAACTTATCACTTTCTTCATTTGAATTTTTGAAGTTGGTGCATATACTTGGAGTATCTTGAGTGTATCTTTTACATAAGCTAATTACTACCCAAGCTTATCTGGCTGATATACTATCAAAATTTATAACTTTACCAACAAAATGAAAAAGACTCTCTCCTTTTTTATGAGTGTTTCTAATACCTATCCCAATATATGCTGTACATGTTAATTGGCACTCATTAAATGCTACAATTTGAGAATTTGATCTGTTTATATAACCTAAGGTTTTTTTCTATTTCAGAATATGTTCTTGTATAATAACTAAATTGAAGTTGAAATTTATTACTGGTAGTTAAAAACAGATCTTTGGGTATACAAATCAAAAGAAAAATCATATTAACTAAATATAAACATTATAAAACCATTTATTTGTCTTTTCATCATCATCCTCTTGACTTTTGTAATCATAGGGGGATCCAAATGCAGAAGCTACACTAAATCTCCACCACAATGGTCTATCAATGGCAGCCATCATCAATTCTTGTATAGTCATATTTTTCCATTGTTTGACATTGTCCAACCAGTTTTTATGTTGATGTCCTTTCCTATGTCCACCTTCAATGGTGCTTTGCATGAAGGTCTTGCACAGGCTGTCATGCCTTGTAATGTGTCCAAACCATGCCACTTTTCTCCATTTGACAGTGGGGAGAAGTTCCTGGTGACCCACAAATCTTTCAACCCTTTTCCACACAAACGCATTGTTTTTTTTTTTTTGTTCCCAATAGAAAATGCCAAGGAGTTTTCTCATACATTTGTTCTTAAACACTTGGATCCTTCTCTGTTTTTACCAAGAGTGTCCATGTTTTACATTCATATAGGAGAATGGAGACTACCAGCAGTTTGTAAAGTCTGTACTTTGTTTGAAAGATGATTTTGCTCCTCCATATTCTTGCCAATTTGGACATTGCTGCGACAATCTGTGTGTGGATTTCCAAGTTGCAGGTACCATCTTTAGACAAGATTGCTTCTAAATATTTAAAACTGGACCCTTCATCCAGTAAATTCCCATTCATGGTAATGTTGACACTAGTATTACTGTTTGTGCTATTCACCATTACTTTGGATTTCTTGGAGCTGACTTCCATTCCATATGCTCCTGCGTTTTCAAAAAGTTTGTTGGTCAAGTCCCTGGAGCTCATTGTTACTACCTGTTATGAGGTCAATGTCATATGCAAAACATAAGTTACAGATGGGTCTGCCATAAACAGAGATTGAAGGATCATGATTCTTTCTAGAAATGGGTTGAACAATGTGGGTGAAAGTATGCATCCCTGTCTCACACCATGCAAAAACAAAAATGAAATATTTTAAATGACCTCATTAAAAAATATCTCTCACATTAATAGTAATCTACAAAATTGGTGAAACCAAACCTTTAATTTTCTAATCTGTACATTTATGCTGTGGGTTCCACAATAATGACTGAAATTATAAGCTTTGTGAGTAAGTAATTTAACAGTTACTTTTTCTTATATTGAAAAAATAATTGCCTTTTTTTTTTTTTTTTTTTTTTTTTTTCAATATTTTTAAGACTTTTCAAAGATGCTGTATCTAATATCTTTGGAAAGAGAAAACTTAATTCACTGTAGAAATTTATACTGCATATTTTTCAAGGATATTTGATATATAAGCAGTTTAACAACTGATACAACATTAATGTTGGTTTTTAATTCATACAAAACAAAGCTTTTAAAAGATATAATCTGATGGCTATTTATTAAGCTTAACTAGCCATGGTTGTGGGGGACACCCAGTGAAGGTTGAAATCCCCACACCTGCCAGCTAAGTGGTCTACAAAACAAGTTTAATAGCTATTGCATGGCTAGAACCTACCAAGAATAAAAAAAAGGATGGATTTAAACAATTGAATGCAAAAATTATGAAAAATCACTTGTGATGTAATTTTGGTAAATATATTCCTCATTTTATATATGGTCAATTTTTTGGTCATTTAAAACATTTATTACTTGGAGTTCAAGATTTGCAGTTGAATATTTGTGTAGGAAATAACATAGAATTCTTTTTTATGCTTTATTTTCTTTTTGTTCATGTCTTTATGACTGACAACGTCTTTCCCTCTAAAGAAAATACTTCAATGCAGCCAATTTAAAGAACAGCTTAGCCAAAATACCAATCATAATTACTTCCAAATGATCCACTGTGTTTGACATCCCTGAAATTTTCTTAGACTTTTTGTGTTCATGGTCTTTTTTAATCCTGCTTTACTTGTGAAAATGGTTTTAAGTTATTAGAGGTAATGCTATTTTTATCTTAATAAATAGGAAATGAAACAAGAAATCATGGAAGGATAATAAAAGTGGCAAGGTTAATCTGCTTAAATTCATAAAATTTTAAAACGTTAATATTTCAAAAATTTTATGGGACCATATTTTATCAAAGTAATTTTGTACTTTGATATTTTCTTAGAAGATTTATACCTATAGATAATTAATTGTTAGTAAAAATAAAATTTGATATGCCATAATTCTTAGCAAAAATCATTTTTCTTCATGTTAATGGTCATATATTAAGTGATATTTTTTTTTATTACAAAGATGTTTTAACAAATATTGTTAATCAATACATATTTTCCATGTTTCATTATTCCTTTGTTGCTTCCTTCATGCATTCTCTCTTATTTTTTTTTTTTTTGCTTGCATTAATCTTATGATTACACTTGACTTGCTTTATAGACACTAAAATAAGAAGTAAGACTAAATGGTACTTCTCTTGCCTTATAGGAATATGAAATAAAGGAATGTAATGGACATTTTTCATCTCATATTTGTCACTTATTTTTACACTGTATAGTAAAAAAAACTTAATTGAATATTTTTAAGAAAGAACATAATCTAAGCTTAATTCATACCCCTTTGATATTCTTTCAAAGTCACACCCAACTAATATTTACATTTGGGTTCAAACAAGCAAATTCAGGAAAAAGGCAAGAAAGAAAAAATACCAATTTATATTTTTTCAAATATTTCTTTCTTATGTTTGGCAAATTTTCTATTATCCCCATATTTTACAAGTGATTCACTTATACCATCATAATTTTTGTCCTGAATGTTTTTTTTATTAAATAATTGCTATAAATATATATTTCTAATTTTCAACAAACTTTTGTTCATATCTGTGTAAGTCAAAATAATATTGCTTTTAATCCACTTTCTGCTGGTATGCTCTCCCACCTTCATAAGTTATACATTGTACCCAATAACTCTTAATGAACTTTTGAATGGGATTTAATCCCTAATTTTTCCTCTTCCACAATTATTCATACACTAATCAGAGCAACTTGTCACTCATTACATTTACCCTAATTTTAGCTTTGTTCCTAATAATTTTTGCAGCCAATATATTTTCCTTTCTCAGATAATTTGTTTTTTTTTTCCCAAAAATCATTTTAAAGTAAACTGAATAGTTGAAATCTTTTATTACAACTTGCTTAAATGCTACTTTCAGTAACCTCAGTCCAGTATCATATTGTTTTCTATTTATAGAGTTTATATGATAATTATTTGCAAATACTAATTATTACTAAGCTGTATTGTGCTTATTATTATAATCATAGAAGTATTTTCACTGGTATGCCACTATGGCTGATGGAAAGGAGTTCAGACAGATCAAAGAACATTACTCTGTAACTAGCAATTAATCATCTCAGTTATCTCTCTTGGACATTTTTCTTCTTGGTTAATTTATTCTTAAATAAGAAATATTCAAAAACGAGTGGCCTGATTGGGCTAGAAATTGCTTTATCTTCCAGGTTATAGAATCCAAATGGTTTGAGCGACTAAAAAGTGTACCATTTTTGCTCTGTTATGGTAAAAAATATATATAGATCTGATTTCTTTTATGTGCATATTATATATTACTTGGAACATGTATTAAGTTGATATATATATATTTGTTTTCATCTATTAATCCAGCCCTTTGCAATTTTGCTTGATGAGCAAACAAGTTTATTGTAATCTGTACATTTTAATTATAATTACTTCTGTCCTCTGAAAAAGAAAATAAATTTGATATAATAGTTTTTATATTAATTTTAAGTTTTGTTCATTATTTTATATTTCTGAATATAATCAAAAAGAGAAAACTGCATATTTCAAAATATCAGATTACAAAACTTGTACCTTAATTTTTATAAATTTGAAATTTCTGTTTTATTATTTTAATGATATGATTCAACTTTTTATGAAGTGAATTATTTTAATACTTTTATAACTTCATAACAAGCAAGGCAAAAAAGCCACTAAGATGAAACAAGTTACTGAGTGTGGGAGAATATGAGAAAAATAAAAACATTAAGGAGAGAGAATTGCATTTAATTTTTTGAAGATCAAAATTGACTGGAAATCAAGAATCCGGAAGAGAGTTCCACAAGCAAGAAGTGTGAGAGAAGAAGCTGTTAGCATAGAACTTCTGGTTATATCTAACCATTTCAACTATAAAACAATATTAGGTATAAAATTCAATATATTATGCAGATTTAAACCATTTCATTTAATATTTTAAAAAATTTTTATGATAAAATCCCATCAGTAATTCTTGTTTAATATTAATCTAAGCATTCATGTTTTTTGTCTGAATTTTTCCAGAAAGTAAATGAAAGAAATCTTGTAACCTAGAGAATGTTTCTTGCGTATTAATTTTAATACAGCTTCATTTCACTGACATCTGTCTCCATAAAACAAGGAAAATCAAAATATAATAATCTTGTGAAAATGCATAAAACAATTGTCCTATATTTTTAATATATATATTTCTAAAGAATTAATAGATTTGCTTTTAATCCATCATGTTTTTACTACTTCAAAAGTTATAATGGTTACATTGTATTTGTAATCTATTAACGATTGTGTATTACATCAACCTAGCAAGAAATGAGGCATCTATTTCAAATATGAAGCATCCACTATAATAATCTTTGAAGTAATTTATATGTATATATATATTATATAAATTCAGACAGAAAATCTGGAGTGGAGAAGCCCCAAAGGTGTTTGACTGTCAACACTTTCCAGTAACTCTTGCAGCTAAACTGGCCCAAAATGTAATACTGTGTATTCGTTTGGATCTTGTTAATATAGGCAAGAGTGGAGACATGTAGTCTGGGCAGTGCAGGCCCCCCATATAGTATCACCCAGGGCTACACTCAGGTGAGGTCACACCAGTCTCACTACCAAAGGAGTGAATTTTGACTAAACCAGGCATTGTCTTTATCACAGAAGATAAATGGATGCCTACTATCTATCTATCTCTCTCTCTCTCTCTCTCTCTCTATATATATATATATATATATATATATATATATATATATATATATATACACACACACACACACATATATATATATATATATATATATATATATATATATATATATATATATTAGGTATACCTGGTTTACATCATTTCGAGTTAAGTTGTTCTTGATTATATGTCATTTCTCAAAGAAAATATATGGAAAAATAAAGATCAAGTTTGTCATTTTATGCAACATTATATCTGTCTGCCACAAATATTGAAGTCGTAATATCACTAGAAAAGCATTAAAACCACATAAAATCATGTTATTATACATTAAATAAGAATAAAAGTATATAAAATCATATTAAAATATATACATTTACAATAAATGTTAATATAATCATCATAAATCCTAGAAAACAAAATATGAAAACATATGTGAGTCTGTGTTATTGTCTTATTTAGCTCAATATTGGCATTTTCCATGATAGTTCCAATATCTACTATTTGGCATCATTGTCAGCACCACTTGTGATTCCTGCAAAATCGAAATCCAGTTTAGTTTAGGCATACACACAATATACGTCTGCCTATTGCCTACTCTCTCATTCTCATTCATTTATGACTTTATATTTTGCCCCAATGGCTGGAAAATTCCTAATGCATGTGCTAAGCATCATGCTGGATGATAAACTTACTATGATAAAACACTGTGAAAAGATTATATTGATTGTTCAATCTTTTGGAATGAGTTGGACAACTGTATCGATGATTGTTCACAGTAAGGATAAGATTTTGGCAGGGATGAAGAATACTGTTATCAATAAGAAAAGAGGAAAAATCTTTGAAGAGATGAAACAACTTCTTTCTCTTTGGATTGATAGGTTGAATCATCAGCATGCTGCTATTAGTCAAGAATTCCTTCAAGTGAAATCATTGTCTTTGTTTGAGGACCTGAACAAAATATACCCAGATGAAAAAGATGTAGAGTTTAAAGCAAGTAAAGGCTGGTTTATGAGATTTAAAGAAAAAAAGTTAGCACTCTATTAAGAAGCAAAGTGAAAGTGTATCAGCTGACTAACAAGCAGCAGCTGATTTTCCTAAAGCATTGGCTAAGATCATCAAAGAAAAGAGGTTTCTTCCTGAACTGATTTTTAATGTTGACAAAACTGGATTATATTGGAAAAAATTGCCAGACTGTTCTTTCATTGCTAATGCTAAGCATAAGTCTATATCACTAATAAATTATTTTATTCAGAGTACTGTACATACATATAATAAATATTGTAATATGCAATAGGAAGTGCTTATTTGTGGTTTATAGTGTGGTTATTTTGGCTTAAGTTGTGACCTCTAGAACCAGTTAACAACGTAGGGTGAGGTATACCTGTGTTTGTGTGTGTGTATATATTTCTATCTATAAAAGGCAGGATGTGTGTGTGTAACGAATACACAGCCGCAATTTTCGATGGATTTGCACCAAAATTTACATACACATGCTCCAAGTTAGTGGGAAAGCCAAGACTGACTTTGCATTACCCAACTCCCATTGATAGTGGAAATTTTGGATAGTGGATTTTTTCATGCTTCTATAGCAGTTTTCATGTAGTTTGCGGCTGTTTTGTACTGGCCAGAGTGAGAGCCTATAGCTGGCTGCTACAAATAGGCAGGAAGATTCTATTGGCCAGTGTCAGAGCCAACAGCTGACTGACACAAATGTTAATTAGCATACAAAAAAATTCTTCAAGTGGGAAAAATTTAAATTTGCATGGCACTTTACTCCAATTGTCTCATTTACTTGCTTAAACGCAACATTGATTCTGATTCCGCAGACTGGGTTGGGTGTGAAAAAGTATTTGTTGTTAACATTCTTTTTTCATTTGGTTTTTCCAGTTACAAGTCCTTTTTTAAAGCTGATCGTTTTGTGTTCATTTTGTTTAGTTTTTTTTTTTTGTAACAGATTTAATGTTTAGTATAGACCTTAGAAAAAATTCGCAGTGCGAGATAGGCAAAAAGTAAGGCATGTAGCAACATCAGCATGGCAAAGGGCACTCCTTTAAAAGCAAGGAAGGGCAAAAATATTTTAAGTCAAGTGATAGCAATTGCTGTATGAGTTGTACAATTTTTTAATCAAGCACAGGCAACGCTGCTAGTACATATACATATACATATATATATATATATATATATATATATATATATATATATATATATATATATATATTAGGTTGGTGCAAAAATAATGACGTAATAATGTCGTTTTTTGACGTTAAAAAATACGTCAGAAAATGACATTATTATGTCATTATTTTTGCACCAACCTAATATATATTAAATAATTAAGAAAGATACAACCTTAAAGTTCCATGACTATTACTAGTAATAGTAAGTAATCAGATTATTAATATTAAATATTTAAGATTTAATTAATATTAAATATATTTTTATTTATCATTTATAAATTTTAATTTTAATTTCTAATTTTTAAATTTTAAAGTTCAAATTAAAATTTTTTAACCTATATTATAGTTGTTATTAATATTGTTAATTTTATATTCTTCTTTTTATAATTTATTTTAATAATCTTTAATATATTGTCCTATATTAATTACAATTGTATTAATCAGGATTAATAATATTATTAATATATCTTATTTTATTCCTACTTTACTGGTAATCTTTAATACTTTATGTATTAACTATAAATTATATTGATGTGTGTTTTTCAAGTGTCACCATGGTATGCCTACATATGAGAACTCACTCTTCCTTCTTCCACCTCCCTCCCCTGTTTAACTCTTTCTTCTTTCTTTCCCTTTCCCCCCTCCCCTGCTTTACAATTTGTCTTCTTTTTATCTGACCTCTTGACTGAGTACACTTGAACCTATATAAATTATTAAAGATGGTTTAAAAGCAACCCTATCTCTACTTTCCATTTTCAATATGGATCATTCTATAATCCTCCCCCTCCCTCTGTCACCTTATATCAATCTAAAACTATCCCTCAAAAACTTGTATTAAAAAACTAAATTCCTTTGTAGCTAGAGATGTGACTTGATGAACCAGGAAAAAGTTTCTGGGTAAATAAATTATAGTCATGGAACCTTAAGGTTGTCTCTTTCTTAATTATTTAATTAATATTTGCTCTGTTGTTATATCCTCTTTGGAATTATCCACACAGATTGCCAAACCCTCCATTACCTTTCTCTCTCTCTCTCTCTCTCTCTATATATATATATATATATATATATATATATATATATATATATACACACATACACACACACACATACTTATATATATATATATATATATATATATATATATATATATATATACACACATACACACACACACATACTTATATATATATATATATATATATATATATATATACACACACACACACACATGTATATATATATATATGTGTGTGTGTGTATATAAAGACACCACATTTCTTTTAACTTTATACATTTTCTCATTCTGTATAAGCACATTTAATTCAATTAGCTTCTGCATCTTTCACATTAAGTCAAAAGAAATGTAAAGATTCATTTGTCAAAAGAAAATGTATTTCATCAGATATAAATCAGTAAAGTTATATTGCAACCAGACATGAAGTAAATAACATTCTTGGTTAAATTATCCAGTCAGCCATGAGCAGCACCAATCACATATGCATTTCTGCCGTTGTTTAACATTTTTCACACAATCTTTGCAATTTATTTTTACTCTAAAAATTATTATCAGAATGAATCGAATGTAGTCTGTTTGTCCTTGAACTGTTTTAATTCATATCAAAGATTAGAAAGTCTGATGGGAAAATTGCTTGATCAGGAATTTGGAAATGACGTACTAGAGAAAGATTAGTAATATGCAGTCAAAGAATTTAATAAAATGTTTTTAATGCAGAGTTTGTATTGTGGGGATGAGTTTCATTGTTTCTGATTTTTATAAATTATTATGTCAGATGTTTGTTAGACTATGCTAAATTTGGCACAAGATCAAGTTCACTGAGCACCAAGTAGTGAACAATTTGACTTTTTTGTATGCTTTTGCAAGTTGAATACTGTACAACTGCAGGTGTTTCAAACTTCATTTATTATACATGTAACCTTTAATCACCAAATGTTATGTGTTGTAGATTGTAATGAATTATTCTTAGCATGGACTGAACCCCGTTTGTGAATCTATTTCTATTCAAATGATACTGTGACAAACTTCTGGTTACTTAAATTGTAATTGCTGTCTTTCATAATATGTCATTCACAATGACTTTAGCTTAACTCTCCAAATTGTGAACACACTTGATGTCACTCAACTGCCAACCATTTATACACCTTGGCCTTCAGCCAAACACAAAGGGACATCACAGCAGCAATGAAAATAATCTTAGTACAACTTAGTTTTTTCTTTTTAGAATTGTTCTGATTTTTCTTAATTTTTTTTTATTCTTCTTGCCCACTGAGTTTTCTAATGCATTCTTTCTTTTTTTTCAATAAGTATCAAGATCTTGAAGATCCCATTGCATAAATTTGGGTATTATTCACATACGAACTGAAGTGCCAAAAAATTAGAGATAGCTACCTAATAGCTTCTCTCTTTGCTCGAATAATCATACTTATTATAAAACCCAGGTTGTGTGTGTGTGTGTGTGTACGTTTATATATTGGATCGGATTTCCTACATTTTTCAACCGATTTCAACAAAACTTCACAGGACTATGTAAAATTACCTTGCGGTGGTTCTGACAGCGCCAAAAATTGGAAAAAAAAACAATTGTTTTTGTACAAAATCAATTTGAAAACATGATTCAGAGGCATCGCGAGAATGGAAGGGGGACAACTCATATTGAGTTATACGTATTATAAAACCCAGTTTGTTTGTTTGTGTGTGTGTGTGTTCATTTATATATGGAATCGGATTTCCTACATTTTTCAACCAATTTCAACAAAACTTCACTTTTTTTTTGGCAGGTAGTGTTTCTTATTGTCTTGCACACATTTTTCTTTATTTTTACATTCAGAATGCTTTAAAAATTCCATTTACAAAACAATTGTTTATAATAAAATTCTATTCAATCAATAGACTCATAACGATTGAAAACAATGTTTTTATTTGAGTTTGGGTTTGACCAATTCATAAAAAAAAAAAAAAAAAAAAATAATTAAGACATGCATGTCCGTCAACCTTAAACAATAATCTTTGTCAATTTTATTTTTCAGTCTTTATGATGGTTGATACTTGATCTATCTCTTACTGTTACATCCGAGGGCAACACCGGGCTCTACTGCTAGTCATAACTAAGTCATTGATTCAACAAGATGCTAGGGTTGTTGCATGGGTTTGTTGACTTAGGTACCTTCCATCCCCCTTCATAACTGAGTTGTGCCTATTGACTATGGCTACAGGGAATTCAGTGAGTTCTACATGTCCCATACATACTCATTGGGGTTTAAATCTAGTGAGTTGTGGAAAATAGAGAACCTGTGAGTCAGCTTGGTATTCCCAGAACTAGTTTTTTGTCACTCACACATGATAGAACAAATTATCAGTACCATGAAACATAGAAGTACAAATGATGTAAGAGATTGTTGTTGTCAAACACGTCTGAATAGGCTCCAGTTTCACTAGTGATTCTTGTGAACTCTAATTGATCGCATATTATACTGTTACAGAGCCACCATCAGTTTTCACAACACACTGCTGACGGGCTGAATCCATAACCTCATGTTGTTTATTGCATTCCCACACTTGACTGTTTATCCAAAACAGCTTCACAATAAAACTCATCTAACCAGGAGATATGGTACCAGACTTTTGCAATTCAATGACAGAGACATATTAACTGATGCTATGGTCTCAGTAATGATACTCTAATTGATCAACAACTAAAAAAACCCAGCAGAATGCAGTGTATGCTATATGTCCACTGGTCAAATGGGTATCACTACCATTGAATTAGGATGTTATTTTAACACTGTTCTTGCTTGGGTGATTGCCATCCTTATCAGTTGTTAGTAGTCTCATTCTTACATAACCTGTGGAGTTCCTGCAGTTTTCACATACCTTTCATACAAATTTTGAATATAGGTTAATTGTATGACAAAGTGGAAAAAGTTTACTTGTGACGTGTTTCATCCATCAGGACTTCATCAAACTAAATTTGTTATGTTGATAGGACTACACATGAGTGCTGGGAATTTTAGAAATTTTTTTAATCTAGCCGAATTCATTTAGCACTTTTCTTTTTCTTTCCGTCACTTTTGTAAGTCGGTATTCCACACTGTGCTAATAGAAGATCTGCCAGAAATGGTGAAATGATACAAGAACAAAGTTACTGTAGATGACCTAGCAATCAAGGTACTTTCTAGACATTTACATCATAGTGAATTATTTTCTCCTTTGATCAAAGTAGCATTTTTTTTTATATCAAAAATTGTGCTCAGTCTTGTTATGGTGGGCAACCAATGCATTTAACATATTATTTTGTAAAATGTCCCTTTTGCCCACAATTTTGACATAAAAAATGCTACTCTGATCAAAGAAGAAAATAATAAAAGTTAGAAAGGAAACCTCATCAACACTAGAAAGAGAAATAACCAATTTTCCTGAAAAATTGTATTAAGAGAAAAATTTTATAAATTTCAGCTGACTGGCAATGAATACCAGATGTTTTCTTATAGGAATGACAATTATTAACATTAGTATATACTTTTGACTTGGTTTTAAACAGTATCATCTGTGGATTTACAAAAGTATATTTGAAAATAAAATTGATGAAAAAGGTTTTATTTTCTAACCCCAAAACACTAAGATGTAAGGGGTTACAGAGAGTGAAAGAAAAATTTTATGGTGGAGTAAGTACAATAAAAGACTATTGAAATTGCATTTACATTTTTGAAGATTACAGTTTTGCAGGAAATCAAGAAATCAGAAGAGAGTTCTACAAATGAGAAGTGCAAGAGAAGAAACTGTTAATATTGAACTTATGGTTACATCTAGTAATTTAAACAGTAAAATGATGATGGTAAAATCTTCTAAATTTTGAAGTTAAATCTTTAGGAAAGTAAGCCTTTCCTTTCCAATTTTATTCTCTTCACCTTGTTAGTATTTCAATGTGTTTCTCTGCTTGAATATTTTTATAATTCTATTCCCCCTTATATTTGCATATGTAAACTTAGTATCCTTTCCTTTTTGAAGAATTACTGCACCTGATACTTTCTTAGTCATTTCAGTTGAGATCAGTATACACTCCTTTCTATATACATGTTTGTAACTTCACAGTATTGATCACAGAATACATCAGAAGTGGATCATCTACTGACCAATTTTCTTATTAACACATTGATTGATGTAGCTAAATTCATTACATTGAGAAGCCTATTTTAAATAACTGATTTATTCCTTGATAGATCGAGTCTTCAATTCTAGTCACATAAAGAGGTAGGAAATAATGGTGTGTTTATTGCCCTAATCTATAGAGTCATCTTCATAAAATATGATGCAAACTGTTGATTTCAGTCCAATCAGGAATGACTGCAGAACATTTGCTCCTCCCCTTTTATAGGCAGATGCACACAAATGCATGCTGGGATTTTTTTTTCTTAGCCAATAAAATAGGCTGGTTTGCAGTTTGACATTAATCAGTCCCGATCTGCCTTATCTAGAAGACAGAATGCTACATTCACTTGTCCAACCTTTATTTTCTGTGTCAACATCAATTCTTAGTTTATAAACTTTTTGTTTACATGACATATATTGTTTGCTTGATATTATTTCATTTTTGCCCTGTTCCTTTTTCTTTTTATTGCAAACTTTGTTAATTCTATTTGTTTGACAGTTCTTTCCTTTATTTTGCATTTGACCATGGCTACTCACTCCAAATATAGGTTTTAGAATTGTTGCTCTTATATTTCAGCAGATGTAGAAAGGTGATTTCTACAAATTTTCTACAATTTATATTTCTAACAAAATATAAAAAGATCTGTGCATTGAATATTGCTGCTATATCTAGTCTGGTGCTCAGGCTATATATCTTAAGATTGTTGATAAAATTCAAAGGAAGTTCTATAATCCTGACCTGGCTGACTCAGTTTCAGTCAATTTCTCACCAATGTGATGTGGCTGCCCTCTGTCTTTTCTATAAATATATTGTTCTGATGAGCTTTCCTTCTCTGCCTTACCTGCATGAATTTAAACATCCTACTAGATTGGCAATTAAGTTTCACTGTTTTGCTGTTGAAATAGTTAGATATAACTGTATGTTCTTTTCTAATAGTTTTTCTCGCACTTCTTGCCTATGGAACATCCTTCCAAGTTCTTGCTTCCTTGCCAGCTACAGTCTTTAAAAATTTAAATGCAATGCTAATGTTTTCCTGAATTCTGTTCTTTAAATGTCCTTTCTCCTCACTAAATTCTTCTCATTCTCTTTCATTCCCAGTAATTCCTTGTATCCTAGTGGCTTTATCACCTTGCTTGGGATGAAATGATTAAAATAAAAACTAAATAAAGAAATAATAAAGCATATGAGATCGGTTTATATTTCATGACTAGTATAGACAGAATGACTAGTAATGACAGAATTATTATGCATATAGATTGGCACTTCAGTCTGGGGTCAAAGTATCTATATGCTCTGTGTGACATCACTCACACCCTGACCCATTGCTTAGGTACAGTATTTGTTCCATTTCCATTACTGTATTTGCTTACTATCACATCAGGCACACAACACTGTTCATAGTCTAGCCACAGAAGTTTCAATACTTTAACAGTTTAATGGGGTTTTTTTTTGTCTGCATTATTTTCTTGGTGTTTTAAAGCCTTAATCTTTGCCAACAAATAAGGCAGTCACAGGGACAAGACAGATGACTAAAAAATGAAATAATCTTTTCCCTTTTTTTTTTTTTTTTTTTTTTTTTTTGCATAGCCTTTTAGCTGATTTGCCAACTTGAAAGGCTTACACATGCTAACAAACATCTGGTTTGATTAATATCTCTGCTCCAAAATATCTTGATTGTTCTGGAAGTTTCAAAATCAAGTAACTTGATTGATGGATTTTTATGAAACCTGGTATTTTACAAATTGGTTTCACATATGTTCATTATTTCCAGCTTCATTTCTGTTGTATTTTTGTTTTTTTTTTTGTTTTTTTTTTTTTTTTTCATTAGAATGCTTGGTCCCATTACTTGGCTTGGAGCTAACCATTATTACAACCATCTTAGTTTACTTGCAGTTTGTGAATATAAGCACTTTGATTCTTATACTTTGGCACTGAATTACTTAAAACAAATTATAACAGAAAAATTGTTTTGTTTTTACTTTTTTTAAAAATGTCTGTATAATGTTATGAAATAAAAAAAACATTAAAATTACAAGACACAAATAAATAGACAAAATGCCCAAAAGTTAAACTGAATACATGTAAAATTGATCAAAAAAGAATTTTGACTTTAGTAAACACATTTTATTTTAACCTTTGATTTAGTATGGTTGCTTTTGATCTGGTTGTGTTTATTCACATCTGTTATATGGATTCAAAATTCAACTCATATATAGGAAATGTCATTAACCTATATGAAAACTGAATTTAACAGTTTGGCAGCATTTTACTGTTGTAACTTAATTATATTCTATTGGTCACATCCAGAAGCTCTATGGCTTTGGAAAAATCTGATACAGAGAAATCATTATGGCATTCAGTCAGAAAAAATACAATAAAATATGAAAAAAAAATGGATAAAACATTTTGGCGGAGAAGAATATCCATTGTTTTTATGATTAGCTTTTTGAAGGTTGTATTCATTATATTTTATAAATTAACCATATTCATAACTGTTTATAGAGTCTAGTGTTGATGTATTTTCAAGTAATTCTTATAATTGTGTGCATATATGGTAACTAAACTAGGTATATGTGTATACTTGTATCTTTGGGTTTAGGTATGTAGATGAGAATAAAAATCAGGGTTACTTATAAGTAATTTCATAAATACCAATCCTTTTTATGTTATACTTTATTTGCAAAAATATTTTATGCTATTTTTACATTAGATTTTAAAATATCAATAATCAAAAATTACAATCAATTTCCAATCAATATACTGACACTGAGAATTTTTTTGTGATGAATTTAATTCTCTAAACTTTTGATTCAATTGAAATTCGTTTCCAAGCAATTTAATCTGTTTTACTTGAATGCTGTTCGGATTATCTCTCCAAGACCAAATTAAAGAGTTACATTATTTGAATTGGCTTGATACCAATTAATTCATCAGGCATGAAAGATAAAATTAATTTTATTATGTCCTTCTATTAGTAATATAATAGATATTAATTATCAAACGGGAAACACACCTTCAATAAAATGGGTTAAAGTGCTTTTAAGTATATTGTTTCAATGAGGTATTTAGTTAGATAGTTAAATCAAAATTATTAGGTACATGCAACATATCTTGGACACTTTGTTAAAAAGTAGAGATCAAATACACAGCTCTTTATTAGAAACTTTTGCATATACCTAATACAGTGTTTGCAATTTATATGGAGTCTTGTAAGCACTTAGAAGCTTTTTTCTGTTCTCTTTAAATTACATGTTTATGAGCTGTTAAAGTCTATCAACAGCAAAGAATGCAAATAAAAATTGAAAATAAGCACAGAATGAAAACTCTGGCTCTTGTTTTCTTTAATTCATTATAGTAAGTCTAACTTGCATTTTGGTTTGTTGTTATTATACACATATTCCCAAAATAATGTCATTATATCCTAAAGTCCAGGAGAGCAACTCTTTATGCCTTCTCAAGCTCATGTTTTTCACTGGTATGAAGTGGAATGATTATATTGAATCAATTGCTAGGTTTACTGCTAAGAAAGTTGGTTCACTGTGCCGTGCCAGACAATTTTGCTTACCAAAATCCATCTTGCACATTTATAAATCTACTATTCATCTATGCATTGAATACTGCTACTATATCTGGTCTGATGCTACTGCTATATATCTTCTTGAGATTATTGACAAAATTCAAAGAAGGGTCTTTAAGTAGTCAATCCTGACATGGCATCTTGACTTCAGTCACTTTCAACATCTGCTGTAATGTGGTGTCCTTCTGCCTTTTCTATTAAATATTTCCATGGCATTCATTCTAATGAGCTCTCCTACTTGCTACCTTGACTGCATGAATTTACATGTACTACTAGATTGGTAACTAGGTTTCATTGTTTTATTCTTGAACTATCTAGATATATCTGTAAGTTCCATTCTAAGAGTTTATTTTCACACTACTTGCTTGTAGAAATCTCTTCTGGTTCCCTGTTTTATTCTACAGATACATTGTTACATTGCTTTCACACATCTGGGAATTTTTTCCTTAGTGCCTCAATTACATGAATTTAAACTTGCTACTCGTTTGGCAACTAGGTCTCACCTTTTTACTGTTGAACTAGCTAGATGCAATCATCTTTTCTATTCTAATAGTTTCTTTTCTCGTACTTCTCATCTGTGGAACTCCCTACTGATTACTTGGATCCCTGTCAACCAGAATCTTTAAAAATTTAAATGCATCATCATTCACCATCTACTATCTTCCTGAACCCTTTATTGTCTGTTGCCTTACATCACCTCACTAAAGTCTTCTCCTTCTCTTTCTCTCCTTGCAACCACCTGTGTCCTAGTGGCATTATCACCTTGCTTGGGGTGAAATGTTTAAAACAAGCAAAAAAAAAACAAACTTACAATCTTTTGTTTTTATGTTATGGTCATAGGCTCAGAAAATAAAACAATAAACTTGGTTTATTCCTTTATTTCAAAAAACAAATGATAAATCAACCAATTAATTTGTAGATCTTTATCAACACTGACAAGGATACTTTAGGAAATGAAATCTTTATTACTTTAGCTAATGTTTTTTTATGTACTCTGTTTTCATTACCCATAAAATGAGAGGTACGTGCAGTTTGTACTGCACTGACTGAATCTATGGCTTTTCTACTGAACTTCAGGTATTTTTATGTGCTATTATTTATTCTTTCACTGACAATGTCTGGCACGGGATACAGTTTTAATTTACATTACTTACATTTTGACCAATGTTTATGCACTTAATGGCAATCACATAATTTAAAATGCCGAACAGCCACCTAAAAAAATTTATCTCTTTAAGCATAGATAATATTGTCTTCTTTTGTCTATATACTATTTTTTATATTGGTGTACTAAGCTTTCAGATGAGTGTTTTCATTCTTGCTATCCTCTATAAACAGTTTAAAATCACTATAAAAATGAATACTCCAACAATCAGTTTACTTGTTTGCTTATGTAATAGAGGTGAAATATTTGCAAACATTTCTTTTCCAGTGTTGATGGATCTTTTGCTTATCAAGGAACTAGTAATCTGAGTATATTCTAACATCCATCAGGGAAGTACCAAGCTATTTTGAATAACCATTATGCACCATTAATGTAACTACGCAAACAATCATAGAGACCATACTGTGCAGTTGGGAGCACTCTCCCATAGGGTTACTCAGTCACTTTTGAGAGACAGCATTGAATAAATTTGTGTGTGATTGTCATATTTTTTTATGATGATACTTATCCATTCTCCACATCTGAAACAAGGTTTTTTGATAAAACATCCCATTGCTGATGTATATCAAACTCCCAAATACAGTTTAGATTTGGCTCTTTTGTGACTTTTAGATTTTCCCAAAGCTAAAATCAACATTAATAAAACAAATTTCAGATGATAGATGAACACGAGAGAAAAAAAAACAAAGAAGGTAAGTGAGAGTGTTTCCAAAATAAGAATTTTGCAGATTGCTTTGAAAAGTAGACAAGATACCATAATATAAATAAAAGAAAAGACAAAATGAAAACTTTTCTATGCTATTATATTTCTTGAGGAACTTTAGTTACTTTTATTTATCTTGATAAAGTTCTTCAAAAAATGAAACACATTAATATAGAAAAGTTTTCTTTATTGATATATGCGTGTGTGTAAAAATTCAGATATAAAAATCTATCTGTAAAAATATGAGTAAAAGAAAAGACAAAAGGATAACTTTTTTGTTTTTTTCTAATCATTATAAGGTGTGGAAGAATTAGGAACAGAAACATTAATAATGAGCAGGAAGAGAAAAGAGTAATCAAGAGGACAGTAAATATCGATTGATATTGCATTTAAATTATTGCAGATTAAAATTGGCTGGAAAGCATGGAGCCAGAAGGGAGTTCTACAAGCAAGAAGATGTGAGAAAAGAAACTATTAGCATAGAACTTAGGGCTACATCTAACCAGCTCAACTGAACAATTACCATGAAAGTATTTATAGAAAAGGCACAGAGAGGCAACCTTACCATGGTGAGAAAGTGACTGAAACCAAGCTGCCAAATCAGGACCAATGATATTGCTGGTTCTTCTTTGGATTTTATCAAGAAGCTCAAGGTAAATGACAGGGGCACCGGACCATATGTGGCAACAATATTCTTAGCATCGACAAATGGCAGACTTATAGATATGTAATATAGATTCTAGAGAGAAAAATTGTCTTGTACAACACAGTGAACTGACTTTCTTAGCAACTAACCTAGCAATGGATTCAATATAGACTTTCCACTTCATTTCAGCCCGAGAAGGTGCAACAAGTCACTTTCCTGGAGGTTGCTGATGTAAGACAGTGGCCATTCATTTGATTAATAGAGAGATGTTGAGTTTTGGAGGTGTTAAAATTAACAAGCTATTTTTTTTGCCCCAGTTAACAATGGACTAGATGTTGTTTTGTATATCAGCTGCCATTTTGACCTTGTCAGACTGATCAGTAGGAGTAAATGTTTGTATCTTCAGCATAGATGTCATGTTGAAAGCTGATGTCATCGGGAAGGTCATTAATGAAAATTAAAAACAGAGTAGGACCAAGGATGGAGCCCTGGGGGACACTCACATTAGTATGAAAGGATGAGTGGCCATTCAGGATAACTCTCATTTCACAATTTGATATAAAAGGCTGGGTCAGTTCAAAAATGTCTGGAAATGCTGTAACTTTACAGATGGTGGAGAAAACCTGTATGCCAAACCCTGTCAAAGGCTTTCGAGATGTCCAAAGCTACAGCCCAGCCTTCACCGTTTTTATCTAGAGCATGATAGCCTCTTTCTGCAATTATCATCAGTACAGCAACAGTTGACCTGGAGAAATGCAAGCCGTATTGCTTGTCTGAGAAAAAGCCCTGCGATGAGAGATGCTGAACCAATTCAGCATTGATTAGGGCCTCTAGGAGTCTCCTGAAAAGAGGTAGAAGGCTAATAGGCTGATAGTGGGAAGGGTTCAATGGTTCACCTGAGTTCTTAAAAACTGGAACAACAGACAATGACTTCCAGCAGGCAGGAAAGCAGGAGCCAGCGTGGCATTTATTATACAGTTTAGAGAGAACAAGGGCCAGTTCAGGAGCACACTTCTAAATAACTATTACAGGGATACCATCAGGTTCATATACTTTGAGGGGATCAAGGTTAGAGATGATAGCAGAAACCGTAGAAGGGGTTATATGCATATCACTTAACAGAGATTCAGTTCTAAGAAGGAAGTTAGACAGGGATTCCCCAGATGAATCAAGGGTAGAGTTTGAGAATTTACAAGCAAAGCATTTTGTTTTATCAGCAGAGGATGATAACACCTCAAATTGATTGAAGAGGGGAAGAATAGAGACCTTGCATTTATTTAATACCCTATTACAGAGCTGCCAGTAATCACGAGAGCCAAAGATATTAGGAGTTATGTGGTGCTTCATTCTCTATGCTAATAGGGATTAAGATCTTTCTCAAGGTAAATGTGGAGATTTTATTTTGTAACTTGTATTTATACACAGAAATAATGTAGAGGGAAAATATTGTAACTAAGTTTTCAAATTTTTAATTTAAGAATGCTCTAAAATATTCTTAAAGCTGTGTAAGGAAAGGTAAACTATGGAATATACTAAGTCATAAAGGAAAGTCATTAAATATTTTTGTTGATATTTTTTAGTGTAATTATTTATTTCTATGTATTTTGTTTTATTATTTATGTATTAATTTATTTATTTTATATTTAAAGGTTTTCAGTTAAGAGTTTTAACAATTTCTCAAGCCAACATACATGACTATAAAGATTTAGTAAAAACTTTGTGCTATTTTTCTAAGTAGTTTTTTTTTTTTTCCAATTATATTAAATGGCTGAATATTTTCTTGAACTCATAAATTAAGCATATACAATGAAAGTATTGGATATGACACTGTCTGTAGTTACTTTTTATCTTGTTAAAAAAGAATGTATTTTTTATTTGGTCATGTGTTTCAATTTCATAACTGTTATGTAGATCATTCTAAGTAATTTATATGATGCAACTTTTTAAATTGGTTTTTACTCTTTTTTTTTATATGGTCAAATTTACTGCTTGTCAGTAATTTAAAATGTTTGGCAAAAATTACATGCCAGAATTTTAATAGGGATAATTAACAACAAATAGTAATTATTTCAAACAACAATTAGATACTTCGTTAAATAAAAACACTTTTTTCTCTACCATTATCTATAATTGCTCACATATTCAATACTTTACTAATTAGTGAAATATTAGGTTGGGACTTAATTTGACTATTATCTACTAAAATAACAGCTAAGTGGCACTGACCTATTTTTATGGGAGATAATAAACTGTAGATTTTTCATCAGCAAAATCTCACTTCTTTCTTTACAGTTTCTTTTATTTTATTAATTTTTTGCTTCATGAAAATTGCTTTTTTTTCTTTACATAGAAGAAAAACATTAATACTGACATTAATCACTTATAATTTTTTTTTATTCTGCGACTATTTTTATTTTTTTAAATAGATTTTGCAGAAATAAATTTGAATAAACTTCTTGAAGTATAGAAAAAACAAAGAAAAAAAGTCTCAGAAATATTTATTAACTTTTTAGTGTACAGTGTCCGATGGGTAAATTATTGCCATTTTATATTGTTAATTTCATGTATGCATGTTGTTTGTTTTTTATTTTGTCAACAGGACACTATAGTAGTGTCAGGTGGGCACCTCCTCTGAGAAAAAGAGCACAATGATACAATTCACTCAACCATAAATTTGGAAATGGCATACTATACTGCTTGGCATTTGTGCCAGAAACTCCAATACAAACATTTCAGAGTGTTTGTGTGTCAATCTGAGGACAGTGCAAAGAAAAGAGTTGGATGAGTCTAATGGTGATTAAAAAGGTACAGCAACTCAGAAAACTCACTCTGATCATTCTGATAACATCTCGAATTTGTTAGTCAGGGTCTCAGATTCAATATGAACACCTACATCAAGAGGTAGTGCTGCCTGGGTCAAGAGAGTGGCTACTGGAAGAACCTATGTAAGACAATAGGACTCTGCACCATACCACACCACACAAGCAGAAGAACCTAATCATGGCTGTCAGACAATTTCTGCGACCATATCATTTCGTATATCTGACCACCTAACTCCCTAGACAGCAACCCCATTGATTATTATGTGTGAAAGTGCAGCTGAGTGAGAGACCAACAAAACTCCTGGTAACACCAAAGATGAACTGAAGGCAAGGATCATGGCAGCATTCACAAACTTAAAGAAGGAGACTGTCCAGAAGAGTTGCAGGAGATTCTTAAGTTATCTGGCAGCTGCGGTTGAAGCCAGTGGCGATTTTTATTGAATAAATTTGCTCTTTAATATTTCAAAATATTTTTGTGTAATTTTGGTAAATATATCTGTTAAAATTAGATGTCAGTGTTATTTTCATTTTTGTGTAATTTAGATGACAATTTATCTATCACATTCTGTATTTATTTTTTTTTTTCATTCATTTCACTCCAAGTAAGACAATAATGCCACTAAGATTCAAGGAGTTACTGGAGTGGAAGAGAAGGAGACAGTTGCAGGCATATGTCTAGTAATGCCCAAGATGAGGATTCTGACTGGTTCCCTCTCCCCCCACACTGCAAACAAAATCGCAACATATACTTAGTTTATTTTCTTTTGGACATATCCATTGTTCACAAAGTTTTATCATAATCAGTTAGAGGGAATGTTTAAATAAAAAACATTAACACATTATACAAATTTGACAAATTTTATTTATTTATAGATTATAAATAAGGTTGACAAAAGGTTTTGCTTGTGAAATATTTCTTAATCTTATTTTGTTGTTTTAACACTAAAACTACAGAAAGTTTAACATACCAATTAAAAAAAATCTAATACTTGACAGTTGATAAAAATAAATGAAAAACAATTTCAACTCAGTAGCAGTTAGGCAAAATTCTGCATAAATATTTCTTGTCTAATTTTTGTTTTGCAAAATCTTTTGAAAAATTTTTTTTTTGTGAAATATAGCAACAAAATGAGAAATTATATTATTGTGCTCTCCAAAAAATAAACTGAAAGATTAATTTTTAAAAGATATTTCATTTCAATTTTTAATTAAAATTACATTTGTTTTGAAATTCATAAATTTTTTACTCTGTCTCCTGTGACATTGTTGGTTATTAATAATTAACTAAGATCAGGTTTACTTACTATTAATAATAAATAGTAAAATAGAAAATTTGGATTTTGCATAGAATAGAATGCACAGGAAATTAATGACCAAAAATCAAATATTTTCTGTTGAAAGTTTCATGCTTACATTATAAGCAAATAAAGTTTACATGTTGTGGTGGATATTGCCTTACAGATATTCTGAGGTCTTGTTTACTGTTTTCCTTTGTATGAGTACACCTAACTTTGTGGGAAGTTAGAACAACAATGATTTAAAACAAGTCCTCATGAAATGGCCACCAAATTGACATCCCAAATTTACATGATCGTTGCATAACATAATTATGCATACTATCAAAGAAATTTCATGTTTTTATTCTAATTATAAAGATTTGGCCATTTATTGCTATATTGGTGGTACTGTCAGTAAAATATATTTAATAGTTGTTTATATTTTTACTGTACAAAGAAAAACAAAATAGAGATAATAATAATATTTAGCTCAACTTTAATGAGATATTTGATGCTTTATCTTATTTGCACTTTGGTTTAAAAGTTCATAAATATAAATTTAATAAAAGAGGTTCAGTTGTACTAAAGACCATTAGATTTACTTGCCCATTTTGCTCGGTATTTGCCTAAAAGTTGGATAAAATCAATTCTTGATGTGAAATGGTATTTTTGTCCTGACAAAAACTTCTAATTTATTTTTAACTTATATAAAATTGAACTTTTTTTTACCTGTCATCAAAAAGAAATTAGTAACATTTTGTTATTCTTGAATTTTCAACTAGTATGCTACAACCTCTTCATTTTTGCTTTTAAATTCATTATATTCCATTAAAACTTGTTTTGTTTTTTTTGTGTCAAAGTTTATTTTTTGTGTCAAAATGTTTACTTTTTGGGTGTAGTAAAATTTTAAAACAATACAAATATTTTTGGTGCAAGAAAAAAAGAAGACAGAAGGAAATGGCTGTCAGTGAGTAATACATTGAGTTAAAGTAGATTCTCTACACTTTAAAAACTAAATTAGAATTTTATACAATTAAGACCAACAATCAATTTTACCCAAAATTTGGGTGAATACCAAGTGAAATGGGTGAAAAATCTAACGGTCCCTACAATTGAAAGAAAGATCTACTTCTACAAAGAAAACAATTTAAAATTTCACATTACATTAAAAAATATAATTTTAAATATGAAACAAAGATTAATCAAAATAAAAATTGCTAGCAATTGATTTTTTTTTTCTTAAAACACGTTTTAAATGTTTTTAAAATAGAGTTAACAAAAAGAAAAGAAAAATATACTTACATTTATGTTGATGTTAAATTTCCTTTGGTTTTTCAGTTTTTAGTCTAAAAGAAGTTGACTCTATGAGAATGAAAATGTAACTGTTTCAATAACTTCATTTACGTAGTCTTTGATTTTATGACATTTTTCCACACCCACCCTTTATATATTTTCAACTTTCTCTTCCCTACCAGTTCAGACATGAAAAATCAAAATGAAAGAAATGATGCCAAAGTTTGAACTTCTCACATAGGTGTGAAAAAACATTGGATTCAAGTAGGTTCCAGCAGCCAAATATAGACATTTTAAAACTAAAATTAAAAAGTATTTTATTTATTTTTAATATCTAATTTTAGGTGTACCTGCAAAATAAAAACAAAAAGTTATGTTTCTTCTTCCCTATCGTTGCCTTTGTTGCAACAAAAATAATATACTCCATTGGATGTGCAGCCACCTGGGGCCACCACCCTGTCACTCCCCATCCTTTTGCATACTACTGGAAGGAGAAGATTTTAGTGAGGAGAAAAGACAATAAAAGAATAGGATTCAGAAAGACAGAAGATGGCAACTGATGTCACAATTTAATTGGTGGAAGAGAAGCGAGAAATTAGAAGTGAGTTTCACAGGTGAAAAGTGCAAGAAAAGAAAGTATTAAAATAGAACTTACGGTTGCATCTATCTATTTCATTTCAACAGTGAAATGATTAGGCCATGTAGCCAATCTAGTAGTACACTTAAATTCATGCAGTCAGTCTAGCAAGGAGGAGAGCTCATTAGAATAATTACTATGAAAATATTTATAGAAAAGATAGGGAAGTCACATCTTGACAGTCGGAATATGTAGATAATGTATGTAATAGACATCACACCAGCTAGCTGTATCTCCTAAAACCTCCAATTATGTAAATTTATATAAGTGGATAATTAGAAAATGTATCATATTATTCATGTAGCATGATTGGTACGAAAAGGGGAATAAGCAAACAGAATTTCAATTCCCGCTTAGTCTAATACATTTGCTTTCACACTAATACCTTTGGAAAAGGTATGAACCCATCTCTTCCTCCTTCAGTTACCAGCTAAACAGAATGGTAGACTGGGCTCTTTAGCTTGGATAGGAGTCAGTCTAGAAGGAAAGACTACTTTGAATTCAAAATCACTCCACTATCTTTCCAAAGTAGTCATGGCAATTGATAGATAATAAAGAAAAAGAATTTCACCTAAAGCAAGGTGATAATGCCCCTAAGACACAAAGGAGTGAAAGAGAAGAAGATTTTAGTGAGGAGAAAGGACAATAAAAGAACATTGAAAAAACAGAAGATGGCGATTGATGTTGCATTTAAATCTTTGAAGATTGTAGGTAGCAGGGAAGCAAGAAACCGAGAGAGAATTCCACAGGTGAGAAGTGTGAGAAAAAAAACTATTAAAATAGAACTTATGGTTACATCTAGCTATTTCAACAGTAAAACAAGGTGACCGAGAAGCCAAACTTAGTAGTACGCTTAAATTCATGTAGTCAAAGTACCAAAGAAGAAAGCGCATTAGAATATGATTTTATACAATATTCCTCTTGTCAGTCAGTCAATCCCATTCTTGTACCACCTAAGGATGCCTGCAACTTTCACTCGTTACTTATGCTTATTCGGATTATATTTTCCTCTGTACACGCTTTTTTTAAAAAAGGTCGCCAATGTAAGGCGATAAAGACACAAGTGGTTACAGAGAGTGAGGGGAAATGAGTAAGTGTTAGTAAGGAGAAAGAACAATAAAAGAACAGGATTGAGAAAGAGAGAAGATGGCGACCGATGTCGCATTTTAATATTTTGAAGATCATAAGTGACATGAAAGCAAGAAATTAGAAGAGAGTTTCACAGGTGAAAAGTACAAGAAAAGAAAGTATTAAAATAGAACTTATGGTTGCATCTATTTAATTTCAACAGTAAAACTGTGAAATCTATTTGCCAATCTAGTAAAAATCATATGAAAATTTAACTGAAAAAAATTTCAAATAAGCTTTGTTTAGTAAAAATTAGTAATTTTTTATACCATCACATAAACTCATGTTTTTAATATCAATGAAAATAGAATCATAGGGGAAGTTTTATAATTGAATGTCATCGATAGATGTGTAAATTATCTGTTAATCCTCAAAGAATCTACACAGACCAGATCTATTAACAAACATGAAAAATGTTAACTTTTATGGAAAAACCTAAAAAGCATCCCTTTTTTTCTTTTTCTTAATTATGAAAAAAACTAAATAATCCATTAAACTTTCTTTTACCATTTTGTTAAATACTTTGGAAATGACTACAAATAAAACTCACACCTTGAAAAAAAAGTGTTACAAAATTTCTATATAATAAAAAAAAAAAATAATTATGAAAAGAAAGAGGTTCCATTAAGATAAGCATTCATAAAATGTTTCTTATGCAGTTAGAAAATAGTAACACAATGAAAATTTGAATGATTCTTTTGCAGTTTTTTCCAGGCTTATCATTTTTTTTTATATTTTACATTATTTTGATACAGTTTCTTGTTTTTTATTATTAACTATTAGCAAAAAAAAAAAAATTCCCACTGCATGACATGCACCAGGATACAATACATGCCTATTATCTGGTAAATAATATTTATTTAGGAAAAATCTAAAACTGTAATTATACATTTATATGTAATTGTTTTTTTCATATTTTAATATTATTTTGATTTGCAATAACCATTTATAATTATATGCATTTCATTTTGGGGTCATCAGGGGACAAGTATCCCAGAGCCTACACAAACCCAACCATCTGTGTATATGACACAGGGTGATATTTTGAGTTTTATTTTTAAAGTGCACCCTTAGCAAGAAATATGGTAATTTTGATTGCGTGCTGATTAAGTGCTGATTGTCAAACTTCTTTATTCACAGAATATTAAATTTTGTTGCTTTCACTAAAAATATTTCAATCTTAAGTTATAGTTGCACTATGTGGGATTACTATAGCAATTTTCCATTTCATTTGTTGCTTGTATTATCCAATCAAACTAATATTGTCCAATTGTAAATATTCTCAAAGATAAAACTGAAATATTAAAAAAAAAAAAGCTAAAAGTGATTTGATTTTCAAAACTTAGTGGAATATGGAACACTTTTTTTTTTTTTTTGAAGAGAAAGGTTCTTTAATTACTTTTATTTATTATTTCAATAATTACTATCATATTCAGATAATGTAGTCAAAAATATTTTTCTCTATCATTCTCTCTAAGTATGTGTGTGTGTGTGTGTGTGTGTGTGCGCATGTACAAACACTCTTATTTTATCTATTTCGTTCTCTTTCTCTCAGAATTCTTATATGGTTGGTTGAAATGATCTTTTCTATTTCCATATATAAATGTGGCTCAATGCACACTATGTATATCTGTTATTATATACTTGTTACCATTCATGGTTCAAAGAAGAGAACATATACAAAAATGCTGCTGTTTTGGGAACCAGTTATGGTTGGCTGATTTGCCCTATGAAATGCTTTTTTGATATTTTCTGAATTGTTCTAACCCAATTTTTTTCTTCTACATTTTCACATAGGACACTATGTACATTTTCTTGATGCCATTACTTATCAGGTTCCACTTGAGAAAAAGTCACACTACCATTTACAACATTCCAACATAGATTAGGAAAAATATATACAAGTTATGGAAAGGAGGATGTTTTCTTGTGTAATTAACTTTTTCTATACTCTCATCTTATTTTGATATTAATTTATAAATCATTGTTTAGAGGATGGGGACATAAACTACAATATTTTCATGTATAAACAAGTTCATGAGATATTAAAAAAGGACTATTTGACAGCATTTGTTAAATGAAAACTGGCTCATTATCTTTGATTTCCTAATCTTCTTATTTTTCTAATATTATTAAAAAGACTTATAAGAAGATGAGACTAAATCTTTTGTATTTAAAATTATTTCTTATTCACCTCCAAATTGCATCAATTTATATCAGCATAAGGGTATGTATAACTTTGGTTCCTCGAAATGCAGATCATCGTCTCATGACAAATAAGGTAGATTCTGCATTTTCTCTCCCAAGTTGGACACTTATATATCTGCCTGCCATCTGGTCATTCTATGCATGCACATCCTAAGCACAGTTGGGTCAACCACCTGTTTACATGTAGAGGCAGCTCCTGATATTCTTGGAGACACAAACCGGTGGGTCCTACGTCAACCTACTGATGCTTCTGATGCAACACTGAATGAAAATTTTATTTTGGTATCATCTGGTATGAGTTAAGTACATATTAGGGTCACCATAGATCAACCCCTCTTAGAACAAAGGGGAACCTTATTGACATTAAATTTGATTCAGACCATCTGATATTTCCTGGCAGTGAATCACATACTACTTTCTAGGAAAATGATATATAAATTTCATATATCAGAACATGTTTTACAAAATATATTCATCTCCAGATTGCATCAATTTATATCAGCATAAGGGTGTGTGTAACTTTGGGGGGGGGGGGTTCCTCCAAATGCAGATCATCATCTCATGACAATAAGATTCTGCATTTTCTCTCCCAAGTTGGACACTTATATATCTGCCTACCATCTGGTCATTCCATGTGTGCACATCCTAAGCACAGTTTGGTCAACCACCTGTTTACATGTAGAGGCAGCTCCTGGTATTCTTGGCAAACAATGTGTTTTGTGTGTTGTTTTTAAAAATGTCACTTTTGTGTTCATATAGTCTTTTATTTAAACTTCTTGAGGTTTCTCCAATATATTCCTTCTGGCAATTCTTGCAATTGATAGAGTAAATTCCTCCTTCAAGATATATATATATATATATATATATATATATATATATATATATATAGTTTAAGCTGCATTTAATCTGACTCTAATGCTTTCCAAATGTATGATTTGGGAGAGAAAAGAACATTCATTTGCCTGTGAATATATCCATGTCTGTGGTGACTATTAACTATTGTAACAATTTATTTTCAGTCCCCTAATTGATTTTATTTTTATGATAGATGGATGCCAGTTTACTTATGCATTTTACAGTACAAGGCAAAAATATGATTTTTTTCAACTATCAATATTTATATAACTAATGCTATCTCCTCTGGACTTCATATAATAAATTATCCCATATTAGATTCACTTAGTTTATGATTTAGACAAAAAATATGGAAATTTGTTTTGGTTACAATATTATTAAAATATACTGTTCCTCAATAAAATCTGATAAACAATGAGCTTTATAAAGTGCATAGTATTAAAACTATTTCTTTTGGCATAAAACATTGCGTTGCTTTCATTGCTTGTTTTGCAATATAGAGTGGCTCTTAATTTCTGAGTTTTTTTGTTTTGTTTTTTTGTCAACAATATTTAGCAAAAAGAAAATACAACCTTTAATCATTGTTTCCATACTTTGGTGGGAGGTGAACTTTTTTAAAAATTCCTCTCTAAGGAAAGTTTTTTTTTTTACATTCTATTTCTGCATTGACATTCACTTGTTAGTAAGTCATGAAAACCTCAGAAACTGCTTGTTTTGCATTAACTTAAAAGAACTGTTTTGGCTTCTTAGCCTACACTTGATAGACAGCAAACATTCCTGTGGATTCTCAAGTACAATGAACATTTTTAGGAAATTGTCAAACAGTAAAAAGAATAAATGATATTACTTAGGCACATGATGACGAATAATACATTGCACAAGAATAGTGAGATTAATTTTCAAGATTTAGTATTGAAAGAGTAAGAAACAACCAATATTCTTTCAGTATATATTTTGAAAAATATTTGTCTCAATAGAAAAAAATGGCTTAAGATAATAGATTTGATGAGGATTTAATTTCCAAGAGGAGTAATCAGGTTTTTAATTCAAAATGGATATTTTGACAGTCCTTATTGAAGTTCTTAATAAAAGAAGCAAGATATTATGTAATAATCCATCATATATTTTCATTGCATTTCCAATGAAAAAGAGACAAACCCGTTACAATATTGTGTAAAACAAAAACAAAACGGCCAGCTATAGCTAATAAGCTTTAAAATATTCAGTTAAAACATAGATTTATATATTAAATACATTATACTTGGTAGTACTTGTATTATATTTTAGGTCTAATTCAAGTATCTCTCTGAATTAGCATCTACTAAATTGATTTTTTTTTTTTAACAATTTCTTTTTGTTTAGTAACCTTGTAATGCTAAGTTTCTGTTGAACTTCACAGTCGAATAAAGACTTATTTACAGTACTTGCCTTCCTGGAAATTTCAGTAATTAGAAAAAGAGGTGGAGGAGAAAGAGGAGTGACAGTAACCTTGGTTGATACTGACGTAACGAATAAGCTTATTTTTTTTAATTTCCAATCTGCATTGTTTGCTAACATCCATAGAATGTTGGCCTGAGTAGTTAGTGACAAAAAGCAACTGAAATGGAGAGATGAAAGAAATGTTAATTGACAATGCTATATCTAAAAATAAAAAAATTCAAGATATTGGGTATGGAAAAATGTTTAATACCATATTCAATCTCCAGTTTTCAAGAAAAATGTTGCTGGAAACTTTTTACACATATCAATACTATTGAATATATACAAGGGATGCAAAAGTAGATATACAGAAATGAAAAACAAAATGTATGCACAAACATAATGTATTACTTGTACAAAAATATCATTTTCACAGCTATTGTTAAATTACCACTTTACCTGCAAAAAATGTATTATTATTATTTATTAAAAAAATAAAAATTATAATGTATGAAAATAAAAATATTAAAATCATTTTTAATGAATTAAATGAATTTTAGTATTAAATGGACTCTAGAATCACTATTAGAATACTGGTATAATACATACTGCATACCTATTTTGCAGTCCCCCCCCCCATATACCCTCTTGTATCTCATAAATCAAGGTGTCATCCTCCATTTTTTTTTTTTTATTGTATTTTACTAACTATATCCACCTATTACAACCCCTACAACATACAGATTTGTTTACTTCATACCTACATCCTCATTTTAAAACCGAAAGCATGAGCATTATCAACTGATTTGCTTCCTCCACTAATGAAGAATTTATAAGAAATGTCTAAATCTAGACTTAGTTATTAACATCTCTCCCCCTACCTCCCAACAGACATGTACAGAAGGCTATGCAAAGGATGAAAGATTGGAGTAATAAGCATGAATGAAGCTATAGTAAGATTTGATCTGCAGTTGTTAGCTTCTCTTAATCAAATAGTAAAATCATTATCAAAAAACAGTCAAAAAAACAAAAAATTCGACTTCACATCTCTCTGGTAATTTATTATTTAAACTCCACATTGCTTACTTATAAGAATACAATAACATTTTGAATAGTTTCAATAAAAAAACAAGTGAAAATAAAACAAAAGAAATAATTGCTGAAAATCAGTAATAGTAATCCAACAGGAATTGTTCAGTAAATGTTGGTGTGATAAGACCAGTGTACAAAACAGAAAAGATAACAGATGCAGACTGGTATAGGATAAGTTGCAATTAAATCATCATGAAATGTTGATCATCTGTTTTAGCAGACATAGTGTGTACATGTTTTAAAATGAAAAATATATTATTTTCTGCTGGTCAGACAGTTAATTGGCATGAAGATAAGCCTTGCATTTCCCTGTGTTTAGTCAATTGCCTATTATATATTGGGTAATAAAAGATGTAGATCTGTGCTGCATATATATATATATATATATATATATATATATATTTTAATATTTCTTGTGCCAGCATAAAAATACTAAGTGAAACTGCAATCTTCTTTTCTCCCTGGTTAACTCCTGCCTGTTCAGCCACTATAGCCCACAGGAATTACTTCTTCAAGCTATTTGAATGTAACAGTCTGGACTGAAACAGATGATGCATTGTATCCACTCATAATGAGTGTAAGTGTGTCTTCAATGAGAGAAAGTCACTATTCATTGACAGAATGAGATACCATATAGATTTGGTTCTAGACTACTGATGGCTGTCTAAGAGAGTGCTGAACAAGATTAAATCCTCAATCTCTCCAACCAGTTTGAAGTATTGTCATCTACTGCTGATAAAACAAAATGCTTTGCTCAGAAATTCTCTTCCAACTCCACTCTTGACTCTCCCTTCCTGTTTTTAAGAATTCTGATCTCTCAAATTATCCTCCTATTAGTCTTTTAATTCTTTTTGGCAATGTACTAGAGGCTCTAATTAACTCAAAATTGGTTAAATATCACACTTCACACAGCCTTCTTTCAGATAAAGAATATGGCTTTCATTTCTCTAGTTCAACCACCAGAGACTTGAGGAAACAGAAATGTGGTTCTACAGAAAGATGCTGAGAATACCATGGACTGAACATGTGAACAACAACAAAGTTTTAGAGAAAATGAAAACAAAAATGACACTAATACTAATACATCAGAAAGAGTTGAATTTTATAGGGCACATAATGAGGAAAGAGGTCTTGGAAAATTTTATATTCACAGGTCATATTGAAGGCAAGAGGAACAGGGGAAAACAGTGCATAAGCTACCTAAAAAGCTTGTATAAATGGTTAGAAGAAAAGGGATTAGGAGTGATAGCAAAAAGAGAGAAAATTTAATAGGATGGAGAGCCATGATTTTCAATATCCTGAAGGGACATGGTATATAAAAGGTCAACCACAGATGTATTAACAGTTATAACTGAATTTATCTATCAGGCTTTAGACAAGAATGATGTGGCTGAGGCTTTAAATATCCCAAAGGCATTTGACAGGGTTTGGCATACTGGCCTTTTTTACAGGAAATAGGGAAATAACTGAAACTGAGATATCTGGACGAGGCATAGCAAGTAGATGAAATAAAGGGTTTCATCCAAAATTCCAATCACCTGAAGTAGACCGGAGTGTACAATGGCCAAAACATCATGGATATGACAACAAAAATGATGACAGCAATCTGAACAATGTAAATAGTTCAAATAGTTAACTCAATTTGTTAGAATTTAACTGTTCAACCTTCTCAATTGTTTAGTCATGAGACTTTCAGTTTGACCTCAAAATTATAAATAAATGAAACCTTGTCAATGGCTACAAGGTGAAAATAGTCAAATTTTTCAGATAAAGAAATGGTAATTCTAAAAGTATAACTTATAGAAATGCTTGTTTTTCAACAATACAAATTTTGACTTAAGGATGGCATATAATGTTTACATGATAAAAAATACAGTAACTGATCATTACATATCTTAATAGTATACCATGTTCAATCCTATTTTCTCTTTTGTATATCACCATTGAAAAGTGAAGAAGACTAATCTCTTTTGTAAATTGTTAGGAAGACATATTTGATTCTCTGTAAATTGCTATTTTCTACTGTCTATAATTTCATCTACAGAAAGTGAATCTGGCATACAGAGTTCAATTCTTGCTTAATTCTGTTTTGTTCACATCATGCTAATGTCCTTTAAAAAAGGCATAAATCCATCTTTCTCTCGCTATGGGTTAAATAGCAGGTCAAACTGAGATCTCTTGCTGAGATGATAACCATTTGAGGAGAAGGAAAAGATTGAATTTAAAACCAGCCTGAAGAAGGATGACATGCCCTAGGCACACCATTGTCACTATAGCTGCAATTAATGGTTGATTGATTATGTTTAGTGGCATATCAACCTCTATGGGTTATTTAATGATGGAATCTAAATATTTTGAACACAATCTTATAACCTCAACTACAGATAAAAGGTATTGCTTATCATATTTCTATAAAAATGTATTGCTGGTATTTTTATAGTGTTTTGTTTTGGTTTGAAGGTTTGCTATTTTCCATAGTTGTAACCCTAACAATTGCTACCACCCCAGGTCAGAGTGGACCTGGGAACAACAGCAATTAAGATATGGTCCATGCTCCTCAAAACCTTCAATCTCCTGATTAAAAGCCTTGCTGCTGGATGTAGTTTATCATCATACTCAGTACTAAGCTGCAGTAGATATGACATTCTTATGACCCTGATCAGTTATAAGACCTGTAACAATAATTTACTGGCTTCCTTCAACACAATTATTATCTGTCCTTTCAGTTAAGTTTAACTCCTATGCTCATATATTCTGGGGTACATTTCTCAACATGAATCTATTCATATAGATTCATTTATTCAACATTCTTTAACTACATGTGAATAAGTTTTAAAATTAAATGAGAAAAGAATTAAAGTGTGACAAATTTATTATGAGGCACTTTTACTAGATCAACCACCATCTCCTTTTACTAGTTCTCATTTTGGACACTAGTTGATTTCCAGGAATTTTTGTATCAATTTTAAAAATGTCTTCATTTTTTTTTAGGTTTCTCTCTTTTTCTGTATGTGTGTATGGGGGAATTAACTCCACTTCATTCTCAGTAAGATATCAGTGTCCAGTAAAGTAAAGTCCTGGTCTCTATGTCCAGAGAGAAAGACATTAAAAAAAGTACTATAAATCATTATGCTACTACTTTTTTGTTATACTTGGTTTAATTTCTGTTTTTGATGTTTGTTTTTTTTTTGTCTTTTGTGAACATTACAGTATTTTTTAAACATTATAGATTTTTACTTCTTTGAATGATGATGAAGAGTTCTTTTAGTCTTTTTTTTGGTTGGCTGATGTTCTTGTTTTCTATTTTAGTTCATCAATTTAAGTCTTGACATTCTGAATCTTTAAGTGATAGTAACTTTATTTCTGTTGAGCATTGACACTGAAAGTTTTTGAACATGTTTTGCAACTTCAATTATTTCATCTTTTGTCTCTTTGTTGTTGGCAGTGTTCTTTACTAACAGTAATTTAGGTAGTAATATTATGTACAATTAGTGCTTTATAATATAAAACACCTTTATTATAAAATTCTTGCATCATATTTATATTAGCATTTGTCTGTTTGAATATTCATATACATGGAGAAATCTTTTACTTCCTACATTTTTATCAATTTGATGCAAATTTTATTTCTTTATGGATGGCCTTCATCTTGCACCAAACAAACGCCTTTATTTACTAGTCATATCAACATTTCATTATTCAAGTTAGCAGTTAGACAAAATAGTGATGCTGTTTTTGAAACAAGATTGTATTTATATTGGATTTGACAACTTAACTGATTGTTTGTTTCTTGTGAGATTGTGGTAAGTGTTTGTATTTTCAAAGGTCATTTTGGTAATATTATTGCTTAAGCTTGTTTCATAGTATTTGAATGTTATCAAATTCATAGATGATACTTTATGCCTAATACTAAATATAAAAAGTGGATTTTGATTAATTATCCAAAGTTTGGATTATTTACTTAATGTAATTTCTACAGATAATGTTTAAATCTGTAAATAACAATTCTGTACATTTTGTGATTGAAACTGAGCAAGGCTGTTTTCATGAAAAATAAAAATCATTGCTTCTATTCTAATATTGATGACTTTTAGTTTCACCAAGTAAATTAAATGATCAATTTTAAGATGTAATTTCAATACCGTGATTAAAAATGAGAAAGGAAATTTATCAATTTTACAAATAGTATGTTTAACTTCTCATATTGTGTTAATTTCTCATTTTTGCATGCATGTTGTGGTGAACAACTTATCTTTTATAGACTTTGTTTTCTCACAATAATTCCGTAGGATTCAAATTATCCAGCCTACATTTATCTAATAAAAATAATTGTAAAAAATCTTTATCTTAAATTCCAAAAATCATTACTCTGGGCCTATTAGTAAGTAGTATATATTCTTCTTTTTAACCCATTATTGCTCACTATTCTTTTTGAATCTTCTGTGCTGTCCTCAGATTGACACCCAAACACTCTGAAATGTTTGTATTGGAGCTTCCGGCACAAATGCCAAGTATTACAGCATGCTGTTTCCAAATTTCTGGCTGAGTGAATTGTATCATGGTGATCTTTTTCTCGCAGATGTTGATGAACTAACCCTACTATACTGTGCAGTCGACAAAATCAAACAATGTGCATGTGTGAAATTAAAAATATAAAATGGCAACAATTTATCCATCACACCATGTATATATAATATATATATATATTTATATATATATATATATATATATAATGAAGAACAAATAGGAAAAATTTATATATAATATTTTATTAAAAGTGAAACATGTTAGATTGATAGACATTTCTTATTTGTTCTTTATCTTACCATTCTGTTAGATTCTGACCTATATTTATTTGATCTTAATTCATATATATATATATATATATATATATATATATATAGAGAGAGAGAGGTGGGGGAAGATATGTAAGTAGTATAGTGGTTAATAATTCAGAAAGAAATCTATGACTGAAGTTCAAATTTCAGCCAAGTTTGTTATTTTCAGTTTTGTATAAATACCATTGGGCAAGGTATGAATGAATCTCTTCTAACACCCCTCATGCCAATCTGTGGGTTAAATACCAGGGCTAACTGGGTTCAATTGCCTGGAAGTGGTAACCAGTCTAGAAGGAAAAGTTAAAACCAACTTGAAGAGGGATGGACCCTGTCAGACTAGTTTACACAAGACACACCACTATTGCTATGACTGCAGTATACATGTTGCTCCTACAAACTTAATAGGTTACAGGACTTGTGACAATACATATGATGACATATAAATAGAATAATTTCTTTCATTTTGCTGAATTTAACCTCTCTTACATACATTTTGTCAAGAAAACTTTTTAATAAAATAAATATTTTGTGACAATCATATGCAAAGTGTAAGAAAGCGAACATTGAAATTTATCAAATGAATGATTTAATTCATTATATTTATTCATTCAACCAACTTTATTAATGAACTGTAAAGCATAAAATAATGCACCATAGTAAAGAGGAAGAAGAAAATTATCTACACAAGTTTGTTATTTTGTTGACTAAATAGAGCTTATTTTAGTTTTGATTTCAAAAGATAGAGTACTGTCAGCTACTAGCCTTATGATATTTGTTTGTCTGAGAAGTGTTTCTTTTTCCATTGTCTCTTTCATCACCTAAATATTTTGAAAGTATGTGTTGTTTTTATTATGAGAATAATTTGAAGAATAATTTTCACTCTGAGCTAAAGATCTTATTGTAAATAACCTGATGAAAAATTATTTTTCAAATCTGAAGATAAACATTTTTCTGAAATATTCTATAAGGCATGTTATTTTCAGATGTTCAATCAGAAGTGGTAAGGAATCAAAAAATTCTAACAATGGTTTTAATAATCCAATGATATTTTTTGTTTTAATATTTTTTTCTATTTTGGAATTATCTTCATAATCAATGTTTTAATAACCCATTTGGTAGGCATGGTTTGTAACTCATATTATCTAGTTTTCTCTCTCAATGTGCAATTTCATGGTATGGAGACCCATTAAAATTGACTCCACATCTAAAGCTGCCACCCTCCTGCTCATTTCCTGTCCCCTATTTGTTGTCTTGCTGATAAACATTACCATCCTTTTACAGGAATCAGGGTGGGGATCTCTTCATTCACAACTACCAACTCCAACCATTCTCCAACATTCATGTCAGTATCTATTTCCCAGTTTTGCTTGCTACACATGAACTTTAATATTTTACTATTTTCTACAACTAAAAAAGGAAACTATAGCATTCATTAATAAATCAGATTCTAGTTAACTGGTGACACATACATAAGTCCAGTTTGTGAGAGAAGTAGAGCTTAGATAATGACATATGCTGAAACAGCTGTTTTCTCATTGGCTCTTAATATGGGTGTTACCATGTTCTAAAGAGTGAAATGTTTAGAGATTGAGGTAGTCACACAAAGATGCAAAGGAATGCATTTGAAGATTCAAAGGAAATTAGACAAGAGAAGTGTCAGTATGTGCATGATATAATTATAGATAAGACATTCTAACTTCATTAAATTTTGTACCAAAAAAAGAGCAATAGACTCTTTTATCATATGAGTATAGTGATCAGTTTTTATCTTGATGCATCAATAATTGGAGATTTAAAACTGTTTCTAAATAAGTTTAATTTACAATAGCAACACCTCTTTTGCTTTTTAAAATTTTCTATTAAGAAAAAAATAAGTATGTGTCCTAACCTAGGAAGAGTTGCTGAATAAGGAATAATCAAAATGGAGATTGGAAATCGACAAAATACAATACTCACCAGTGGCATGAAGTAGGTAAACCACTGTTAGTAGTGGACTACTTAGACAACATATTACCCCCACTTACAATAGTGTCCAACACATTTATGAGGATTGGTACATACCCATTAGTGTTTATAAGTACGGTATATAACAGTATGAAATCAAGATAACTCTTGACTGTACACAATTGAGAAATTTCTACAAACAAGTAATGGATTGTCCACAATTTGTTAATTCCTAAGTAATTATGTGCAACGTGCTTAAATGGGTTTTATATGCAGGCTGGTACTTAAGCACCATGTTCTTCCATAGAACATTTAGCTAAGTAGAAATAACCTTGTAAACATTGAACTTACCTTTCTACTGTATTTATGAACAGTATTTATATCATGAACTCAGTTGTGTTCTGTTAATAACAAAAGGAGAATTGTATTGAAGCATTAAAAGTGAAAAAAGGTTTTGAAAAACATCTAGATATTCAGCTGACAGGAAGAAAAATACATAGTTATATAAAGTGAAAAGAAATGTGTAGTTATATAGAAGGTTTTGCAAAAAATAAATGCAATAATTTCTTTTAAAAATGCATCACAAGATAGGTTTTAATTTTTTTTTTATTCATAGAAAATTATCCTCTGAAAATTAAAAAAGAAATATAAATAAGGAACATTAGAAGTAAAATAAAATTGGATTTATTAAAAACCAATGGTATTAAGAACCAATTCAACTGCCATAAACAAACTTCACCACTAACTACAATATTAATAAAGAATAAATTATAAAATTTGCTGTCATTTTTGTCAACAAATTTGTTGTATTAAAAAAAAAACTAAGAATCAAAACTGACAACCCACTTAATAAAACAGAAATTGAGAACATACATAGAAAACTCATGGTAAAAAAGGAAAAAAAAAACAAATAAAATCATTAATGCAAATAGTACCAAAATAGGATCTTTGAGACTTGAGAAAATCATTGCTTATTGTAAACCAAGATACATTTATGGAAAAAAAAAAATTTACAAACACAGATCCCTACTACACCCAATAATTGTAAAAATTCTTTTACCAATCTGTAATATTTCTAAAACAATCAGATTATTAAACCATACTTATCTTCTAAAAACACCATAAATTTTATATACAACTTCACACAAGTTCTAAAGAGCAATGAAGTAAATAATGACATAGTGTCACTAGATATCAAAAGTTTAGTTACTAATGTACTTGTTAGTGAAACAATTGATATTATAAATAACAATGTTTATAGACACTTCCACATACAAAAATAAAACCAACAATTTGTAAGAAACTGTCATTAGCTGGTACTAAAGAAACTTCTTTTTATGACTATTTAGGAACTAATACACGAACACACACACACACACACATATATAGAGAGAGAGATAGAGAAATATAAGTGTGAACATAAACTAAATAACAAGATATTAGCAACTATATATCTGTGTGATAATATACATACATATGAGCAAATAAATATTTATTTAATTTAAGGTGTAAACAAAACAGTGCTTAATGTAGTAAGCTATAAAGTATATATTAATAAATACACATATACTTACATTTATAGCTCAACTGAGTTTCATAGTTACCCAATTCATCAGCCACAAATGCACTACGAATGTAGGTATATGTGTATTTTATATATATGGGAGGATGCACAGTGGTGTAATGGATAACAGCTTGAAATGAGAAATCAGAGATTATTTCAAATTCCATTTAAGTTTGTTACATTCACTTATGTGCAAATACCCTTGAAAAATGTATGTATTCTTATCTTCTCCCTCCAGCTATGGATAAAAAGCAGGACAGTCTGGGTACTATAGCCTTGGGTAGCAACTTGTCTAGAAGAAGAAAAATTCTAAATTCAAAACCTGAGGAGGGTTATTTGCAGACTTTGTGGCACATTTTGTGCCCCAATTCTCTGTATTCAGCTGTTCCAAAAAGACAAACTGGACCCTGTAGTATTGGTTGGTAACTAGTCTAGGAGAAGGAAAAGACTTAAATTCAAGACAAGGGGAGGGTTTTTTGGAAACTTTGTATCAAACTATGTGCTCCTGTTCTCTGTTTTTATTTCTTCCAAAAAGTGTAGTTGATTCTGCACAAAACCTTCACCACTATAATCAAATTTGCAAAGTTACTGCTTGCTGATAGCAGGAAACAAAGTGTAGCATCTTGCAAGTTCAGTTCTAGAGACTATTGGCAGCTCTGAACAACAGTAAGACAGTCCTCAATCCCTCCTCTATTCAATCAATTCAAAGTCCTGACATCTACAGCAGATAAAGTTGAATGCTTTGCTCAGAAATTCTCTTCCAACTCAACACTTGACTCCTCTGGAGGTATCCACACCTGATTTTCTCCACTAGAACTAAGTGATATGCACAAAACTCTGTCACTGATCTCAGACACCATTTCTAAATTAGATTCCCACAAGTCAAATGAGATACGAGCCATCATCCTAAAGACATGTGCTCCCAAGCTGGATCCAGTTTTCTCTAAACTCTACAAATATTGCTTCTCTGATTCCTGCTTTCCAGCACATTGAAAGTCCTTCTCTGTAGTGCCTATTTTAAAGAACTCTAGAAAACCTTCTGAACCCTCTATCTCCTTATTAGTCTTCTACTGCTTTTTAGCAAAATATTTGAGGCTTTAATCAATGCTGACATGGTTAGTTAAACATCCTACTTCTCATGACCTACTCTCTAACAAATAATATGGTTTCTGTTTTGTCCAGTTTACCACTAACATACTTATAGCCATCACTGAATTTTTATATCAAGCTCTTGATAATAATGGCAAAGCTTGAGTTGTAGCTCTAGATATCTCAAAGGTGTTTGGCAGGGTTTGGCATACTGGTCTTCTATATAAGCTTCAGGGTTACAGTATTACAGGACAATTATTTGATTTAATGCAATCATTCCTATCAAATTGTGAAATAAAGTTGTTCTGAACAGGATCACTTCCAGGTCCTTTCTTACATATGTGAGTGTCTCTGAAGGCTCTATCATAGGTCCTACACTGTTTCTGATCTTCATCAATGATCTTCCTGATGTCATCAGTTCCCAAGTAAGCATTTATACAGATGACACTACCATTTACTCCTGTCTCAATAGCAAATCTATCAGAGCTGACTGTTACTCTTGAAAAGTACCTCCAATCAGTGGTTAACTGGAGCAGGAAATGGCTTGTAAATTTTAATGCCTCCAAAACTAAGCCGTTCTCATTTAACCACTATAGAGAAACCTCCCTGCCCACCATCATCATGGCTGATGCTTGACTCCAGGAAAGTGTCTCACTGCACATTTTTGGCCTCATGTTTTCAACTGACTTGAAGCAAAACAACTATATTGAATCAATTGTTGCATCTACTGCAAGGAAAGTTGGTTCATTGTGTTGTGTCAGAAAGTTTTTCTTGTACATTTACAAATCTACAATTCATCCATGCATTGAATACTGTTGCAATATGTGACCTGGTGCCCCTGCTGTTCATCTTGAAGTTCTTGACAAAACCCAAAGAAGGATCTGCAATGTAATCAATCCTGACTTGGCATCTTGACTTCAGTCGCTTTCTCACCAGAGAGCTTCTGAACCCTCATATATAAAAAATAATGGGAGAGTCCATTACATAAGGGTAATTGAATGATAAGAATGAAAAAATCCTATGTAACACATTTTATCCTTTGAAAGGACTTTTTCATAATACATTGTTTTTATTGATGGAATCATATATATGTAGGGTAAAGGAATGAAATATAAACATCAATTAGAATTACACATTAAGTGAAATGCCAAAGATGCAGAGAAGCTTAATTTTTAAATTTTCAGCATCCAATATATCCACGTGCACAATCTAGCTGACCCCATTCAGCTTTGTAATGCTTTTCTATTTAATCACTGTTGTTTTTAAATAACCTTCTTTGTTATTTAGATGATATACTTTAATAAAGTTTTAAACTTTTACGACAAGTATTATATCTAAATAAATGAATGGTGCTTGAACATCCAGCATTGAGATTTGTGTATGGATGAGGAGGGAACAGTTGAAAATTCAAATTTTAAAATAACTGAAAAAATTAATGATTTTAAAAGGTTTTAATTTTCATTGAGTTCAAAGTAACACAAAAAAAACTTTGTGAATTTAAAATTTTTTGTTTTTTAATTCAGTTCAAAATACCTCCAAAACTTTGGGAATTAAGGAAATCATTTTTTTTTTTTTTTTCAAAATGCCAGACTTAAATTCTGAGGTTTCGTCATATGCAGGTTTTCTGATTTGAAGAACTCAATTCATTTGAAGTTCTATGGAGTTTGTGATTTGAAGAACTCAGTTTTTGTCCTGAATTTGAATTTCAACACAAATCGGATCAAAATTACTACTGTTGTTTTTCTAAGCTGGACCAGAGACCCAATTAACCCTCTACAGGAGTTAGCTTAAAAGTCTACATGGAGTGCAGCTTTTCAGCTAGTATAAAATAAATGTGAAGTTGGAGAAATTTAAAATGATTCTCAATGTATTAATTTGATTATATTTAAATTCCTTCAATATCCTAATTATTTGATATATGGTGAAAGTGCTCTTAATATATAGGGCAATTCATGTTCAACTGTCGAGAGCATAGAAAAATTTTGAGAATTGAAGAAAAAGTCAATAAAATACTTTAAACAAGGAGCATCCCTTGGTCTTTAACCAAACTTGCATGAGTTAGAAACAGCTGCCTAAATATATTTATATATGCATAATAGGATAAGGAACAAATAGAAAATGTAACATGTAACCTAAATACTTTCTCACTCACACAAAACAATTCCCAATCAACATACAATAATTATACACATGATCAGTGCTTGAAAGAACAAATACATGTATTTGTCCTTTGAAAAACAAAGAATACATAAATAGAAAATACCAGGATTTTTTCTCTTCCGTATTTCATTTTCTGATGAAGCTTAAATAAAAGCAAAACATGTTAAATTTATAAACACTTCCTATTTGTTCCTTATCCTGTCGTATGGCTGTGTATATATATATATATATATATATATATATATATATATATATATATATATATATATACATGCACAGGTTTTATTGAAAACAATTGACAAGATATTGCAATTAAGCTTTATATTATAATTGTCTTGCATTCATACAAGAGATTTCTTTTTGAGACATAGTGCATGCAAGAACTGTCCAAATGAACTTTGGATCTGTGCACTTTCACCTAATCTATTAAACATTATCAAGGGTGAACAGCCCCGTAGAAGCAAGCGAGCCAGAGTGGCTTGCATCTGGTGTATAGGAAAATAAGGGACTTACTTTAACGTGCAGGACATGACATCAGCATGTTTGCTTCGTGAAAATGGCATTACTCTCCTGTCCAGCCATTCTAGCAACATGTGCAGTGATGAGGGTTTTTTGTACAGTTTGGCATGCTTCCACCAATAGCAAGTCGTGTGCTGATTGGTCAAACTGGAGGAGGCCATTTGCCTGTGTAACCAAGAATAACAGTGAAGAACACTGATTGGTTGGTGAACTGCGGTGTTGGCCTGATAAAAGAGTGCTGGAGCAGTGAAAACGAGAGGAAACGACGGCTATATGTAGTGTCGTGTTAAGAAAGTGAGGACGGTGAATTGAACCAGCGATATTTTGATTTGTACAAGTGACATTGCAGCAATACAGACTTATTTAAACTAAAATATGTATTATTGTGATGTTAATTTATTTTCAAAATAAAAGATCATTTAGACAGTTGTACACACTCTGTCCAAAAATGAAATGATTTGTACAAATACAAGAAAAATATAATATAAAGCTTTGTCAGTCATCTTCAATGAAACCTGTATAAAAGAGTGGTTGTTGCACAAATGCACAATTCTTTATATAGAGGGTGTGATGGGTAAATTGTTGCCATTTTATATTTTTAATTTCATGCATGCATATTGTTTTGATTTTATCGACTGCACAATATAGCAGGGTCAATTGGGCACCACCTGTGAGAAAAATAGCGCAATGACACAATTCACTTGGCCAGAAATTTGGAAATGGCATGCTGTACTGCTTGGCATTTGTGCCAGAAGCTCCAATACAAACATTCCAGAGTTCTTAGATGGCAGTCTGTGGAAAGTGCAGAGGATTCAGAAAGAGTTGGATGAGTTTAATGGTGATTACAAAGGTATGGTAGCTTGGAAAACTCACTGATCATTCTGATAAGCACAGAGGCCTACATTAAGTACCTTGAGGAGGTAGTGCTGCCCTGGGTCAAGAGGGTGGCTGCTGGATGACCCTATGTCTGGCAACATGACTCAGCAGCCATGCCAAATAAGTAAGAGAACCCAGTCATGGCTGCAACCACATCACTCCTTACATCAGACCACCTAACTCCCCAGATTGCAACCCCCTTGATTATTATGTGTGGGAGTGCAGTTGAGTGAGAGACCAGCAAAACTCTTGGTAACACCAAAAAGGAACTGAAGGCAAGGATTATGGCAGCATTCACCAAGGAGACCGTCCAGAAGTGTTGCAGGAGATTCCAAAGTTGTCTGGAGGCCCTGGTTGAAGCTAATAGTGATTTTATTGAATAAATTCACTTTTTAGTATTTCAAATTATTTTTGTGTAATTTTGGTAAATATATCTGTTAAAATGAGATGTCATTGTTATTTTTATTTTTTCATAAATTTACATGACAATTTATCCATCGCGCCCTGTATATATACTATACTCTTTATCTGTTAGATGTATGTGAATTTTTCCAGCATTTTTTCTTAATCTTTTTTTTTAGTCACGAGTTCTGAAAATATTGGGTTTTGAAAACCTTTGTCTACATTTAGTATTATCAAAAAATAACATGTAGAAAGATAATAATATCTGGAAAATTCTCTGTAGCAAAAATATATACTTATCTATTTTAACAACATTTAATTATTTACTTAAGACTCTTGTCTTATTACTACTCACTCTATCCACATCTTCTTTAGATTTTTTAAGTTTGTTTTTCTCCCTATTTCTTTTCAATATGAATTTCTTGATGATTTGTTAGCAGCTTCATTGCTAGTTGTATATTTTAATCTTTACAAATTGGCAACTGTGTTTTTATTAGTTACCATTGTAAATTGCTCTATAAGATGACATGCTTTATTTTAGCAAATATAGTTGTTGGTTGTTTTTCTTTAGCAGTGTATCAATACCTCTATGGTTTATTTAATGCCGAAATCAAAATATTTTGAACAGAATTTTATGACTTCAACTAAATATTTACCATAAAATTGTAGTTTATTATAAATAAGTATCATTGGTAATTTTACTATAAATAGGTATTCTTGGTATTTTTTTTTTATATAAAAATGTATTCATAGTGTTTTGTTTTAGTTTGGGGGTTCACTATTTGCCCACAGCTGGAACCCTAACAGATTCTATCACCCCTGGATCAGAGTGGGCCTGGGAACAACAGCAATTAAGATGTAGTTCCATGCTCCTCAAAACCTCCAATCTCCTAATCAGAGGTCTTGCTGCAGTATGTAGTTTATTGTCATACCCAGGACTAGGCAGATATAGTAAAACTTATTAAACTATAAAGAATGAGATTCATAAGCATCATAATTATTGTTTTTTAATTTGTCTCTGTTATACATTGTGGTCATTTTTAATAAAAAAAAAACATTTACAAATAAAAATAACAGTCAGTTTTTTATTTGTTATATAGAGAAATAATAAAAAATAACAGAATAAAAAAAGAAAATGGAATGAATACACATGTATTACAGGCAACACATAGCATGTAAGAAAATGCATATGTGTGTGTATGTGTGTGTGTGTGTGTGGTAGTAAAAGTGTAAACATTTCTCTTTTCAACTTCAGTAATTTCAATTTGTCTGAACTAATTTTTATGACAAATTAAATATTCACTGTTTTTCATTTTTTATGATATTTTCGTCATCAAGTAAAATATGTTATTTCTATATTGCACCTTTTGATTTAGTTTGAGTTTTTTTTTTTTCATATTTACTTTCTAAAACTTTTTTGAGTTACTGGTAAATGTATTTTCTTTCTGTATTTTGTATTTATTTTTATCTATTTAATTTTACTCTTTTTTTCCCTTAAAAGTTTTTTTCACTGATTTAAAAACAGAGACTCGGCATTTTTCCAAAGAGTTTCTATCAGGTTTATGAAAACTTATTGCCATTACATCTACTTTGTTGCATCTTTGATTGCAGTCAGAATACAGTCATCTCAATAAATCAATACATAACCCATCTTGGCATTGAAATGATTAGATTAGCTCGGGATAATATCAATACAACAATTTTGAGAGCCTAATACTTTTATTAGACAGCCTTTCTTCATTTCCAATTACAGTTCCTAATAAATAGTAATTTCTGTATAAACTCTCTTAATTTTCATTTCCTTTAAAGTTAAAATACAAGTGATTTTATTTTTCAACTAATGAATCTCTGAATATATTTACTGACAAGTTTCTGCATATTTAAAAACAGTTTTCTTATAGTCTTGCTTAATTGCAACAACTGTTCAAATTTCAGCCCATAATAGAAGGAAAACTTTTGATTTTGTTTATTTGTAATAATCATTGTAAATCAAAAAATAGCCTTGTTTAAGATATTTACTAATCTTACCTTTGGTATATGATTACAAGTGCTGTGCACCCATTATGGATCAACCTCACTACAGTCGTAACCATTTATAAAACAAATTTACTAACTACTTCTTTACATTAAGGAAACTACAATTATTGGACTATTAATTGTTTCATGTTTCTCTTTCTTTTTTTCTTTTTTTTCTTTTTTCCCCCCTTACTGCCATGTGCCTTCAGGGTATAGGTAATTGTCACTCCTTATGAATTCATTTCTTTATTATCAAATTTACATGACTTACTGGAAAATATAGTGTAGTGGTTTCTCATTAACTTCTCCACAATTCTGAATTTAGAGTTGTTCTTTTCTTAGACTGGATACTACACAAGATTAGAAACCAGTCTACTCTTCTCATTTAGAATGAGTGAGAGAAGAATAGAATTCCTGTTTTTTCAGAGGCCTTAATGCAGACTTTACTAGAATTTGAACTTGGTTTGTCAGTCCAATTTTCAATGATGATAACATTATGAAATGTTCTAACGATGAAAACAAATCAAAACCTTTAGGTGCTAAATCTGGTGAATATGGAGGATATAGAAAAACCTTCCAACCTAACAAACTCAGTTTTTCTTGGGTTTGATTTACAGTATTGTGTGCCTTTGCATTGTCATACTGAAGGATAACACTCTTTCTATTTGCCCAAGCAGGACACATTTACTATCATGCTTTGTATACTTGATTAAGCTACTAACACTGAATATCTGCAATGATGGTCCTTCCATGTTTCACTAGCTTTTAATGGATGGTACCTTTGATATTCCACTAGACACAAAGCAAAGATTTCTGTTGATGCAGTCCTGGTTTTATTATAGGCTTTGGTTTCTTATTACCGCTGTCTTTTTCAGTTTCTGTTGACATGCAAAACCCATTTTTCAATAGGTGTAACAATGCAATACTAAAAGGAAAGGTTGGCATTCTTGGTTAAAAGATTACTGCAGATAGTAGAATGTTGTTTGATTCTCAAGTGGAAGCTCACGAGAAACCAAAATTCCCAATTCATATTTGATGTTTGTGAACAGTTCAACATGACACAGTAAGTTTTGTCCCAAATCTCTGGTGCTTTGACAGGGATCCAATTCAATAGTTTTTTTCAAAAGTTCTTTATTTGGAATGGGCTGTCTTCCAGAGTGAGATTTGTCAAATATGTCACAATCACCATTTTTAAACCAAAATTGATATGTACAAGCTTCACTGCATTCATATACATTTCATAAATATTTTTAAATGTTTCTGTAGCAATAATAGCCTTTCGGAAATAATACAGTAATCAGTGGCAAATATGTTTCTTTTTAAACTTCCAATGGAGTTAAACTCTGAAATGCCCTATAAACAACACAGTGTCAGATAGAAGAGATCATAAACTAATTCTAAACAGTTTCATGCCACACAACCTTGGTTCTGTCTTGGTTGATTGACCCATGATTGATAATGGTGAAATAATGCATAATTACTTTCAAAACACACTAGTGTAACATTCTTATATAGTTTTAAAATGTAATCACCAGATCATTTGCTTGAGACTGAAGTGTTTGAATTTTCAGAGAAAATGTTATCATAGTCATGTTTCCATTCTCTTTGCTACTTTCTACATTAAGATTAGCAAAGTATTAAATCTCCTGTTATCTTCTGTATTTTCAGAGTATCAAGGTTTTGTTTTCATTGATGTCAGAAAGTAAACAGTTCAACTCAACTCATTAGATTGACTCTTGTTGTAAATCATGAATGATGACAAGCATGTGAAAACAGGTTTATAAGAGTGGAATTTAACAGCTGATGATGTTCAGTGTTTCTCCTATATCAAATCTACATTTCTATATTCTAAACTGTCAGAGAGAAGCCACAAGGTTTCACTCAATCTGGTATGGATTTGAAGAATAAAAAGATATATAGAAGGATCCTTATCTGTGAATGGTTACAATGTTAGTCCCTAGATGTCTCATATTTCAAATAGATTTATGTAAACTTTGTATTTAAAAAACAGTATTTGCTTTCCAAGTTTGCAAATTAGTTTTTATCTTGGAATTACTGTTGATGGTAATAGTTAAAATTAGAATTAAATTTTTAATGTAAAAATATTGAAGAGTTTTTTAAAATTTTGAACATGAAACTCAGAATTTTTTTAACCATGAATAATTTAATTACTGGTCTTTTATAAAATTCAGGCTTTAGACTAGTGTATAAAATTACAGTCAAGTATTTGGCAGTTCAATAAAAGAATATCTTTATTTGCTATTTTAACTAAAATAGATAAAACAAAAGAAGAAATCATTAGCATTTTCTACAGATGTGTGATTTTCCTAACACTTAAAATCATATAACTAATTGAAGTTTATTCTCAGAAATAAATATTGGGAAGCCAATATTAAACTAAAAAAAAATTTGAGGCTGCCATAATTCATAAGTGTGACATTGAAAAATTAATTTGTTGCTTATATCTTGAATGATTTTTCGATGGAAAATTTGTTACTTTCTCTATATCTGATAGAAAATTGTTTTATTTTTAATTTCAGAATTAAAGCAATAAATATTACGACTTGCATTTAAGTTATTACTATTTACCAAATTGCTCTTTTAATTAAATATGAATATTATTCAAATTGTTTTTGTAAATACCTATAATTAGATGCGTTGGTGGTGTAATGATTATCAGCAAAAGTGAAATTGGTGAACTGAGTTCAAATTCCATTCTAGTCTGTTGCATTTACTTTCACACAAATGCCCTTGTGAAAGGCATAAATCCATCTCTTCTTTCCAGCCATCTATGTGTTAATAACCAAGTTGTTAGTTTGAATCCAATTAAGAATGAGTTCTAACAACACCTCCCCACAGCCACCACCAAAAAAAAAAATTATAGACACATCATACTGGGATTTCTTCCTAGCCAATATGATAGATCACTTCTCTGTCTCATCTACCATATTCTTTGTCTTGAAGTCAGAATGCTACAATCACTCTCTCTCTCTTTCTCTCTCGTGTCTTAACATCATTATTTGTTAACTTTTTGCCTCATTACCATTTGTTTCTTTGTCTACTTTTGTCTTGCATATATTGATTGCTTAGTATTATTTTTACATTGTTCTTTTCTTTCTTTTGTTATTGTTTATTGGAAACTCTGTTAATTCTATTTGTTGGGCATTTTTGCCAAATGCATTTAATCATGGCCAATTACTGTACAACGGTAGACTGGTTTTTTTAGGCCTGTGTAGCAACCAGTCTACTAGAAGTAAAACTATGAATTTCAAGCCATGGAGTATGGAATAGGAAACCATTCTACTATCTTTCCCAAGAAAGCATTGCAATTTACAGATGATAAGAAATGGAATTTATTGGGAGGCATGATTGCCTATGTCCTGGTGCAACATAGCATTTATAAAAAAAGTAATAACTTGATTGACTTTTATTTTGTGTGTTTTTTATTCAGAAACCTCCATTTATTTAATCTATGCATGAAAAGATAAATCACAACCAGGACTTGAGATTTCTAAACAAGAATATGTTCTTATGTCTGTGGTCTTATAAATTTCTCATGAAAGCCAGAGCCAAGAAAATATATTTTGAATGATACCAACTTCAGCATAAAACCACATTCACAAAGGCACTCAGAAATCATTCACTAGCAATGGTTTGCAAGATAACCATATTTAAAGTTTTGATTTATTGCATCATAAATTGAGGGTATCTTTTATTGTATGGCTATTAGGAAGTTTGTTTCAAATATGTCAGTGTCATGTCTCATCTTTACTGAATGCCAACTATTGTAGTTTTATTCTAGATTCAACTGTTCTTAGTAAATAATTATTATATCATGAGGAATATTTATTCAATAACTAGTTTCAAACACATAATAATGATTTGTATTTCTCTATTGAATATTTCAAAAGTCTAAATAATATCTATTTTTTTTCATTTTATCTTTCTCTTGCACTTTGTATCTCTATCTCACCAACCACCATCTTCTTTCGTTCAAATATTCCACATTCATAAAACTCTGCAGTTTCAATGAGTTTTATTTTATTGTAACAGTTTCTCATAGATTAATGGCAAAAAATGCCTGGATTGTAGGTGGTTTTCCAGGTTATTAAGGAAATAAAGGGTTTTGATTTCTGTTAGGAGACACATTTTCTTTAACAAGACTTTTGACATCTAGGCCAGTAGATAATAATTTCACTTCTTATAAAAGAGTGATGTCTAATCAAACACATGTAATAAAATACAACATTTATCATAATAAGAAATATATTATTTGTATATTACTTTTCTTGTTTGAATAGTGCTCTTTCTTAAATACTTTTAAAAGTGCTTTTTAATACACATAAAAAATATTTTTATTTAGTTACACTTTTTTTTTAAACATTTCATCTCAAGCAAGGCAATAAAGCCACTAGTATGCAAGAGGTTACTGAGTATTAGAGAATATGAGAAAAACTACTATTAAGGACAATAAAAGAATAAAAAATTAAGATGATCAAAGATAATGATTGACATTGCATTTAAATTTTTGAAGGTTAAATTTGACTGGGAAGCAAGAAGCCAGTAGAGAATTTCACAAGAGAGAATTTCAATAGAAGAAATTGTTAGCATAGAACTTATGGTTACATCTATCCATTTCAACTGTAAATTGATGAGACCTTGCCAGCAATCTAATACTGCCCTTAAATTCATAAAGTCTAGGCACTATAGAGGGAAGTTCATGAGAACAATTCCTATGAAAGAGAAAAGGCACAGGGAAGCTATGTTACTGCAGTGGGAAGGGGACTGAAGCCAAGATGTCAGGTCAGGACCAATAACAGTGCAGTTTCTTCTTTAGAATTTATCAAGAATTTCTAAATATATAGCAGGAGCACCAGGCCACGTGTGTCAGCAATATTTAAAGCAAGTACAAATCGTAAATGTATAAACATGTAAGACAGATTCTGGAGAGGAAAACTCTCTAGCACAACAAAGTGAACCAAATTTTTAGCTGCAGACATAGCAATTGATTCAATATACTCTTTCCATTTCATGTCAACTGAAAACATTAACTCAAAAAGATACAATGAGTCACTCTCCATGCTGATGGAAGGTAAAAATATTTCTCGTAGATGATTAAAAGAGAGCAGTTTAAATTTTGAGGGATTAAAATCTGCTCTATTTAACAATAGATTGTAGGTCATTTTTAGATCAGCTGCTAATTTGACCTTATCAGACAGATCAGAGATACCAAGTTGAGAACTGATGACATCAGGAAAGTCATTTATGAAAATTTGAAACAATGTAGGTCCAAGGATAGAGCCCTGGAGAACACCTGTATTTATATAAAAAGATCTGGAAGAGTGGCCACTCAAGACAACTTTCATTTTGCAATTTGATAAGAAAAACTGAATCATTTAAAAAATTAGCCCAGAAATACCATAACTTTTCAACGTTAAGAAGACCAGCATGCCAAATCCTGTCAAATGACTTTGAGATATCCAAGACAACAGCCCAAGCTTCACCATTCTTATCTAAATCTTGATAGACTCTTTCAGCAATAATCGTTCACATCTATATTTGAGTTAGAGAAGCGAAAGAAGACCCTGCAATGTGAGATGCTTAACTATTTTAGAGTTACATTGCCAGAAAGAGGTAGAAGGCTAAAAGACTGACAGGTCAGATGGTTTGCTTGACTTCTTAAACACTGGAACTACAGAAGAAGATTTCCAACAAACTGGAAAGCAAGAAGCAGCAAGGCATTTATTGTAGAGTTTAGAGAGATCAACAGATGGCTTAGGAGAACATTTCTTAAAGACTATTGCAGATATACCATCAAGTTCACATTCTTTGTGAAGATCCAGTTTAGAAATGATAGCAGAAACCATGGATGGAATTATATGCATATCACCAAATAGAGACCCAGTTCTAAGTAGAAAATCAGGCAGAGGTACTCCAGATGAGTTCATCCCAAGCAAGACAATAAATAGAATAAAGTAGAATTGGAAGAGAATTTACAAGCAAAACATTCTGCTTTATCAGTAGAAGATGTGAACACCTCAAATTAAGTGAAGAGAAAAGGAATAGAAGACTTACTCTTATTTAATACACAATTACAGAACTACCAGTAGTCATGAGAACCAAATTTGTTAGAGGTTATATGGTACATTATTCTAACAAAGACTTAGTCTCTTTGATTATAGCCTGTTTCATGCTTAGCAATTTTTCAAAATGTACACTTATTTATTTTAAAAGCTACTGAGATCTATCATTCTTTTAAAGTTTTTCAATAGAAATGCAGCAGCAAGCTAAGAGTTCAAAAGAATTGCATTCCTTCTGTTTATTAAACCATCCACATTTCTTAAAATGTAAAATTTTCAGTTTCTCCTCCAAGCATATTTTAAAATTTAAATGTTATTTTAAATGAGTTTAACATATCAATATTATTTTTCAAAATTAAATACAAGTGATCCATTAAAATAATTTGTTTCATGTTAAAAGTCCTATTGCGCATGAGAGTTGTACAGGCACCACATGTACTGCAGTCATACCAGCAGTGGTGTGCCTTAGGCAAGATTGCTTGACAGAGCCCATCCCACTTTAAGCTGATTTTGAATTTAGAATTTACTTTCCCCTAGATTGGTTGTTACTTCGAGGCAAGAGAAACCAACCAGCCCTGGGGTAATGGAGAAGAATTGGAAGGTTATTTATACAAAAGTGAATTCTGATGGAATTTGTACTTGGCTCATCAGTATCTCTTTTTGAGTTGCTAACTGTTAAACTATCTGCATGTAAATAATTACAAATGTTAGAAAAATAAAAAAAAACTTAAATTAGTATTCCCAAATGAATTTTACCTGAATATTTCAGCAACAGTATGTTTCCAAATTGGTATGTTGCTTGCTTGTTTATTGTCATATTGGAAAATCAAATCCAACCAGGATTTGTTTAACTTTATTTACATTATTTACATGTGGACTATTGTCCTCATTTTTTTTTTTTTTTGTTATTATCACAGTTTTTCAGCTATTGTTCACTCTGACCCTCTCAATTCCACTGACCATGTCTAGGGATATCTCATTTATTTTCTTATTTAATACTTCTCAGTTATTGCTCACTCTGTTTCCAACTACACAAGGCCCAACCCAAGGATTGAACTCACAATTACTATGTCACCAAATTCATGAATCAATGCTTTAATCCACTTGGCTATTATTGTCCTGTGGAACAAGGTTATCCAGATCAACAAGCAGCTGATGAAGACTGAAAGGCACATTGTGATAATAACAACAAAGATGAGGACAATAGTCTGCATGTAAATAATGATTAACTTTTCATCCTAGAAATTCAGACACATGTATTTATTTAGTGTAACAAAATTAATCAATAAATATTGTATTTCTTCAAAACCTGAGTGGCTCTAACTTACACTTTTTCTTGTGTAAAAAAAAAATTAAAATTTCAATTACTTTTTTAACTCACTACTAAAATTGAAATTAACAGTTTTATATATAATTTCAAACATTTTTGAAAATCTGATTTGTAACTTTACTATACAAATTATATATTATGTCCATTAAATAAACACTTGGATTCCTCCCATCTTTGAAACATTTATTGTTTGTGTAGGTTATAAGTAAGTAAAAAGAACTGTTATTGATTCTCTTTGCACATTACAGCTTTTGTGTTAAAATATATACTTTCTGTATAAAAAATTAGCATGTTTTATTTATCCAAATTTGGAAAACATTTATTAGTAATCATTTTTTATTAATCCCACAGTGAAATAATTAAAATACAAAAATTTTGACTTTGAGAAATTAAATGCATTCTTTCATATTCATCAATTTTCTGATTGGTAAAATTCAATTTCTAAAATTTGAACATTTCCTATCCAAAGTATAATTCTAGTATAAAATCAATATAATTTTTCATCATTATGATGGGTAAAAAAAAATCTAAAAATACTCTTAATTAACCTATTGTGTTTTCATAAAATCAACAATTTCTTATTGGTAAAAACATTGCATCAAGAGGTTATTGCCATGTTATACAAGATCCATTAAACTATTAATAGTAAGAAAGAAACTGATATTAGAAACTTTTTGAAAAAATTAAAAGAAAGCAGATCCAAATTACAAGCCCCAAGAAAAAAGTCCATTATTATTCCACTGTTGTGTTTTTTAATAATTTTCATGTCGGTCAACATCACAGATAAATTTAGAAAACATAAACACAATATGATTACAAGTGCAAAGTTTGGGAGTATTTTGTCATAAATATTTCAATGTATACCATCTGCTTTGTTTCATTTGTTTTAAATGTCAATGGAAATGAAAAAAATTCTGGGAAATTTTCATCTGAAATAATTTGTCATGTCTTTTGCTACTTGATGTTTTTCTCTGATCTAAATTAGTTCACTGCTTTCTTTCAAAATACAAATTTATTTTTTATTTTCTTGCAAAAAGCAGTTTTTCTTTCTAAGCATAAGAATTCCTTGCTTTTTGTGGCTTGTTACAAAAATGAAATCAATAGTGTTTTGCATCCAGTAACATAATCTGGTCTCTCAGATCTTATTTTATTTAAGTTGTGGGAATACTCAGTCTGATGCCAGATCATCCTCAAAAAACTTTAATAAGTATCTTGAACAGAAAACAATGGTACACACAACCTTTTATTGGCCATTCTTCTATTTTTGCCTTTATTTTAATGATGCTACCCTTAAGTTTGCAGACATAGGAGACAAAGTCAATAGTGTAACAGGCAGAAGCTATATTTAAAGGAAGCAACAGAACAAGAAAAATATTACAGAAATTTTAAAATGTATGCATATGTTTTTTATTGCTAGTATGTGTATACATATTCCTTCTCTCTCTCTCTCTCTATATATATATATATACACACACACACACACACACACTTATATGCACACACTTCCTATGGTGTGTAGGGCTTGTGTGTGTGTATGCATGTGGTTCATCCAGTGTGTTTGTTTTTGCTATTTTATATATATATATATATATATATATATATATATATATATATATATATATATATATATATTCATTCTCCATAGATATTTGTATGTGAATGGTCTGACTAGTGGGTTCGGTCATTATGTGTGCATGCTGTGCATTTATGTATGTGGAGGTTATGATTTGTTTAGTGCTAGTTTTAATTTGTCTATGAAGCTGTTTTTTTGTATTTTTAGGTAAGAATAATTGTCTGTTTGATATATTGGCATAATTTTAAATTTACCTTCATTACATTTGTAGATGTGTTGTGATACAAAGAATTTCCTGTTGTCTGGTAATTTGATGTTGCTTTTGTGAAGGGAAACTGTTGTTTAGTGCTTGGCTGATGCCTCTATAGGAATTGCTTCATTTTGTGCCCATATATATATATATATATATATATATATATATATATAATAATGTATGAAAAATTTCTTGGAGTTAACCTGTAGAAAAAGACAATATATTATTGTATTATTAGCCAGCACATTTCCTCCAATGTGGACTTTTTCAAGGCAATAACTAAATGAATTTATTGAAAACAAAGTAGCTATTAACAACAAACAAAATGTCCTGAGCAACTAGAAGAATTTAGAAAATGCGATTGAATTCATGTTGTCAACTGGAAATTATGTCAAGTACTTTTACATGTAGAAATATTGTTTTTATTGTTCTGTTGACAGATTCAAGAAATCAAAAGAAAATCTTTAGACTTCTTTATTATACATGGATTAAATCTCAAATGTTAAGATCAGCACATTTCACTTTTTCTAGACACATTTCCCATTGATCAACGCTTGAATCACTTTGAATTTTAAGGTTTGTTTACATTACACAACAGCACTCAACTCTAATGGAAACATTTTAATTTTGGTTTAACTTGATTAAAAGCTTGAATTCTATGCAAATTTCCTTAAAGTATTATACATGGATAATGAAATAAACAATTATACATATGTTCCTTCATTTTTGTTTATTTACTTTAAACATGCAAATTGATAGCAAACAAGAATGCAAAATTCTTTGCAATTTTTTGCTTTTAACAAAATGATTTCTTATGACAGATTCTGAAGACAAAGGCTAAACAGCAAAGAAAACTCTTTTGTGACATTGCACTATTATCTAAACCTAGATATAAAACTTGCAGGAAGAAAAAATGTATAATATTAGCGTGATACAGCCTCAGCTATAAAGGTCTAGGAAAAAATACAAAGATTTTTTTTCTCATTTCCTCATATTTTTGTAGGAAGCTGCAGTTCATATTTCTTGCCATTTTTCTTATGCAAATTCTTGAAAGTCACACAAGTTATGGTTGACTGCATTTTCTCTTTTTTTCTTATTCTTCCTCCTCACCTTTTCTTCCTTACATCCCTCTCTCTCTCCCATCTTACTTTTTATATTTACTCTCCCTTTCTTTATTTATTCCTCCTTTTTTTTGGGCTTTCAATTTTCAGAGTTCTTCATCAAGAAATAAAGATAAATTTTACTGTTAACTACATTTTTACATTTGTGCCTATTTTAATTAAATTAAATTTGTAATTAAACTTATTCTTTGACTGGCATTTCTTTCAATATTTACTTTCTATGTTTCTTTTCTGCTTCACCTCACATTTCTATTATATAAATTTATACAATATCTAATATTTTCTCTTGCTATTTAGTCACAAACTGAACTGCCTCTTGTGTGCTGTGCAAGAAGAATATTTGTCTTTTCATACATTCATAAAAAATAATACTTGAATGAGATATAAACAAAATGATCATATAGATAAAGCATACATGATTATAATTTTGTTTGAGTGACAAATTCCTGAGTGCATGCTATTATCTATAACTTTGAAAACAGTTCTTAACATACCAAATATTGTTAGTTGGTATACCAACTGCTTTGGAAATAGATTGTATTCCAAAAGATTCTAAGGAAAACACAGTTTTTTGAATGTCTTTTTGTTTCTAGTTTCTAAATGAAAAATGGAACTTTTGCAAACAAATAAAAAAAAATTTACATTGTCATTTTTTAAAGGAAAATATCTCTTTTCTTAAATATACTTGTTAAGTACTGAAGACTGGATTAGAGAAATGAGTTAACAAGAAGTAGGCAAGGGAAGATTTCAATTGGCTGAGTAGTATTTAACATATTCTTATTTTTAAAAACTAATGTTCTCAAACATTCTCTTTCTCTATGTCTTTCTCTTCATTATATCTTTTTCCACAATGCAAATACAGCCTTTGTTTTTCCAACTAAATTATTAGAAAGCACAGCATATTTCCTTATGAAACATGTAGATGTTTTATTTTATTTCATAAACCACTTTAACTTTAAATTTTCTTGCTAATATAATCTGTTAAAATGTTTTGTTTTTAAGTAATTTAATCATGTATTTATTTTTTTAAATCATTTCACCCTATTCAAGGTAATAAAAGCTGCTTGGATGCAAGGGGTTACTGAGAGTGAAAGAAACAGAAGAGCAGAATATAAGGACTGGATTCAAGAATGCAGAAGATGACTATTGACATTACGTTTAAATTTTTGGAGATTGTATTTGACAGGAAAGCAGGAAGCCAGTAGAAAATTTATGAAGAGGAAAGCAGGAAGCCAGTAGAAAATTCCACAAGTCAAATGATCAGGAGAAAAACTGTTAGCAGAGAACTTGTGGTTACAACTAACAGTTTCAAGTGAAATTGTAAGACTTTGCCACCAGTCTAGTACTGTGCTTAAATTCATAAAGTTTAGGTACCAAAGCGGAAAGCTCATCAGAACAATTACGATGAAGATATCTATAGAAAAGGCAAAGGGAAGCCACACTAGGCAGTGGTAAAGTGACTGATGCCAAGTTACAACTAATAATGTTACAGATTCTTTTTTTGGATTTTCTTAAGAATCTCTAGATATATAGCAGAATCTCCAGTCCAGATGTGGCAGCAATATTCGATTCCCAGATGAATGGTACACTTATAAATGTACAAGATAGATTCTGCTGAGAAAAACTGTCTAGCACGAAATAGCAATCTGACTTTCCTAGGAGTAGACTTAGCAATTGATTCAATATAATCATTCCACTTCATGGTTCTTTTTATATTTATTGAAAATATTGGAAAAAAATTGTAAACAAAAAATATATTGAATTTTTTAAAATTTTATTGTGATATATTTATATTTAAATCTTGAAAATAAATCAAAGTTTTCACATAACCAAACAAAATAATTCATTACCTTCAACACTGTAAGCACATTATCCATTAAGATGAAAAGAACATTTTATCATGAACCAATTTCTCTTTAAAAAAAGAAAATGAAAAAGGATAACTTAAAAGTCTTTGATGATTGATGCTGAAGCTTTCAAGTGGCTGCTTGCTGAGAAGTTTTTAAGAAGTGATATTCATGTCCTTGTTGATGCTCTTGAAGTACATAGAACGATCAAGGTTAAAAGAAAAATAATTAAAAGCTACTTTCAAAATGAAGTGATCAGGTTATGCAGTGCTTCTAATTCAAGAATATACAATTAACAATTATGTACATACAAACAATACATAACAATTACATCCATCCATTGTATTTAGCACTGTTGAGTGGGAACTATTAGAAATGAAAATGGCAATATATGTTTTCTTACAGTTATTTAGCCACTGTCAAATTTGGCTCTAAAGTTAATGGCTTTTTACTTTTTTTCCTTAAAACATCCTTGCTATTTTCCCTTTACAGTTGCCTCAGGTGCCAGGGGTTAAATTTAGACCTCCTCCTGGGAGAAGTGTTGCCTGGGACGTTGACCCCCATCAAGCTGATAAATGCAGTATTATCATGTTTTACTGAGCATAGCTTAGATATGGCACAGGGTCAGAAATATAGAACACCCAGTCAGGATTGAACTAACTACTCAGTTGTAAATGATCTTGTGATACAAGCTTGCTAACCATGTGCCCTAAATGTAATTTTATCATTTATGTCTATTAACATGTCTTATATTTCACCCAGTTTAACAGTTCTTGCTTAATGAAGACAACTACTTTGCATATTCAGTTTTAAACATAATATTTTTTAAATCAATTTTCATAATTTTCATTTTCTGATTTTTATAAATAAGAATGTGTTTTATTGTTATTTGTTTTATTGACTTTTATAATTAAATTATTTAATTATTCAAATAAAGGCATAGATAATATTTAATTTGTAGGATGTTCTATTATCTGATAGAATATTCTAGAATTATTTTTTATTCATTTCACTTTAAGCAAGTTAAAGCCTCTAAGAAAGTCACTCTCTAAGCCACTGAGAAAACATTAAGGAGAGAAAGGACATTAAAAGACCAGGATTCAAGGATACAGAAGATGATGATTGATGTTACATTTAAAATTTTGAAAATCCTGGTTGACAAGAAAGCAAGAAGCTTGAAAAGTTCACAAACAATAAGCACAAGAGAAGAAATCATTAGAACTTCTTCAATACTTAGCAATTTCAGCACTGAGATGATGAAACCTAGCTGCCAATGTAGTATTGTGCTTAAATTCATGAAAATGTGGTACCAAAGAGCAAAGCTTATTAAAACATTTACCATGAAAGTATTTAAAGAAAAGGTACAGGAAATCTTTGTTATGGCAGTAGGAAAATGAAGCTGAAATGCCATGTCAGGACAAATTCTTGATTCTTCCTTGGATTCTGTCAAGGATCATTAGATATATAGCAGAAGTAGCAATATTCAATGGTAGTAGCTTGTATTAACATAACTATTACACATTAGTTACTAATAATTCAGATTTGTTCATATGCAAATGTGTCAACAAGTTCAGAGGATGTCACATTTATTAGCAGAAATTTGGTCTGAATTTTTCATTGTATAATACTGGATCTCTGGGATTGATGGAAGTGTTAAATAAATGCATTTTTTTCTCTATAGGCCACTAACTTATTGATTTATTTTTTATACACACACACACACACACACACATATATATATATATATATATACTTGTTCTTCTTTATATGTCCCACTCCCACATCATATACATGTAGTTAAAATGTCATGTCCTGACTTTTCAGCTAGCCTGATGAATATATATGAATGTTTCTAAACTAAAATATTTTGAAAAACCAATAACAATTCTTGCTCTTTTATATAAATACTTGTTACAAAATAATGTCCTTGTATTTGCCTTGATAAAGTCCTTCAGAGGAAAAAATGCATTGGCTAAGATAAGTTTTTCTTTTACCATAAATTCATATACAGTCCCCTCCAAAAGTATTGGAATGCCAAAGCCAATTTCTTTGTTTATGTTGTTCACTGAAGACATTTGGGTTTAAAATCAAAAGATTAACATAAGACAAGAGTTCAGAATTTCAGCTTTTATTTTCTGATATTTAAATTTAGATGTGTTAAACATCTTAGGACATACCACCTTTTGTTTGACCCACCCATTTTTCAAGTGAGCAAAACTATTGGAACACATGACTGACATGTGTTTGTTGTAATCAGGTGTTGCCTTTTAGATTGTTTAAACATAAGATAGCTCTGAATGACTACTCATGGTTTTACCTGCAAAGATTGTATTTCTTGTTAAAAAAAGATAAACCAACATGAAGATGAGAGAGCTGTCTATAGGAGAAAAACAAATCATTTTGAAGGTGAGAAAAAAAGGAAAATCAATCAGAGCCATTAGACAAATATTGGGTATAGTCAACGCAACAATTTGGAATGTCCTGAAAAGAAAGAAACTATTGGTGTGCTGAGCAACAAACCTAGAACTGGTCGGCCAATGAAAACAACAGCAGTTGATGACAGAATCATTGTGAGAGCTGTGATGAAACATCCAAAAACAACAGTCAGTGACATCCCCAACAACCTCCACAGTGCAGAGATGAAGGTTTCACAATCCACTCTTCAAAGAAGACTTTAAGAGCAGATATATAGTGTTTCTCTTGTTCACTGGCAAAGAAAGCACGACAAAATGGTGCCACTGATAGGATAAGAAAAACTATTCTTGCCAAGTTGATTGTTTACTTCGACAACAATGGTAGAACAGAGTGGCGAGCTGATTAAGTTATTCAAACAACTTCAACTCCAGAGGAAACAAATGGAGTTACAGGAGCAGCCGCACAGAGAAGACATGGAGACTTTGAGAGGGCTGATTCAATTTCAAAATTCCAAAAGGGATTCCAGTCCAAGTTCCTGTCTTCCAACTTCTTCAGCTGTTATCCCATCATTTGCTACCTTTGATTTGGCGTCAGAACTGGGGCCTGATTACTGGTCAAGATTCTGCCCTTTTATTGTTGCCTGTGCCTGATCAGAGCAAATCTCAGGTTTTCTTGACAAATCAAACTGCTACGATCTAAAAACAACTGGCGAATTTAGCTACACAACAGAATCTTCTGCCCAAGGATATTAACAAGCTGACAGTGGAGGAAATCATCAACTTTATGAAAGAACAATTTGCCCAAAATGTTTCATTGTACAAGAACGTTTCAAGTTCTCGAGTGACATGCAACGAAAGCCACGCAAAACTCTCCAGGAGCTGACAGTACGTATACATCAAGATGCTGCTACTTGTGACTTTCGTTTGATCACTAACCCACAAGATGAAGATGTTATGTCAACAATGAAGCTATCTTGAAGGCTCTTTTCAAGATCAAGGACACAGAGCTGGATTTTCCCCATGCAGTCCAGGTCACTACTGAGACTGAAGATGCGGCAAATGTTGCTAAGGAATGCAACTCCTAGAAGACCTTATGCAGAAGTTAGGAGGTAGATGCAGTTACACAAAGATTGATCTTGCTGATGCCTACAAACAAATCAAGCTGGTGCCAGAGATTCAACAAAGGCTAGCCCTCAACACTCACCATGGAGTACCCCTGAAGCAACAACTCCCATTTGGAATCATGTCAGCTTACTTCCAGGTGCTCATGGAGAACATAACAGGTAATTTGTCTAGATTTGCCATCTTCGAAGATGATATGCTTGTCAGTAGGCAAGATGCCAATGATCACTTGAGCAACCTGAAGTGTTTATTTTCTCGGCAAAATGAGAAAGGACTCGGATGTCATTGTGAAAAGTGCCTGTTTATACTACCCAGTGTGGAATATCTTGGCCACACATTATCAGCCAAAGAAATTGCACTAGGGTCCAAGGTCAAGGCAGTCATGAAGATGCCACTTCCTACTGACATCTCAAGCTTATAGTCTTTCTTGGACTCGGTTCAATTCTATGGGAAGTTCATCCCAAACCTGGCCACTATGGCCAAACCACTTTACCATTTAACCAAGAAAGTAACTCCCTGGAAGTGGGAAGATGAAGAACAAGCAATGTTTGAACAGTTGAAAAATGCATTATCCTCAGATCAAGTCCTTGTATATTTTAAGCCAAACAAGCCTCTTGTACTGGCTTGTAACACATCCAACATTTGAATTGGAGCAGTTTGGTTTCATTGCTATCTGGATGGAAGCAAGTGCCCAATTACCAACCTGTCAAAGACTCACATCTGCAGGAAGAAACTACACCCAAATCCAGAAGGAAGCACTAGCCATTATCATTGGCTTGTGGAAATTCTACCAGTATCTGTACAGATGTCTGTTCATACTGGTTACTGATCATAAACCACTGACAGCACTGTTCAGCCCCAAAAGAGGGACACCACTACTCGCAGCAAACTGACTAGCTCGATGAGCCCTGTGGTTAAACCAGTTTGACTACACAATAAAGTACTGGAAAACAGCAAATGATAGCAATACAGATACCCTTAGTCACTTGCCATCTAAAAATGACAACAACTTCAACAGGGAGGAAAGTGGAGAAGACATGGACATAGTGTGTGCCATCAAAGTTCTCAGTCTTTAAGTCAAGTCTGTAGATACCAACATCCTCAGTCAAGAGTCAGGGAAAGATCCAATGATAACTACAGTGATGCACAATGTTCATGAAGGATGGCCACCGAGGCACACTGAGACCAGTGATAAAATCAAAAACTCCCAGAAATTGTTGGATACACTCAGTATCTACCACAAGTGCCTATTCCATCGATAAAGTGTTGATTCCACAAAGCCTACAGCACAATATCCTAGATCTATTGTATATCAAACATTTTGGTATGGAACATATCAAGCAGTTGGCAAGAACTGCTTAGTGGCCCAATATTGAGATGGCTAGTCGATGATGTGATGAACATCAAAATAAGCCATCTAAGCCTGCAATTCACCCATGGATGTTGTCAAAGAATCCATGGAACTGTTTACATGTGGATCATGCAATAAACTTCATGGGTACAAACTGATCGGTGATCACTGATGCTTTCTCACGGTATCCATGTATTCACCCAATGTCATCCACATCCACCAGAGCCACTCTAGATCTGCTAGAGGAAGATTTTGCTTACTTCAGGTCCCCTCACATGCTGGTTATGGATAATGCACCAACTTTATTTTCTGAAGACAGGAGCATTGTACCATCCAGCTACCAACAGAGCAGCAGAACATTTGGTGCATACTTTCATGCAAACACTAAAAAAAAATCTTCTCTGCCCCCAAAGCGAGCTCTTCAAGAATTCTTGATGCAGTACCAAAGAATGCCAACATCCTGTGGATTCTCTCCAAGTGAGCTCTTTATGTCCCAGTGGATAAAGGCAAGCAATCTAAGGTGTCATCAAAGGCTGAGATGACTCCAAATTTGGGAAGTGTCACCAAGGTAATCAGGCAGTACAAAGTGATCCGGTATACATGCTGTACTTTTGACCTCGCCTAAACAAACATCCCTGGTGTGTACCAGCAGTCATCACAAAATCATTGGGTACTCGTTGCTACAACATCAAGATTTTTCCTTATGGATCAGTATGAAGATGACACTGAGAACTGCTGCATCCATGCAATGCTTTTGCAGAGGACTACAAACTTAGCAATGAGACAATGTTTCTGATCATCAAATGGAGTTCTTGAAATAAGTGCCACAAGCTCAGGGACAAACCAGACCACTTCTACCCCAGACCAAAACAGAATGTGGACCAAAAAACCCTAGATGATCTATGAGAACACCCAAGCCCAGAGAGAGACTTTGTTGTTGATGCTTTTAGTGTAGCATCAGTTTCAGGGGTGGGGTATTATGGAGATTGTTAGCATCTAGATCTATCCAATGCAAATTGCATGCATGTGAATCTGTCCAGTAGAATTGAATAGAAGGCTGTAGAATTCTAGAATGTTCTAATTGAACTGCTGTATAAGCAATACAGGTGAAACAATTTGGTTGTCTTTTAGCCTTTGTCTTTGCCTGTTATACACTGTCGGAGAGACAGTCAATTAACCTATTTGTGCTGTGCTTTCTCTGTAAGTGAACAAGAGAAACACAACAATATCATAAGATGCAAACCACTCATCAAAAGTGACAATTGGAAGGCCAGATTGGAATTTGCAAAGGAGTACAGAGATAAGCAAAAAAAGTTCTGGAGCAAAATTTTATGGACTGATGAAACCAAGATTAATCTCTACCAAAGTTATGGAATGGCCAAAGTGTGGAGAAAGAATCTGCTTATGATCCAAAGCATACATACTCATCTGTGAAGCATGGTGGAGGCAGTGTCTTGATTTGGGCTTGCATGGCTGCTTCTGGAACAGGATCATTCATATTTATTGATGATGTAACTCATGATGGTAGAAGGAGAATGAATTCAGAAATCAATGGAAACATTTTGTCTGCCAGTTTACAGAGAAATGCATCCAAATTAATTGGGAGGAAGTTTATCCTGCAGCAAGAAAATGATCCAAAACATACTGCCAACACAACAAAGGACTTCATTAGGAGAAAGAAGTCGACAGTTTTAGACTGATCAAGTCAATCACCAGACCATAACCCTCTAGAACATGCATTTCATCTTCTGAAAAGGAGAATGAAGGAAGAAACCTACCAAAACAAACAAGAAGGAAGTCTAGAAAAACATCACAAATGAAGAATGCAACAGTTTGGTTATGTCAATGCATTATAGACTTGATGCAGTTACTGCAAGCAAGGGTTATGCAATCAAATATCAAATATTATATATGTTTGTTTACTTTTGTTCACCTAAAAATGGGGAAATCTGATACAAAAGGTGGTATGTCCTAAACTGTTTAACACATCCAAATGTAAATACCAGGAAATAAAAGCTTAAATTCTGAACTTTTGTCTCATATTCATCTTTTGATCTTAAACCCAAATGTCTTCAATGAACAACAGAAACAAAAGAATTGACCTTGGCATTCCAATACTTTTCAAGAGGACTGTGTATATAAAAATCTAAGGCAAAGAAATTGTTTGTTTGTTTTTTTGTTTTTTAACTGAACTTTGACTATTTCTAATGTATAAGTGAATAAGTGTTTACTAAGATAATATTAGTTTGGTACGAGGTCACAAAAGTGAGATAGACAGTAAATAGGGAATGTGACAAAGCAATGAAATTGAAATTTGTTGCTATCTGTTTTATCAACTAAATATAAACCTCTTGACATTTGAAGAATATATATATAGCATGGATAAGGGAAATATTTTATATTACAAATATTTATTTTTCAACACAATTTCCTTCCTTGTAAGTGCTCTTAGTCAAATGCTTCACCATTAATTACATTGACTAAACATCATACAGAAAATTTTACAACCAATTTCAGTTAAGATTTGTGTCAGACTTTAAACTTTTTGATTTAACACCAGGTGACACAACCATGTTTTCTTGATTGTTTGGTTTATTTCTGGCAGCAGAAAGAAAATTTTATTTCTATTTCTCTGTAAATCTATTCAAAATTTCATTGCATTCACAGTCCCCAAGGATAAAGGAACAACAGTTTCCATTGATTTACATAACATTCAGCTAAAGTCAAGTATTAACATAATCTTTTGATAACAAGGGTCATATCACTGATTTAAATTCCATAATTCAATTTCACATAAATTCCAAATATTATTCTATTCAACCAAATGTGGTTGCAAAAGTACCTTCTAGTATAATCTGACATAACTAGTTGAATTTTACCTCTTAAAACAGTCATTCCCCAAATGAAGGATGTTGTTCCCTATTGGTACAAAGAAGGTTCAAAGAAAAGAGGATAGATGATAGGAAATAGGTCTGATCTGAGAAGCAAGTAAGAAGAAATAGCTTGAGAAAGCTTGGGAACCAGTGGTTTAGGAGGTCACTGTTCATATTTGTTGTCGTATAGTCTTTCTAATGTGTAATTCAAATCTAACATTTTTATTTGATATCTGTATGTGGCATTAAGTTTGTCTTTGCTTGAGATTTTATACTTGTTCATTTTTAAAGTCTATATGAATGAAATATAGCATTTCAATCTCAATATATTCAATATAAAATCCTTTTTTATGACATTTTTATGTCAAATAAATATCAAATCTTGCAGTAAATAATTTTCATTTAGCTGTGCCTTATTCCTATATAATTTTGCACTTAAAATTTCTTATTGAAGAGACAATTATGAATTCATAATTGAATATTAACAATGCATCTACTTTCTTCTTAACTCTTTAGAAAAGTTGATTATGAAATTAGTGTAAATGCCACCAATGTGTGCAGTAGGCCATTTGACATGACTGTCTCTTGCTACATTAATTTGTCATTTTCTTTAACTTGAGAGCCGAAGATAAAAAGATCTGCTAATCTTCAAAAACACTGTAAAAAATTTCTCAAGTGACACACAGTTTCTTGCTTATTCTTTTTATTGGGCATATTAAATTTAAGAGGCTCTGTTTGCATCTGTGATTATCATGGTTCATGCTGGGAAAAATTAAATAAAATATGGCAGCCTACCCTGAGAGAAGCTGACAGTTTGACCAGTAAAGTGTACCCACAATTGCTCTAACATCATTTCACAGAGAATACCACTCCTACTTTGTCAATAGCATTAATACAATTTTGCTCCCCAATGTGTATCCAACTGCGTTCTCACAGCAAGAACAAAGATTATGCTATCTGCCTTATCTGTTTTTCTCAGTTTTACAATATATACATATATATGTGTGTGTTTGATGATGTTCATGTATGTGCACATGCTTGCATATAAAATGGGTGCTGAAAAATTCTTGGCTGGACACATTTCCCAAAATCTATTCAAAGGACCAAATTTTGGAAAGATCCCTTCTTTTTCAGTGCACCATTTTATATTTATACATACATACATATACACACACACATATATATATATATATATATAAAAATACTAATAATAAAATTGTTTATGTTACTATATACTACACTATAACTCTGAATTTTATGCAAGAAGCAATATTCAGTTGAGAATATTGATAGGAACTACTATTTTATTTATATATATATATATATATATATATATATATATATAATATCAGGAATAATTCATTTAAACAAATATTGTGAAACATACAGATGAAAATTGTATCTAAACTGTCCAAAGTCTGTTTTATTCTAATCTTGTTCAAATACTTTCAACTGACTCATTGTGAAGAATGTTGTCAGTACTGTAAGGAAGATTTTGTTTGCTACATTTTGTATTTCTTTAGGAAAATTACAATTCAAATTAATTCAAATATACACATTTAAAATAAGTAAAGTCATATGTAATTTTATATATATATTTATATATATAATGTCTGCAGGGTACAATGGGTAAATTGTCACCATTTTATATTTTTAATTTCATGTATGCATGTTATTTGTTTTTAATTTTGTCAATTGCACAGTATAGTAAAGTTGGTTGGGTACCTTCTGTGAGAAAAAGAGCACTCTGATGTAATTGACTCAGCCAAAAATTTGAAAATGACATGCTGTATTGCTTAGCATTCACACTGCAACCTCCAATACAAACATTTCAGAGTGTTTAGGTCTCAATCTGAGGACAGTACAGAGGATTTGGAAAAGGTTGGGTGAGACTAATGGTGATTACAAAGGTACGGCATTTTGGAAAACTCACTCTGATCATTCTGATATGAAAAGACCTCCCAAATTTGTTGGTGAGGGCCTCAGACTCAACACTGAGGCCTATATCAAGTGCCTTGAGGAGGTAGTGCTGCCTTGGGTCATGAGGGTGGCTGCTGGAAGACTATGTTTTGCAAATGGGCACTGCACCATGTCACAAGCAGGAGAACCCAGTCATGACTCAAAAATTTCTGCAACCAAATCTCCCCTCACATCTGGCTATCTGACTTCCCAGACTGCAACTCCCTTGATTATTATGTGTAGAGCTCAATTGAGTGAGAGACAAAACTCCTTGTAACACCAAAGATGAACTGAAGGCAATCAACACCATCACTTGATAAGACTCCAGAAGTTTTGAAACAAAATGGCTATTTTTGTAGTGATGTTATAACATATTTCTGTTATAATTTTTAATTTTTGTATAAATATTATTTACTCTACTTTGTATTGAGCACTTTTTAAAAAATAGTGGTTTTGGTTATCAGAATTTTATTCCATCTGTATCAACCCTATTTATATATATATATATATATATATATATATATATATATATATATAAAATGTGTGGGCACATAGCCAAGTGGTTAGAACATTCGCTTTCTGACTATGAGAGTCAAATTTGAATCTCACCATGGTTGATTTGTTAAGAAGGAGGCATCTTGATGTAATTGGTCTGGAATGGGCAATCCATGCATGTTGCACCTTTGGAAAGTGCCTGAAAATCATACCACAGGTTGACCTAGACCTTGTGAGTGAACTTTGAAAGATGGAACCTTTAGGATGGCTGTGCTAGCACAAAGTCACAAGTCATGATGGGTGAGGGTTTGAGAGTGCTGGCCTTCTTTAGATTATTGATCATGCTAGATAACATACTCTATCCCCATAACTGTAACTAAGGTCTGCTCAATGTAGTTGCAGCATAAACCACAGGTAGATTCTGTGGGTGTTGAACAAATACAATTGCCCCATAGAAGATGTCTGCAATAGGGATTGGCTAGCTGCCCTAGTAGACAGGTATCCTTGAGTACGAGTGGCCAGCTATTGTTGGAACATTAATTTAATTGATTAATAAGGGGATTGTCTGTAAAGCCATTAATTTGAAGCACTTTTTTTCATAGGCTAAAAACACCTAGTAACATACAAAATTAATGTAAATATAGTATATATGTATGTTTATTTTTATTAAGTTTTCATATCTTTATGAAAAATTTTTAAGTTAAATCCAAAGTCTCTTTGTTCTGGGGACCATTAATTTGAGGTTTTACTAATATATATATATATATACACATATATATATATATATATATATATATATATATATATATATATATATATATATATATATATATTAGTAATGAATTTAATTTTTTGTAATCCAACATATTTTTATTCAAACATTATTTTTAGTGTATACTCGTATTTCAGTAGATGCTCCATTTTAAACAGTGTTGTTTCATCTACCAGTCCACTCACTTGACTCAAGGAAAAATGTTCTGCTGGAGGGTACATTTTCTTTAATTTTTCTCAAGTGGAGTGCGTAGGCTCATAGTACGATGCTGTTAATAGATACATACTCTGGATCATGAGTATTTTTTTATTTATGATATTGATTATTTTTCATGAGCAACAAAATTTTTGACTTTTTTAAGATATGGCAGCAAGAAATTTTCCTTATCATACAAATAGATATAGTTGTCCAAGTTGTTCTAGTCACAATGTTTCATTTTTTGTAGACACTTTTAGATTGAATAAAGGATTCAGGTTCAAATTCCTTGAATCCAGAAGTTTACTAATATCAACTGACACCTGGCTGGAGGTTATAATGACTAAAATGTTATGACTATAACAACTAAGATGAAGATGTTAGTCTGAGTATTTCTGTGTGTAATAATTTTATGTCTATTATCTGATTGACCATATCATATTCAAAATATATGTTTTGTATACACCCCGCTTTTTATTTACATTATTTACATCCAAACTAATGTCCCCAACTTTAAAGATGCAGACATTTATCCAAATGTAAATAAAGTAATCATCCCAAAATTACCCCATCACCCATTTTTTTTTCTTGTTACCTTAGTATTTTACCATAGCCTAATTGGTAATCTTCCTTGAAACAGAAAGATATTGTTAGTTGAAATGGAAATTTTCACGTACCATTTTCCTGAGATTTAAATCATTTTTTTTTTCTTTTCCCTTACATGATCAAAACATGTTTTCTAAAAGAGAAAATAAAAATCCAATCAAGGCTGATAAATCTAAAGATGCTCATTAAAATCTGTTGTAATGAGTTAGAATTTTCTTAGGCTTTGAAATTTTTTCATAAAAATTGCCTTTCTGAACTAGAGAAGTGGAAAGCTCATTTCATCATGAAACTGCTACAACTTCTAATAAGCAATGGTTGCTATGGTTACTGAAATGGGTTGCAAGCCTTCACTCAAGTCACAAGCAGCAAAACCTATTCATACTCTTCAAATTATTGGGAATATGATACAAATTTTAGGCAACTCTCTTCATATTGTATACACCTTTAAAATATAATAGAATCAGCTTTACTTGTAAAAGTATTATTTTTTATTAAAAGTAAGAAACATAATAAAAACATCTTGGCAAGGAATTTGGAACAAATCTGTCAAAAATGAAAAAATATTCATTCAATTATCATTAATAATTATATTTGTTCATTAATTGCTTTAATGAAAACCCAGAATAATTTACTATTTGGTATCCAGAAGCTGAAATTAACACTGATTATGTTTTTAAAAAAAGAAGAACAAAAAAAAATGAAAGATTTATTCTACTGACAACACTCTAGGTACATTTCTATGAAATTCTCTTACAGGCAATTTACACATTTGTGTCTCCAATAGTGTAAGAATCAAATTAATTCAGGACCTGTATTTTTAGAAGTTAACCTATTTTTCATGTCAGTGAGATTTCTTTATCCAAGAAAAATATTAGAAGTTAAAATGTATAATAACAATAAGCACTTTGGCACAACAGTTAGTGACATTTCAATTTATTAAGCTGATAAAACAAAAAAATGACTTTATTTTTTGATCCTCTTCCCACTCAGTTTCATAGAATAACCTAATGTGCTAACAAGTAATTTTACTGGAATCAGCTTTAAAAAATTGTACTGATTATAAAATCAATTTTTATCTGACACATTTAACCCCCTTAATTGCAACAGAAATTTCTGTTATTTTCAGCTAAGCCATAGAACTGCAATGATAGAGAAAAAAAAAGAAACAATTGAAAGGATTGTGGCATGCTGATTCCAGATGAAAAGGGTGTCAAATTGGGATGAGATTAACACTGATGGATTCAACAACTGACAGTACCTTTTTTTTTTTTTTTCTTTTTTTTTTTTATCTTTTAATGTTTTCTGGACACTGAACCATTTAAGCCTGAATTAAATTTTAAAGTTGCAGGCACTGATTTTCAAGATCATTAAAAGCTTAAAATTAGAATTTAAGGTTTTTTAGTTTTTTTTAATTTAATTTGTGATACCAATAAACTTTCCTGTTCATTTTTAAAAAAATTTTTCTTTTAAAGCAATGGGAATTGACATGAATTTTTAGAAAAGATAATGGAATAATTTCTCAGTGTAGCCAGTTTGACTCAGTGTGTGTGTGTATATGTGGATGTATATGAATAAAGACAAACGGAAAACTTTTCTTTACTGAAGTGTTCCATCCTTTGATGGATTTTATCCTTTTACCTTCATTCATATCATCTTTTCACAGATATTTGTTATTTATATTTGAATTTTTACACACAGAAATATATATATATTTCTAAAAATAGCAAATAGAAAATGCATTTCAAAAACCAGAAATTATATATTACAAGTGGTGCTAAAATATTCTCTGGTAGATCAAGAATGGATTTTCAAATAAATTTCAATGTTTGGTTATTTCATCAAATTTTGGGAAGTGAGTCAGGCTGAGATGTTTTCAGCACTCTATTGTATCCTGAAATTATTTTTTTATTACTCTGAATATATCTCCTAAAACTGACATCTCTCTTGTGTCAATTTCAGTAAACAAGTTCTTTGAATAAATTTTTATTCCTGTTGATACATAGAGCATCAATACAAGTTAGCAAAATAGGAGGACACAAAATCAGAAAGATATGTTCTAACTAATTTTTAATACCCTTGCTTTTATGATAACAATTGATAACAATTAAGAAATAGCTGCTAAAATATTCCAAAGTCTTAATATGTTAATGTTTGTATTACATCTTGCCAAAATTAAGTTGTTTATTTTTTTCAATTTTTTCTAGGTTTGCTTCTGCTTTCATCAATATCAACACATCCATTTTTGCTAAATTGATTCATGAAGAGTGAATAAAGATCAAAACAGAAAAATCATTGCACCACTTTTCTCATAACATAATAAAAAGTTGATAAAAGGTATACCTATATATATCAACTTAGACACACACACACACATATATATATATATATATATATATATGATCATAAGATAATGTCATAAAAAGCGGATAAAGATGGAAACAAATTTGTTATATTTCTTTTCTAATAATATAATTTATACTGCCATTATTTTGACTAGAAATAAACATCTGTGCCCAAGTTAATGGGAAAATTTAGTAGCAAGGTTAGAGCTTATCTTAAAAAAATCAATTCTTGTCCATAGTATGTTGCAATAGCAAACAGTTTAATGACTAATGAATGGTAGATATCATGTTCTAACCTAATTTTTTAAGAGAGCATCAATAAAAACTGTTACTTAAAAAGATATTATACTAAGTTTAATTCCGTATACAGTATGAACTTCTTATAAATTGAGAAAAAGTCATTCATATATATATAGATATATATAAAAAATGATCTTTAAAGAAGGCATCATATTTTATTCATAATAAAAGATACAAAAGTATCATGATAATTAAAATTTTAGGTACTTTTTGGATGACACATGTTCAGAAAAAATAATATCGTTGACAAATAAGTGGTTGAAAAGAAAAATAATTTTCAACAACTGGTGTTAAAGTATACCAAAACTAGGGGAGGGAACAAAATATATACACTCCTCATTCATTGTATCTAAAGTCACTACAAATGTATCCATAACTTTCTGTTGTCTGGTTTTTTAATTTAGGTCAATGAATCAGAAGTCGATTTATGCAACTGATAATAACTTATATTTATCTGAATTTCATTCCATCGAACCATTATTTAATTTCTCTCTTTAAAATTTTATTCCTCACTTTAGGTCCTTTCTTGTTGTTCATCTTTCATTACACCTCTCTCTAGACCTTTTATACATTTCTCTCTTACCCTTGTTTCTCACTTCCACCTAGACACTTCCACTGAAATTTTGTTTTGGTTTTTAAACTCAGAGATATATTTTGTTTTCCTTTTGAATTTATAGGTCTACGGAATTGGGTTGTGATTTCAATTCCAATCTAATAAATTATAACCATGAAATATTAGTGTTTGAGCCTTTTATATTATATTCTTTGCTCTGTTTATGACATAGAGCTCAACCTGAATTATATCTTCTTGGAAATATATATATATTGACCACTAATATTTTCTCTCTCTCTCTATATATATATATATATATAGTATTATCCTCATTTTAATACAATTATTGATTCATCACATATCAAAACTGGTGCAATACCAGAATGCATAAAATTAAAGTTTTACTGTACTTTCATACATAAAGATCTGTGGGAATTAGAATATTTGATATTTAATAACAAAATAAGAATTCCCAGTTTGAACACATCTACATAAATGATAGCCAAAACAGAATGAATGGTTGTCAACAAAAAGTGATAGTTCAAGTTGAAAGTTATATATTGAGGACATCAAAATGAAGCAGGTGTAAAAATGTAATTATCTTGGTGTTATAATGTCAGATGATGGTATTAAGGGATTGGAAAATGACCTTAAAAGCAAAAAACTTCTGGACTGCTGGGTAATATCTAATGATATATCTAATATGAGAGGGAATTCTAGATAATTTAGTCATATATATATATATATATATTGGTGCTTCCAGTAGAGAAGAACTGAAACAAAATCAGATTATGTTTAAAACAAATTTAAAATTGCTGGGATGACCATAAACAAGAATAAATGTGTGTTAAATAGTGACACAATAAAATGTCTGTGATATCAGATTTCCAAAGACAAAATTTCACCAGACTCAAATTTGATAAAGAAAATAGCAGGGGGTATCTACACCTATAGATAAAAAAAGAGTTGGAATCTTTTTTTAGGGTTAGCCAATTTTTACTGCAGATATTTGCCAAAGTATAGTGAATTGATAGAACCATTTGCAGAGTTATGAAAAAAGAACAATGGATTTAAATGGACCCAATGGTAGAATACAGCATTTGAAAATCTAAAGAAAGAACTTGTAAAAAGACCTGTTGTAAAAATTTTTTACCCTAAAAAGAAAGTGACTTTAACTACAGATGTGAGCATGCCATATTAAAAGTTTTGTCTCATATACAGTGTGCGATGGTTAAATTGTTGCAATTTTATATTTTTGATTTTGCTCATGTGTGTTTGTATTTTACTTTGTTGACTGCACAGTATAGTAGGGTCAGCTGGGCACCATCTGTAAGAAAAAGGGCACCATGATATAATTCACTCCACTAGAAATTCAGATAATGCATGCTGTACTGCTTGGCATTTGTGCCGGAAGCTCCAATACAAACATTCCAGAGTGTTTGGGTGTCAATCTGAGGACAGTGCATAGGATTCAGAAAGAGTTGGATGGGTCTAATGATGGTATAGGAAGGTACAGCAACTCAGAAAACTGTGATTGTTCTGATAAGAAAAGAACTCCCAAATTTGTTGGTGAGGACCTCACACTCAACAGAGAGGCCTACATCAAGTGCCTTGAGGAGGTAGTGCTGCCCTGGGTCAAGAGGGTGACTGCTGAAAGATCCTATGTTTGGCAATAGGACTCTGCACCATGCCACACAAGCAGTAGAACCCAGTCATGGCTGTCAGACAATTTCTGTGACCACATCTCCCCTTATATCTAGCCACTTAACTCCCCAGACTTCAACCCCCTTGATTATTATTTGTGAGGCGCAGTTAAGTGAGAGACCAACAACAAAATTCCTTATGACACCAAAGATTGACTGAAGACAAGGATTATGGCAGCATTCACCAATTTAAACAAGGAGATTTTCCAGAAGAGTTGATGGAAATTGAAGCCAATGGCAATTTTATTGAATAAATTTACTCTTTAATATTTCAAGATATTTTTGTGTAATTTTGGTAAATACATGTTAAAATTAGATGTCAGTGTTATTTTCATTTTGCGTAATTTAGATGACAAGTTATCCATCGCACCAACAATAAACTATTAGAAAGCTCAAACAATTCAGAAGATAAACTAGTTGAAACAGATGTAATTACCCTCAGATCGTCTTGCAATTGAAATCTTACAGAATCTGGTATTAAGCAAGATTGCATGCAGAACAAAAAGAAACAAATGGAGCGATTGTTCTAGGGTAGATACCATATAAGTATAACAGGCACAAGTTAACTATAGAGAAAAATTTTATATGCAATGGAGATCTTTTAATACCACCAGAAAGATTAATAAAACATGTAATAAAAAGTGTACATGCTGATGTCCATTGTGAAATAACAGCAACACAGAGATGATTCGTCCTGGGTATGACGTTAAACTGCATCCAGCAGCAAGGCCTCTGATCAGGAGGTTTTGATGAGCGTGGAACCACCTCTTAATTGCTGGTGTTCCCAGGTCCACCTTGACCCGGGGTGGTAGCACCTGTTAGGGTCCCACCTATGGGCAAATAGTGAACTCCTAGTTTTTTCAGATCTTACCCACGTCCTGGTTATGACGTTAAACTACATCCGTGTCCTGGGTATGGCGATAAACTACATCCAACAGCAAGGCCTCAGATAATGTTTTTGGAAAAATAATGTTGCCAGCAATGCGTTTTTGAAACCATAATGTTGCCAGCTATGCGTTTTTGAAACCATAATGTTGCCAGCTATGCGTTTTTGAATTTTAAAGTCCCTCAAAATCATTTTCGGCATAAAGTGACCACTAAGTTTGAGATGCTGTTAAACAAAACAATTAATCAATCAATCAAGAACATGAAGAAATTATTTGCAAAAACTGAACCAAAAATTATATTGGATTTTCTAAAAAGAATTGGTCTCTTATCAAAGATGTAGACTGATGTGTAAACAACATATCCTACCTTTTACCATTTTGCAAATAAAATGTCCTTATCAAATGGAAATTCTTGACTTAAACAAAAATACCTAGGATTATTTTGCAGTGTACAAGCAAATGAGCTCTAGCTTGCTAAAAATGTTCCATACAAAATAGGCATTTAAAATTCATATATTTGGCATATATATATATAAACTGGATTTGGCATTAAATAACCCATAGTGGTTGATATGCCATAAAACCCAAACAAACAAACAGAGATGATTAAAATTAGAAGTGTGGTGGCCTGTGTATTCACATGATGTAGAAAAATATGTAGAAAAATGCCCAAAATGTAGGTAAATAAAACAAAATATTTTTCCAAACCAAGATACATTCATGGCCTGAAGAAAAGATCCATGGGCCTGCATTCTTATAGATCATGTGCATGTTAAAGGCATAGGACTATTTTTCATTTTGGTTGACTCATTCTCTGGATGGCCTGAAGTGATTGGAGTTCAGGATAGGAAGGCAGCCACAGTAAAGGAAATATTACAAGTAATATTTTCAGAAAGGAATGATAAATGTTTGTCTCTGTGATAGAACTTTGTGTTCATGGTTAAAACAAATTGGATGCCTCCTTTATAATATACCACCTGCAAATGATTGTAATTGCAGAAAGATTGATGCAGACAATGAAAATGTGGTTGAAGTTATTTTCTCCATCCAGAGACACCATAGATATTTACTACTGAAATTACAGTGTAACCCAGATATAAGAGAGATCTTCTCTGGTCCCAAATTAGAGCCTGTGTTAATGTAAACAAAATAGACCAAACCCGGATATAAGAGACTTCTTCTCCAGTCCCAACAACTCTCTTATATCCGGGTTACACTGTATTACCAAGCTATAGAACTATTCCACATGCTGGTAGAATGCAAACTTCTTCTGCATTGATAGGAAGACAAATTAGAATGCCTATCACAATGTCCTATTCAATAAATGAAAAAATGTGGTACAAAAAAGACAGCCAGTCAAGTCCTGAAAAAGTGAACTTTATTGCACAAAAGGGATATGATATGGCTAAACAGCAACAAGTAGACAGAGTTTATTGGCTCATTCTGATCAAATAAGACCTAGAATTGATAATGAGGAAGTCAAGATGGAAGGAGAGGAGGAACCTGAAAGGAAGGAAAGTATGAGTACTTATGATGGTGAAGGCAAACTTAGTAGAAAAGAAACTATGGAGGATAATTTGCATAAATTTGACTTGGAGTTGGATGATCAGAATGAAGAGTCCAGACCTAGATCTCCAATGAAAAGAACCAGGTACACATTTTGAGAGAGAGAGAGATAAAATCTTGTACTATTATTAGGAGAATTAACAGATCAATGTAGGATATAAAACCTCTTTGTCTCCAGGAGGTGTAGTGACATAGACAAAATGGATTTGCCCTATTTTGCATAGTCAAGTGACTAATAATAAGTCAGTTGTCGCTCTGTAGAGAGGTAGAACTTCTATGTCACAGACTAGAAAACATCACAACAATTACATTGACAAATATCTGAAGTCATTTTTGTTATTAAAGACTTCTTTCCCAAACGTATTATTAACCAGCTTAAAAGCCACCCTGTTGGCCAGCATTTATGCTAGGTCTTGCGGAAGGATCTTGATTAGGCCTTCATCACAATATGTAGGGAGGAGTAGCTGTGATAGGCAACCATAAACTACAGAAACTGACTGTTGCATTTAAGTATTAATATTTAAGCTTACCTTTTAAAAGTTCAATGATAATTCTTCTGCCGTCACTTAATTTAAAGACAATTTGATGTACATAGGTCCTTACTTTCCATACAAACAATTATTTTTATTTCATAGGTGACTTTAACTGGATTGCAGAATTAATTTCAATTATTCCCAGATTTATTTCTGTGTTATAAAAATTGTTCTTGTAGAAAACATATTTGTTCCCCCAAAATTGCTAAAAACAATCGCAGTAATGAAAACTTGAGAAACCAAAATTTCACAATTGTGGGTCCAGTGGGGAATGTTTTTAATTTACTTATGGAGTTGGCCTCATTTCAAAATGGTTTGATATGTTGGGCTACGACCCCTAGAAGTAAAGTTGAAAAAGTATGACACACTGACATTGACATTTATTATATAGATGTTTGACTCTCATCTTAATTTTTAGTAACTTTTTTTTTATCACAACTTTATTCAGAGAGCCAATTTTATGGATGTGTATAGACAGTGTGGATCAGAAATAAAGGATAAGCTCATGCTTAGATCTGATCTCATGTCCCTTTTACCTCAAGGAAACCTGATAAATGACCAGCTACTCTAACCACTAAATAACTGACAATCTTAGAAATACCAAATCTAACTATTTAAACCTCTCATTTCATTTCATATTTTTTATTAAAAAATGATCACTTCTTACTTTATATGTTTAAAAGTTTGGGTTCCTTCTTCTGTCAAGTTATATCTTCTATAGAGTGTAAGAAATCATCCTAGTTTAGTAACATTTGCTTGCTTGAAGCACTTGAGCTCTGAATATTAGCTGAAAAATCCAATTATTCTTATTTTTGTAAGCTGATTGACCATATCTGCTGCTATTTTTATCTTTCTTTTATGTAGGTTGATTGTTTAGAATATAGTTAAGCACTTTGATTTTAATTCTGTACTAAAACTAATTTATCTAAATACCACAGAGCACTTGCCATCATGCTGTAAAATCAATAGACAATTTTATAGGAGAATATATGAGAACAATGTTAGGCAAATGAATGTAAAGTGAAATACATAATAAAAAAAGTGATAAAAACAAAAGCATAATAAAAGGAATGAAATTGGCTCAACTACATCACAAGATATGTCTAAAAAAAAAAAAAATTTAAATTTAAAAATTCATAATTTCAGTGTTTCAACTTTTTAAGCATTTCTTGTTGGTGAATAACTGTAACCAATGCTTATGTATATATATTTCTATCAACAAAACCATTACTTTAGATCTGATGAAGTCCTTACACAAAATATTTTCCACTTTGTCATTCATTTCCCTAGACAGTTTTATATAAGCATTTTATATAAGTCATTCTTGCAATTTGATTCTTGTATCATTTCCTAAACAGATATATATATATATATATATATATATATATATATAAAAACTGACTCACAAAGAGAAAATGTTCATTAACTAAAGGTATCTTAATTCCAATTGTAAAGTGTTTGTGTATATATATATATATATATATATATATATATAATAGCTGGCTACTCGTATTCGAGGATACTGGTCTTTTAGGGCAGCTACCCAATCCCTATTGCAGACTCTTGCTCAGGCACATTTTTGTTTGTTCAAAACCCATGGAGCCAACCTGTGGTTTGCACTGCAACTATGCTGAGCAGACCTTAGTTACAGTTTCTGGGAGAGTGTGTGTTATCTAGAATGATCAACAATCTGAACACCAGCACACTCAAACCCTCAGTCACAATAACTTATGACTAGCACAGCTATCGACAGCCCCAAAGGTGCTGCATGCTGGGATTGTTCCCCCCTCAAGACCGATAACATCAAGAAGTCTCCTTCCTGACAAATCAACTATGGTGAGGTTCAAACTCGGGTCTCATGGTCAGAAAGCAAACATTCTGACCACTCAGCCATGCACCCATATATTTCAAAAGAAGGAAAATATATACATTTTAATTCAAGTTATGAAGATTCTGGAAATATATATCATTGCATGATACCTTTTGATGTTGTGTTTATAGATTGGAACCTCTTCTTAAAGTTAATGTCAAATGCAGTATTAGTGAGCAGTGATTGTTGATTACATATCCCGCAAGGCATCTGTCAGTGGAGCCATGTGTATATTTAGATATAATCATCTGTATGAATGTCCTGAGGAACAAATAGACAGCCATATGATGATAGCTATTGATAACACTATTATTTTCTCTTTTCTTTGCTAGCTTTGAGATTATATTCTTTGCCTTCTTAACAATTACCAGCTTAGATTATACACTGAGCAAAACAAGTGGAAGAATCATCATGTCCAATTCCCAAGAAAAATTAACATTTTACAATTGTGTATAATTCTACTGCTATTCATAACTCTTGTCCAAATTTTGACTGTTTTACATTTTGTTGAACTCTCTGAAGATTGGTCTTTGCAGTAGCACAAAATATTCAGAATACAAATATAGTTTAAAATTAAACATGAGTTCTGGAACCTGTGTTATGCTGTTGAATTTAACACAAGCTGCTTTAAAAATGTGTTTTCCTCCTTTCTAGTTATTGTGCCATGTATTGTTGATACATTCAAGAATGCTTGTTCCAAGTCTCAACAAGAGCATCAAGTTTTATTATCTTTAATCCCATCTTAAATTTTCTATGACAGCAATTTAACTAGTTTATCCTTCATACTCACTTGACTCCATTTCATATTGACTGGAATTTTCAGCCATGTACTGAACTACTTCTCATTTTACTGTTTTAACTGCCCTCACCATCTTTATAACATTTGCAATGTTGTCTGTACAAGCTAAGGGGTCTTTTATTTCATAAAACATTGAATTTCTAAACAAATCCTTGAAAAGTTGTCAATTATGTTCTTAATGCCTTTATTTGGCATATCAGATTTGTTGTTTTTATTTATCCTGAATTATCAAAATAAAAGATAAAAAAAGTTTGCTGCATTTTTTATATTTTTTACATTTACTTGATGTTATTAGATAACATTTTCCTGTGGAAAATAAAGACATTGATTACTTGTCCAAATATTAGGTTGGTGCAAAAATAATCACGTTTTTTGACGTTAAAAAATACGTCAAAAAACGTCATTATTTTTGCACCAACCTAATAGCATTGTTCCTAAATCCAAGTCCTGATTCAAGAGACATGGCTAGTCCAACTATGTTTACCCTTCTTGGTGGTCTCAATTATATCTTTCACTCTAGTCTGCTGTTGAATCTGGATGTAGCTCTTCCTATCACATAAGGTGATGCCGAGCATTATTTGCTCCATTTTATATTGTAATACTGCAAGAGTCTCCGCAGTGGTGATGTTGATCATAAGTCATCACCAGCAGAACATATTCATTAAACAACTTTCAGTTATGAAATTCGGACTTCTCATTTTAAAAAAAGCTTATAGTTTTGTTTAGTCATACAGAATAATCTTTATAATAATCTTGAATATAAGTGACTGATTTGGTGGGTATATTCTGACATAAACATTCTCGTCTTTACACTTGTGACTAGATATTTTTACTATCTACTATGATGGTTTCTTTCTCTTTCATGTTGCTTCCAAATCAATTTTCTAAAGTATAATTTCTAGTCTATTCTATTGACACGTAACATTTTCAAAAGTAAAAAGAAATTAAATATCTCTGTCCCTCAGTTCAGATCTTGATATTTATTACTTTTACATTAATCAGAATTAACTTTTAAAATATGAATCTAGTATGTAAAATATTTACTACATGAAAATTGTGTAGTAATCAATATTTGACAGCTACTATTTGGTTTGTTACTCTTATTTTTGGGTATAAAATTTATATTTCATTTAATTTGAAAGGAATGAATTATACATATCCGCAGTTGGTCTCTATGCCATGTTGCATGATCTGATAAAGATTTAAATGAAAAAAGCAAAGCTCATACTTCCCATTTTGGAAACCAGACATCAGAATGCATACAATGATACATATTTGTTAAGGTTCTATAGATTAAATGTAAAAATGGATATATATTACTTTTTCTGTCACATGAAATTATATCAGTTTTAGCATGATTATCTCACTGAATTTTTCTTTATCTCACTTATTCAGTAAAAATTGCATTTAAATCACTTACCATTTCTCACTCACTCTCTCTCTCTCTCTCTCAATGTGCCTTGTCAAAGTTGAAACCTGCTGAGATGCATGCTTTTAGCAATGGTTACAGTCATGGAAAATAAATGCACACAATTTTTTTAGCTTACAATAGAACTTTATTTCTCTTATTTTCACTTTTATACATTAAACATATTCTAATTAATGATCAAGAAACTAATAGAAATTTTTGATTAGTTGCTCTATATACCACATGTAAAGATTTCAATATTATATAGACAATTGATGGCAAATGAAATGGTTTCAAAGATTAGCCCAATGTCAAGATGATTGCTTTTAAATTAAAGACTGTGTGATCAAAACATAAGTCTCCTATAAAAACTTTTTAAAGGATATTTTAAGATTTTTCAGTTGTTGAGGCACTTAACAAATATATAGATCAAGTAATATGAAATCAGTACTTTGCATATCGGTCTATATTTGGGCCATGTGTCCTTGAAGACAGTGGATAAAAGCATTGGTTGAATCCAGTGACTTGACCAAAAGAGTTGTGAGTTCAATACCTAGCTACAGCAGAGGTGAACAAAAAAAAAAACTTGGAGAAGAGTTAAAAGGAGATAACTGATACTGAGACATCCAGAAGTGGCATAGCATGTGGAATTAGAACAATTTATTCCAGTTGATAAAATAAAAGGTTCAGTTTGAAATTCCAATCACCTAAAAATGGGCGGAGCATACAATGGCTGAAACATTGTGAATATGGCAACGAAGATGAGTACAACAGTCTGAACAATGTAAATAGTGTAAATACAGTACTTTGCATTTTAAAACATCATAATCGACAACTGATTATTGTTTACTCCTGAGTGTTTTGCAAGAGACAAGTCAGCATTCTTAAAATTCTTAAACCAGATTTGGTCACTATGGTTAGATATTATTTAACGTCTTTCAACTGAAGCAGCTTCAGTTTGAAATAATACTTCACAATTGACAAAATCTTAATATTAGCATCTGTCATTTTGAAACAAAAGGTACAAATGAATAGTACTCAAAATGACATATAATAATAATAATAATAATATCATGGATAGTCTTTAGATGTGACATGCAATAAACTTTGAAGTTAAAATGTGTAAAAAAATACTTTTAATAAAATAATATGACTGAAATGCTATTGCTATCTATGTATTTGTATTTACTGGAGTCTGTCAAGACACTGTTAGGTGGCCCAGTTTTGGGACTATAAAAGCTTTCAATCTTGTCATTCTAGAATGTGGTAGATAGAAGACTTGTCTAGTCTTCACTTCTAGGGTAACTTAGTTACTGAGCTACATGGTGCATCTCCTGCATGTACACTCTCTCTCTCTCTCACATGCAAACTACAGCTAACTCTATAAATGTTTTTCCTTTCCTTTTCAACTGTATACACACTAGTATATTTTCTCTTTTGTTAATGAATTAATAGTTCATATAAAAATACATGAAAAGATCTCCATGTCGAAAGTTATTCGTTTTCTCCTTTTACCTCAACAAATGATGACAACCCATTTACATGTGAACATTTGGGTTGCCACTGCTTTTAATTGAGTTAGAATTAGTGACTGTAACTTTTTTCCAGAATAAATAGTAAAACTGACTTAGAATATTGAAAATTAAACTCTAAATAATTTTTTCTTTTCATATTATGTAATTTTAATGATAAAAAATTTGAACTAGGAGTATTAATGATTGTTAGATATTATTTAAATACTAAGTTATTTAGGCAGTCTCTCTAAAATCCTCTTTTTTGAATATTTTCCTCATTACTTCTATAGAAGAGTCTAAGGCAAGTTAAAGCATTATTCCATAAGTTGTTTAAACAGGTTTTGCATCTTTAATGAGAATAGCAGTCCAAATATTTCATGGAATAATAATGATGCATTTCAGATAATTTGTTTTTTAAACTAAAGCATATGACATAACAATTAATGGATCTGCAATGTATATCATTTGAGATATTTTTTTTTAAGATTGTATGAAGTAATAGTTTTATTTTTAAGAAGTATAATCTTTATAATTTTCTTTTTTCAATATTTCAGAATCAGCTCGATGAGATGCGGACAGAAATTACCAAAATTTCTGGTGCCAAAACTTCTCTGGAGAAAGAACTTGACAATCTTTTACTTCAACTGCATGCTTCTCAACTTGAGCTTCAAGCTCACAAGGGTTTTGAGGTGGACTCAGATGCTATTAAGAAAAAACTGGTGAGTCATAGTGAATTTTTTAAAATCTGTTAATCCTTTAAATTCAAAGTAATTTCTTGATGACACTCATTGAAAAAAAACAAAACATAAATAATTACAGAAACAAGATTTAAGAGTTAGTGTAGCAGTTTAGTAAAAAGTTTCAGAATATTTTCTCTTTATTTCTAATACATTTAGTTTGTCTCTTTGTTTCTTATCCTTATAAGATTTTTTTTTTAACTTAATCACACTTTAATTTAATCTTTATTTTAAAACACTTATCTACTTAGAATAAGAGTATTTTTTTCTAGGGCTGAGGTATTAAGTTTATTGAAATGTATCTGATATAAAACATATGATTATAAGAAAAAATATTTTTTTGTTTTTGTGCTTAAGAAACAGTATCTCCAAGTATGTATGTACAAAAATATTGTATTACTATGAACTAATTTTTTAATGTCACCAGTGTAATCAGTAGCAGAAGCATCTGATGTATTAATTAAAAATAAGATTATTTTATTTTATTGACAAGCATACAAAGGAGTTGCTGAAAAGTTCTTAGTCCAACTAAAAAATATCTAATGTTTGGTCAGCTGATCATATTTTGGTAAGTTAGGTCAAGATCTTCTGCTATCTTCCAGGTAAATCCATAATTCCATTGTTCCAGAACATTCTTTGCAATCTTCCAGGGAATTAATTTCTTTTAAGAGCAGAATGAATGGTAATTCAAGAGTACAGTATCTTGTGAATATCATAGATAAACTTTCCCAGACAAGATGAAACAATTTCCCTGGGCATCAAAGGAGGATGCAGTATAGTATTATCCTGAATAGAATATTATACCTTTTCTCAACTAATTTCATACACTTCCCATTGATTACTGCAATCACTTGGTTTTATTGTGAATACTACTTGTTTAAATTAATTTTTGTTTCTCTGAAAGAATCTCATAATAGAGAACCAATTTCCAATCCAACCATATGTATCTCTATCATCTTTATGGATGAAAATCATTCTTTGGTATGGTCAGTGGAGCTTCATTTCACTTGCCTCATGATCACATGCTTTCCATAGTTGTAAAAATATTGACTTTTCATCAGTCATCAAAACTTATTACAAAAATGTAGCATTTTCATTATGTTTAAGTATCAAATTGCACAAGGCAAGTCAACCTAGTAGATTGTTTTTGCTTTTTGTATTGCAGCTGATTATGTTGGCTTCCTCTCATTCATCATATAACATTGATTATTCTCTGATTATATCTTTATTTGATCACTATCAACTGTAAAACAACACAAAACTTCACAAACCACTTTTGACATGTTTGGCTATTTGGTCAGTTGCAGCACCTTCTTTTCTTTTCAATTTAATCACACATTCTATCTTTCTTAAATATAAAACAAATATAAACTACCAAAAATGTTGCTTATTTTCTATCTTCTCTGTCAGAATCAATAAACAGACTATTCTAATTTTAACAATTTAAAAAAAAAATAAAATCACAATTAAATAAAAGCAGTATATTTAATGAAGTTATTCAACATTAAATAATAGTGATAATGAAAATAGGACAAAGTAATAGTTTCCTCTGTAGCTACTATTATTTATAGTTTAACAAATGAACCCCAAGGGAAACAAGCATTTTTACTCAGAAAGCTAGAATTTCTAATTGATTTTGTATGCAACTCTTTCATAAAGTACAAAAATACTATAAGCTATGCAGCTGTAACCTTGAATATTTAAGATTAAAGCTGTTATCAAATAAAAAAAATGATTTCTCTAAAATAATAATTCTGTAGATTAAAATGTTTTATGCACCAGTCCAGAAATTAAAAAAAAATAATAATATTATAGCAGCTTTAATTCCTTTGCTATTTTTTTAATTTTATATGTTAATATTTTGAAAACTTAAACATTTCATCTATTTTCTAAAATAGGTTGATTTTTTTTTTTTTTTTTGATTTTTTTTTTTTTTTTTATTATTCTCAAAATCAATCATAACTAATACATTTTCTATGCAAATCTTTATCATATAATTATAAACTATCCTTGCATATTTCTCATCTAGATCCCAATTTTTTTAATATTCTTTTTCTTCTTAGTTTATATGCCATGTTCCTTTGGGGTGTGAATGATTTTGGTTGTATACACTGAACATCCTGTCTTTTGTTGTTCTCGGTAACTTTTGAACCTTTACCACCCCACCACCTCTCTGTCTCTGTTTTGCCATCCATTCGCACAGACTTGTTAAGTAATTTAATAACTGTTTCCTCTTGCTTCTCTTACCACCCCCAGTATGTACTGTAAGTGTTAAATTCTCTAGGCCTTCTTTCTTTATTGGCTTACAGCCATATCATGTTGAAATACTAAAGTCATGCAATGTTGAGCCTGGTCAGTACCTAGATTGGTAACCATTTAGGAATACCAGTGAATGTGCAGTTGGTTTAATGGATAATAGCTTGGAATTGTTAATTGTAGAGCCAGTTTCCAATTCCAGTTGGGTTCGTTATATTCACTTACATACAAATATCCATGAGAAAGGTGAGAATTCTCCTCTTCTTCTTCTTCTAGCTATGGATTAATTAGTAAGTTATATGACTAAATTCTTATCATCTCAAAAAAATTAATACAATATCTAACAATATTTTCTGGCTTTAAATAATCTGCAAAAAGCTGTAGAAAATGAATCAATCAATCTTGCTTCATTATGTGTTTTAGAAATTTGAATTCCTTCTCATTGTTAGTGTAAGTTTCCTTGACATCTGTCTATATTACTGAGATGAGGTATTGTATCTATTTACACCATTCAGACTGTTGTCCTCATCTTTATTGCCATATTCATGATGTTTTGGCTGTTGTATTCTTTGGCCTGCTTCAGGTGATATACATTGGAATTTGGAAACCAAAGCCTTTATTTATCCCATGGGAGTAGATTGTTTTAATTTCATGCTTTTTTTTTTTTTTGCTTTTTTTGGGGGGGGATATCTCAGTTTTATGGTATGTGGAATTAGAACAACCTTCCCCCAGTGGTTTAAATAATGCATTCTGTTCAAAATTCCTATATATATCACCTGAACAATGCTGGAGCGTATAACAGCCAAAACACCATGAATATAGCAATAAAGTGAGGACAACAGCCCAAATGATGTAAATAGTCTAAAAAGTAGCCTTGTAGTTCTTATTTTCCTTAAGTCTTCCTTATTGCTCACATGTTCTGTCTATGGTAGTCTTAACATTTGTCAATAGAACCACATTTCTGTCACTTCAAGTCTCCTCTTTATTTGTGAGAACACTGTCCAGGATTCACTGTCAAAGCTTTGATTATATTGTTATAAAGAGTCTATTAAATACAGTTATGTTGTTTGGTCTTAAATTTGTTTTCTTTTGTCTCCAGCATAATAAAGCATTAATTTCCAGATAATGTGAATTTCACAAGGGCATTTTCAAAGGCAAACTTGTAGTTCTGAATATCACTAAGCTGATCTTGATAGAAACCAATAAGTTCATGCACCAGTCTCTGTGACTGCACATCTTAGAGAATTCTTTTTCTTGAAAGATTTCATGTAAAAGTTTTTCTTTTTCTTTTTTTCTTTGTTTTCTTCAGTTATCCTTTACAAAGTGATGCAATTGTTTGAGTGGAGCTAAAATCAATAGTAATCCTCTCAGTTACTCGTAAAGTGAACTTCTTTTTTTTTCTTTTTTTTTTTTTTTTGGAGATGGTTTTTATTCTTGCTAGGCTTTAGGCAACTCTGTATTTTCTTAATTTTAGTTGACACAAAAATTCAAGCTTTTAAAAGTTATTAAAATTATTTTCCAATCCGGTCAAATAAAAGTGCATAAAGCCATAATATAGAATTTAATTTCCTTGTATGAAACAGACTTGTCATCTTCACTTATTCTTGATTGATATTAACTTGCATTAGACTTACAGACATTTATTTTAACTTTTCTTTGTGAAGAGAAGCCTGCAATTGAAATAGAATGTCTATCCTTGAAACATTAAAAAAATAAGATTTATATGACATTAAATCTTTTACTTTAGGAATTTTGTAAAACACATACTAACTTCATGTGTTTTATTTGTTTTCTAAGTAAAGAATCTTATATGAATCTTCATGGTCTTTACCAAAAACTAAATAGTTGTTATTCAATTCTGAATACAAATCCAATCCAGATTAAATCTTGTATGTAAAACTAGATTAAAGTAATGGAAAGAGAGATTTATGCCTAAGCATCTTTAATCTGTCTTTATTTAACCTAATACACATTGCAAATAACATGACTTATCAAAACGACTGGTGAGGGGACATGCGACAGAAAAGTTTAAGTTCAAACAATATTATTGATTTGGAACTGAATTTGAAAATTTTATTTTTTTTAGTTTTTCCATGTCCAAAATCAAAATCTTTATAAGAAAATTGGATTCAAGTCTTTTATAAAACAAAATGTAATATTTGAATAATTGAATCATGGGATCTTACATTATAGGGAACCATATATTCTAAGTATATTAAATTCACATCAGTAATTTTCAAAGAATAAAAATAATTTGGCAATATTTAAACTTTGTTCCCACAAAAAACAATTTATCAAAAGGACACTGCTATTGATGTATACACTTTTGACTCCCTTGACAATGTTTATTTAAAAGATTATAAAAAATATGTAAACCAACTACAAATCAATATTTATTATTTACTATTTTATAAATAACTATTGAAACAAGTTTTTTACTCATTCTAATAAATAGCATTTAATATCGTTGTTGACATTTCTCAAGAATAAAGAAAATGTATAAATCCACTTTCATATGTTTAGGTTTTATTAAAATTCTAATCATTGCTTTTTAAAACAATGAACATTCCTGAGGGAGACAAAAGTGTATTCAGTAATAGCAGTATCAAGAGAATAACTTTCTTTTAATACACCATTTTTTGTGGGCATGAAGGTTAAACATTGTCAATAATTTTTTGAATAGAAATTAACACCAATAAAGAAATTTGGCAAGAGGTTAACTTACTTACTTTGACTTTCATTGGTAGATAAAATTTTTCAACATTGTTTATGCTAATTTAATTTGAACTTGAAAAGCAGACATTTATATTTAGAATATGTTAATTTCTTGTTTGTGAAATACCAAGTTTCAGATTATTGCTGGCATTACAAATATTGTGATGTTTCCCCATATGATTTCTTGAATCAACTAAGTTACATTTTTTTCAGATCATATTCAACCGATACAATTTTTTTTTCTTAATTGGTAATGAAAACGAAATTCAGTAAGTTTACCTTCTTTACCAACTTCAGATTTTAATGGAATTCTGAAATTTGTTCTAATCACTATTTCCTAAGTATTTTATAGTGAAGATTAAATTTAATAATATGTCAATATTTATGACAATCAGGGCAGAGGTTAAATACAAATTCATATATAACTAATTCTCCTAAAATGTGTTGAATTGCTTTAGGGTGAAGTCTAAAAAAATTAACTTAATTTGGTGAAATTTTTAACTTGTGCATAATGAAATATAATCAGTTATTTATATTGAACCTGATTAAAAATGTGAAATTTATGCATTAAATTTATTTTTTCTGTTTAAGTAGTAAATGTAATACTTTCTAAAAGTTCCAGAAATTTTATATCAAGTACAATAAAAATATGGAATTAAAGCTTTTAAAGTATCTGATCTTAAGCTCTATTTATTTCATAAACTATAATGAATTTCTGTATTATTCTTTGAAACCCTTCTTTATGCAAACATATTTTCCATCTTCTTATAGCACATTAAATATCTCAGATGTAACATTCTAATTTTTCTTCAGTAGAAGTGGTGGTGTATTTTATAGATATATCTATCCAAGCCTTTTCCAGAGCTCTCTATAAGTCAGTTGTGGGGCTACAGATAATTCAGTAAGGTCTGTAGCATGCACCATACATTCTCATTTGGGTTTAAATCTGGGAAGTGCAATGAATACCAGGTAGTTAGACATGTGTTCCTAGAACCAAGTTCATGTCACCTTCACACAATAAGAGATTGAACGATTGGAACAAACATCATCATGGTTCAAAAATATAGCATACTTAAAGATAGGCAAGTGATTTGAAAAAAACTATGTTACACCTAAGATAGACTCCAGATTCCTAAGTGGTTTTTTCAAACTCCAAGAGAACACACTTCATACAATTTCAGAATTAGCAATAGCTTGCACAATACCCTATTAACTGGCTGGAGTCATCACTAAATGTGTTCAACCATTCAAGGAACTGGAAATATGACTCATGTGACTAAGTAACACATCACCAGTCTTTCACAGTACAATTCGTAAGATATAATAACCAATGCCCTGGTGCATTAATAAATGTACCTTTTTGGTTGTTAATGATGAAACTTAAAGAAATGCAGGGAACAGTGTATTAATTGATGAGATGAGCAGACTAGTGTTGAATTGGGATATGATCTGATGCAATATTTATTATTATTGGGTGGTTACCATCCTTGTCAGTCACAGTATTTGCGTCATCACAGTTTTCATATACTGTTGATGTCTATCTATAAGATCAAAAGGACGTATTCCACAACTTTGTTGATTTCAAGAAAGCATTTGATCGTGTATGGCATGACGGTCTTTGGCAAATCCTTAGAGAATTCAATGTAGATAACAGAATTATCCAAGTCATTCAGACCCTATATAAAGATGCTACTAGCACAGTTCTTCTGGGAAAACAAATGAGAGGATTCTTCTGGACAACTGTCAATGTGAGACAGAGATGCTTACTTTCACCCACATTGTTCAACCTATTTCTAGAGAGAATCATGCAAGAAACCTTGAACAACTATGATTCTTCAATCTCTGTTGATGGCAGATCCGTCTGTAATCTACATTTTGCAGATGACATTGACCTCATAACAGGTAGTAACAGTGAGCTCCTGGATTTGACCAACAAACTTTTTGAAAGAGCAGGAGCATATGAAATGGAGATCAGCTCCAAGAAATCCAAAGTAATGGTGAACAGCACAAAGAGTAAAGCCTGTGTCAACATTACCATGAATGGGAATTCACTGGAGGAAGTTTCCAGTTTTAAATACTTAGGAGCAATCTTGTTTAAAGACAGTACCTGCAACTTGGAAATCTGCATATGGATTGCCACAGCTATGGCAGTGATGGCAAAAATGTGGAGGTAAAAAATCAGCTTTCAAACAAAGTACAGACTGTACAAATCACTAGTAGTCTCCATTCTCTTATATGGATGTGAAATGTGGACACTGTTGGCAGAAACAGAGAGAAGGATCCAAACGTTTGAGAACGAATGCATGAGAAAACTCTTTGGTATCTTCTATTGGGAACAAAAAACCAATGAGTGTGTGCAGAAAAGGGTTGAAAGTTTTGTGGGCTACCAGAAACTTCTTGCTACAGTCAAATGGAGAAAAATGGTGTGGTTTGGACACATTACAAGGCACTATAGCCTGTACAAGACCATCATGCAAGGTACCATTGAAGATGGACATAGGAGAGGACGCCAATGTAAAAATTGGTTGGACTATATCAAACAATGGAAAGGTATGACTATACTAGAATTGCTGATGGCTGCCATTGATAGACCATTGTGGCGGAGATTTAGTGTGGCTCCTGTATTCGAAGCCCCCTACGATTACAAAAGTCAAGGGGATGATGATTTGAAATTCCCATATTCCTAATATAGTCTTACTACTGTTTTTTTTTTATTTTTTATTAAATTATGTCATCCCAAGCAAGGCAATAAAACTACTATGATGTGAGGTGTTGCTAAGTGTGTAGAGTGAGTAGCCATGGTAAAATAAATGACAGAACTGGCAAAATTAGCAATAAGCAAGAAAAAGAAAAGAATAGGATATAAATAAAATAATGCATTTATGTGCTTCTGCCTATAAATTGGGGAGAGGAAAGTGTTTTGCAGTCATTCCTCGTGGGGATAGGAACCAACAGAGTGAAAGAGAATACAAAAAGAAAAACAGTGTTAAAGAGAGAGAGAACCATAAAAGAACAAAAATTAAGTAAACAGAAGATAACAATTGAAATTGCATTTAAATTTTTGAAGCTCAAAGTTGACTGGGAAGCAAGAAGAGAGTTCTACAAGTAAGAAGTGCAAGTGAGGAAACAGTTAGCATAGGATTTACAGTTATATTTTGCTATTTTAACTGCAAAGTGATGAAACCATGCCACCAATCTAGTAATCTGCTTAAATTCATAAAATCTATGTACCATAGAGGAAAGTAATATTTATTTTGAAAAATACAAAATTATGGCACAAATGCAAAAGGGGTGATAAGGGAAGGTAATCTTCAGTCTGTCTTATCTTAAACTTAGCAAGCTGCAATTACTGACCCAAACATACTATAGTATTCCTTACTCCAAAACAGCACATTCTTACTTACCATTTTTACTACAGCCACCATAACAGCTCAAAGTGTCTATATAGTCCTAACTAGTTTCCATATTTACAATTTGTCTGTGGGTTGTGGAGATTAGCATAGAGGAAAGTCCATCAGAGCTTTTTGCCAATTTGATCTACTTTTCTATGTTTAGTTACATCTTAATTGTCTTCATTACCTTTTTACTTTACATCATGCAACATTCACCCTTTTTATATAATAAAAATCTGAAGAATTAAAATATTGAATCTACTTCAGACAGTTTTTAATTTGCTTTGTATATGCATGTTGGTTACAGTTTGAGTGTGAACTTTAGAAAAAATTAGTAGTTACATTTTAAGTTTTTTGTACTACTTTTATCAGTCCATTTAGATACCTGTAAAATTTATGATGATATTGTGATATAAAAAATATTAAAGTGAAAGATAAATTAGTTTTTCATATGCTCTGAATTTCTTTATACCATGAATTTAAGAATATCCAATATTAGCTAATTAAAATGCAGACTTTACCAACTTTTCAAAATATTTTTGATCTTTTATTAAAATGACTCTCGCAAGAATTTTTGATGAAATGGATGAATTAATGAAAGAATTTTATTCTTCAAATACATGTTTGCTAATGCAGAATTGGTTTATTGTTATTATATAGCTCAATGTAGAGCCCTACAAATAAAATCATCGTTACCATTCAACCCAGTTTTTGAGTTCAAAATCCATTAAGATTGATTTAAATTTCATTATTCAGCTATCAAAAAGCAAAAATGACTTGTGATAACAAAATTGATGAAGGGTTGAAGTGATTTCCAATTATAAAAAGAGGATTTAATTTAAAAAATAAAACAAGCTTGACATTTTGACTTTTCTCTGGAGCTTGTAGATATGCATTTAATGTGCCTTACAGCTTTTAATGTCAAAGCAAATATCCCATTGCTGAGATTTAAAACTCTGGGAATCAGGCCAGAATAGGAAAAAAAATTATCCTAATTCTTATTCATTGGAATACAAAAAATGAATTTTTGACTTTTTTCTGAATTAACCTTTCATGGGCAAAAAGCAATTGAAAATGATTGCATCAAAATACATTGTCTTTAATCAGATGATAACACCTGATACAATGACAAATTTATATCAAAATAAATACCATGTATCAATATTTTTAACATTTTTTGTTATTATTTTTAATTTTTTTCAAAATTGTCCAAAAAATTGAAAGCAAAAGTATATATTGATGAAGAAAAGCAACCATATTTAGTAGCATATCAATTCACTTTTTTTTTTCTAAACTGGCTAAAAAATATCTCCTAGATTTTACATACAAAGTTGAGGTATTTGATAGACTAATGTCTACCCAGTGTAGATTAGCAGAACTTATATCTAGCCTAACTCAATAATTCTGTAATATTAAATGTAAATGACTGAGGGTGGATTTTACAAAGGGGTGCTGAAAAGTTCTTAGTCTGACCTTCCAAAGATTTCTGACACTTGATCAGTTTTTAGGGAGTTGGTTGTACCAAAGATTTTTCAGTACTTCCTTGTATATGCAAACAAATATAATGATGAAATTAATGAATTATTTTCTAATCTGCAGTATTTTTTTCTCTAAAGGTGTTTTATAATCAGGATTGAATTTTACCATACTGTGACCAGTTGGAACTCATAAATTCTATAAAATTATTTAATCTCCAGTTAGAAATGTTTTCAAACAATTTTTAAAAATGGGCATTGGTATAGTCTCTCATTATTTTATTAAACTGTGCTTTTGTTTTTTTTACTTAAAGATTTTATAATGTTTGACAAATTCTCTTGAATAATACTTCCTTTAGTTTAATATTTCTTTTATATGTCATGTGACCTCAGAGTGTGGTTGATCTTGGCATTCCACAACTTCTTAACTATTGAAGCTCTTAGTAATAATTTTTCTTTTTATTCCTTGTTCTACCATCAGTTTACGCAAGCTTGTTAGATAGATTACCTGCTGTTTCTTTCTGTTCCTCTTGCTCTTAATATGTCTTGTGAGTGTTAAATTCTCCAAGCCTTCTTTTTTCATTATGTATCTCCAAAATTTACTCACCCTCTATAAAAAAAAAAATAGGTGGAAAAGTTTTATTGTCTTTTGTTATTGCTGTAAGAACTGAAGCACTCCCTGCATTTAACAACCACCATGATTTTATTATTGATTATTGACTAGATTTTGTTTTCTGTTGCTTTTTATTGAAACTCTGGACAGAAAATAAAATGAAAGAAGCACTAATCAAGAATAACAATTGGCAAGGTTTAATCTAAGAAATTAAAACAAATATTGCTTCTTCAAATTTTGTTGTAATGTGTTCATCCCAAGATAGGCAAAATTAATTCTCTTAATGAAAGTTACTTGATTATTGAGAAATTGTTTCTGCCTGAAGAATTTTGAAACATCTTTGAAGATATGAATGTTGCTAAATAAAACGATATGTGGCTTCATTAAAGAACATGCATTTTCATTCAATTTGAGTTTCGCAAACACCTATTTTGTTTTCTTTTTTTATATTGAATTCACCCCAAAAATGCAATAAAGCCTCTAAAACATAATTGGTTACATTTGTGGAAGAATTAAAAAACAGAAATATTATTAAGGAGCAAGAACAATATAAGCATGATCAAGAAGACAGTAGATAATGATTGGCATTGCATTTAAATTTTTGGCTGGAAAGCACAGAGCCAGAAGAAAGTTCCACAAGTGAGATGGGCAAAAAAATAAATTGTTAGCATAGAACTTAGTTACATCTAGCCAATTCAACTGTAAATTGATGATACCTTGCTGACAATCTAGTACTGTGCTTATATTCATAAAGTCTAGGTACCATAATGAAGAGCTCATCAAAACAATTACCATGAAAGTATTCATAGAAAAAGCAAAGGGAAGCAACTTTACGACGGTGAGAAAGTGACTGAAGCCAAGATGCCAGGTTAGGACCAATAATATTTCTTATTCTTCTTTGGATTTCATCAAGAATCTCTAACTATATAGCTGGAGTACTAGACTATATATGGCAGCAATATTTTAAGCATGGGCGAATGGTAGACTTATAGATATGTAAGATAAATGATTCTGAAGGGAAAAGTTGCCTAGCATAACACAGTGAGCCAACTTTCTTACCCTTGGACCTAGCAATGGATTCATTAGTCTTTTCACTTCATGTTAGCTAAGAATGTTAGCTTGAGAAATTTCAGCGAGTCACTATCCTAGCGGTTAACATTAGCCATGCTGATGAAAGACAGAAAGAGATCTCTCAGGTGAATAATTGAACCAGTTTCATTTTTGAGGAGTTAAAATTAACAAGCCATTATTAACAATAGACTGTAGGATATTTTTGAAGTCAACCACCAATTTGATTTTATTGAATTGCTATCAGTTCAAAAATTTATCCAATGACACTATAACTTTTTAACTTCTGAAGAAGTAGACCCTGACTGAATGCTTTTGAGATGTCCAAAAACAACAGCCTGAGCTTCACCATTCTTATTTAAAGCTTGATAGACTCATTCTACAATAATCATTAATACATCAGCAGGGAAACAAAAGCCATAGTGCTTGTCTGAAAGAAGGACCTACAATGGGAGATACTTAACTAATTCAGCATTGATTAGGGCCTCTAGTAGTTTCCCAAAAAAGAGGTAGAAGGCTAATAGGTCAATAATTGGAAGGGTACAATCCAAACAATAAAATAAAATACTAATAAGTTGTCATTAATATTTCTATTTTATATATGTTTTCTGGTTATGGGCACTGATCATTTAATCATTCTATACAACATGTCAATTAAATGTACTAATAGAAAACAGCAATCCTGCTTTCTCTCCTGAGGCCAGTGCACTATGATGGGGGTGGGCTATGCTGATGACGTAGGTATTCATAGTTGGGATAAGAATGATCTTGAACAAAAAGTCAATATCCTCTACCAAGTGTTCCAAGAAATACTACTCAAGATAAACCTTTCCAAAACAGAAACAATGATCTGGAATTGGAATGAAAGCAATGACTCCTCCTACACTGAAAATCATAAAAATTCAGGACATGGAATTAGTAAATACTTCAAATACTCATCGTATACATCATTTATACCAAATTTACTATAGAAATTGAACATGCTGGAGGTAGTTTAACCCAACACATCAAATTGCTACAAAACCAAAACATTAACATGAAAACTTGATTTACATTATTAAATAGTTTCACCATATCGAGATTTTCATATGGATATCATGCATGACACTAAACCTGTTCAAAAATATCTAAACTGTCAACTGTATACAACTACTTTCTAAGATCAGTGATTAAAAATCACTTTCAGCAAGTGAATCCTGTGGGTCTTAGTGAATCAGAAATAACTGTACCAGATAATAAAAACCATTCACTTGAAGACTTTCAACAGCAACGACTTAAATGGCTATCACATGTAACTCAAAGAGAAAATAATGACAAAATCAAGATGTTAACTTTCCACACTACTTCAAACAAATCAAAGGTTAGGAAAGAAACTCCAATCAACATTGGAATGATTGATAATAGCTACTGGACTTGAGAAACTTATTCTTCTAAAGAAAACTATTAAGAGAAAGATTTTATAAATTTCAATTAAGAGTATTAATAGTTGCTTGGTCAATGAATGCCAAATGTTTCCTTATAAGGAAACAGCTAATATTACCATTATTTATAGAAGCTTGCCATATACAAAAATGTTATGACTTAGAGATAAATCATATATAATAATAAATTATAATAAATAACATTTTCTTGATTGTATTGATATTAACACAAGCCTTCAATACTTGAATGTATCTTGATCTTTTAAAATATGAATATTTTCTATTGTTAGTATAATCAGTAAGATATGCAACTAAAAGATGTTGATGGTGCTATCCATTGGTGGAGGAAAAAGGTTAAAATTGAATAATTATAATGATGAAATTTTCTGATAGTATATTTAGTTTTGGGGTATTTTTTTCTGGTTAACCACAGAATCTATCCCAAAAGAACCAGACAGAATCTTTTCAAAAATAAGTCACTAATACAATCTAATGAGTAAGTTTTTAGGCGGGAGTTGTGAGAGATATTTACAAGATAAACAAGTGAAAGAAAACTTGAAAAAGTTTTTATACACTAAAAGAATTTACTTACTGTAGTGGCACTGGCAAATTAATATGCCTAATTTGCATAAGTGCAAGAGAAAGCCTATATAATTCGTCACTGAGAATAACGGTGGATGAAGACAAGCTTAGCGACTAACTAGTGCTAAACTTCAACTTCACATCAATGGCGTCGCCGATAGGATCCCATTTGTCTCTAGAAGATTCAGATTTTGTGGATGCATGGATTCACTGTTTTTCTGCCAGTGCAAGAATTAAAAAGCTGGAAGACAACAAGGAGAAGGGAGGCAAAAATGAAATTACGGATTTATTTTTGGCTACAGCTGGATGCGAGGCGATAAGTCTCGACCATGGCATATCCCACAAACTTGGAAGACCTGACTTTTGAAAAAATAAGTCAGATTATAAGGAGAAATATGAGACCCAAGAAAAGGCTGGTAGTGGCAGAAAGAACAAAATTCATGTCGATGAAACAAGAAATTGACAAACAAATTATAAAATATCTACACCGTCTACAAAATGCGAGTAGATATTGCGAATTTGAAAAACTCTGACAAGACGAACAGACTATTGAAGAGGACTTGATTCAGTTAAGGTTAATTGAAGGTATGTGCAATGTATCACACCGATATAAAATAATGGAACAACTACAAATAGGAAATATGTCTTTAAATACATGCATTGACTTTATACAGCAACAAGAATTAATACAGAAATACAACCATCATAAAAGTCAGCCCAGCGAACAAATATTCGCTGATATGTACATGTTAAAAAAGATAAGAAAATGTTCGTATTGTGGACATGAACACAAAATAAAAAGGGAAAAATGCCCAGCATTTGGAAAAACCTGTACAAATTGCTTAAAAAAGAACCACTTTCAAGTAGTATGCAAATTCAAAATGAAAAATGTTGAAAGAGTTGAAGAAAATGAAACCAATATGGAAGTCTTCATGTTAAAAAAATAAGAATATAGAAAAAATTGAACAAAAGAAAAAAGACATTATACTAAAGGTTAAAATCAACAACTGCAATTTAGATATGCAAATTGATAGTGGGAGTGAAGTAACGCTGATGCCAAAAAATTTTTGGGAACGCATTGGAAAGCCACATTTATGAAAGCGCAATTTACAACTCTGCCAATTTGATGGGTTGGTCATAAAAACTTAAGGATACTTGGAGTTAGAAGATAAATTTGAAGTAATACCTATAATTGTCACAAATTGTAAAAAGAACCATGGACTTCTTGGAAACGACGTGCTTAACATAAATTCTACCAAATTAATGAGATAAAAATGGAAAAAACTGGAAAGTTAAAAAACTGTAAAGCGAGTTTAAAATTAAAAGAAAATCTCTCCCCCTCTTATTATGAGGCACAAAAATTACCAGTACATTTGTTGCCATTAGTAGTAACAAAACCACGAAAATTAATAGAACAAAACTTTCTTGAACATGTATCCCCCTAGGGGTAGCAAGTGGGCATCACCCATTGTAGTTTTGAGGAAGACAGATGGTGATTTATGTATTTGTGGAGATTACAAAATAGGCGTAAACAACAAAGTTTGTTCAGATTCATATCCTATACCGAATGTTGAAGTTGCATTACATGCACTGGCAGAAATGAGCGTTTTTACAAAAATAGATTTAAAAACAGCATACCACCAAATACCAATAGACGATAACTTCAAAGAAGTAACCATGATAAATACGCCAATAGGGTTACTAAGATGGAAAAGGATGCCATATGGAATAAAAACTGCAAGCGTCATATTTCAAAGGGCATCGAACAGGTTTTAGAAAATATGAAAAATATGATTTGTTACCAAGATGATATATGCATAGGAGCTACTAATGAAAATGAATTAAAAAAGAAAACTGACATAATCTTGGATAGATTAAGAAATGCTGGAATGGCAATAAACGAGAAAAAATGCGTAAGCAATTGTAGTAAAATATCTTTTTTAGGTTATTCCATTTCAAAAGAAGGTATATCACTAGACCAAGCCTTGATAGAAAAAATACTAAAAGTAGCTACACCTACAAATAAAAAAGAACTGGAGTCTTTTTTGGGATTGGTGAATTTTTACAGGTGATATTTACCAAAATACACGGACTTGACTGAACCATTTGCAAATTTAAGAAAAAATGAATTTATTTGGTCAGAGGAACAACAAAAAGCTTTTGATAGATTAAAAGTAATTATGGCAAAGAAACCAGTAGTGAAAATGTTTGATCCAAAAAAGGACATTACGTTAACCACAGATGCAAGCAAACATTCGATATTGGGAATATTATCACAAGAAGGACATCCGATAATGTATTTATCAAGAAGACTAATGAACACTGAATTTAATTATTGAAATATAGAGAAAGAAGCATTGGCTATTGTGTGGACAACTACTAGAGCCCGACAATTTTTAATTGGGAAAAAATTTCTGTTAAGAAGTGATCATAGACCATTAGAGTTTATATTTAACCCATGGAAAGAATTACCGAAAGTCACGACATTGAGGATACTAAGATGGGCATTAAGATTAATAGATACACTATCAAGATTGCAATTTTACAAGGAGTCAAAAGATAAAACAGAAGAAGAATTTGAAAATGCATTCTTACATTGGGTAGAGACTGATGTTTTGTCTTTAGATAGAATGGCTGTGAAAACTAGACATGATCCAGTACTAAGTATGATAATATCAAGAATAAGAAAAAACTCATGGGAAAATTGTTCTAGGGCGGAAAGAACCTACAAAGAAATAAGACAGAAATTAACGATAGAACATGGAGTGATTTGTAATGGGAATCTGGTAGTTCCCCCAGAAACACAAAGGTAATAAAAAGTGTACATGATGATATACACTGTGGAGTAGCGGCCACACAAAAAAGGATAAAATTAGAAGCATGGTGGCTGGGATATTCAAGAGATGTCAAAGAATATATAAAAAGGTGTAAAAAATGTAAAGAATTAAGAAATTTTACACAGACTACTTTACATTCGTGGCCTGGAAAAGTGGAGCCATGGAGTAGGGTGCATATGGATCATGCGTATATTACTGGAGTGGGACTCTTATTAATTCTAGTAGACTCTTTTTCAGGCTGGTCTGAAATAATCCGGGTGCCAGACAAGAAAAGTTCTATGATAAAACAGATTCTAAGGGTCATATTTTCCAGAAACGGCATACCAAAAACCCTGGTATCTGACAACGCACCAGAATTTTGTGATGAAGATCTTAATTTATGGTTAGAAAAAATAGGATGTAAACCATATAAGACACCCCCATATCACCCTCGGTCGAACGGGTTAGCGGAAAGAATGGTGCAGACCATAAAAAAGGGACTAAAAGCATGCTCTCAGCAAAAAGAAAAAATAGAAGTTTTTCTACCAAGGCTACTTTTAAGCTATCACACAATACCACACACTGGAAGACTAGAAAGCCCATCAGCTTTAATGGGAAGACAAATTAGAGCTCCGCTAATGATGTCGTATTCCACAAATGAAAAAATGTGGTAAAAAAGAACAAAGAAGCAAATCCGGAAAGGGCAGAATTTATCATGCCACAATACAGCTATAATAAATAGAGAAAACGGCAACAATGTATTAGCCCATGCAGATAAAATAAGGACCCAGGGTGAATATGAAGAGCAAAATGATGAGGAAATGTCTACGATTCCATCCATTAATGATTTATTAGAACAACCGTTACAGAATCAAACATCAGAAGACGAAATAATGCAGGATCAAGTGGGCCAGAATGATTTTGAAAGTTTGGACAAAGATCAAATAATGCAAGAAGATGCCTATGATTACAGCTTAGCACGGGACAGATCTCAGTCTCCCAGAAAAAGAAATACGGGAGAGATAGAGAAGTAGAGCAAAGTAATGAAACTATAACAAGAAGTACAAGAACTACTAGAGGTATAAAACCTATACGTTTCAGGGAGATGTAGTGACACTGGCAAATTAATATGCCTAATTTGCATAAGTGCAAGAGAAAGCCTATATAACTTGTCACTGAGAATAACGGTGGACGAAGACAAGCTTAGCGACTAACTAGTGCTAAACTTTGACTTCACATCACTTACTCTGCTCTATAACAATTACTGCCAAAATATTCTCGTATAAAAGGTTATAATAGTAATAAGAAAGATTATATGAAGCATGACTGTCTTGATTGACAAATATAACCCCATTGCCACATGCTTTGCTGAATGCCACTCTTACTCTGGTCCATGTTCATTGGTCTGTCTCTTGCAAGCTCACACTGAACCAATACTGCACCCCTATATTGTGTTTCAGTATATGCAGGAATATCAGTGAAGAACTGTTGAAGATTAGGCTTGACTCCTCTTTGTCCTGGTTATGCTTGAATCTTAATTAACTTCAATAACACTCATTAACAAGTGTAAAAATAACAAGTTTTATTTATGGTACTATGATTGATTAAGATCATGAATACATAAACAAAAGAGATTTGTAGAAGTACCCCCCTCCCCGTACAAGGAATTCTTAAGTTGATAGGAAGAGGTTGACTGGCAGTTGCAGTTATGACTAAACAGCAGTTTGATCAAGGGAATGATCAAAGGAATTTAAAAAATGGCACAGAAAACAGAACTTTAACTGATTGAGACACCACAGTTATCCACCAGTTTGCTCTGGCAATTGCTTTTATGGGGGGTGCAAACTCCAATTGCACTGTTCTGATTGGCTAACCAATAATAATGCTTCACTAATGGTCTTGTGCTATATGCATTGAAGGGGAGGAAGGACAGCTCCAAAAAACCCAATATGATTGTTGGTCCAATCAAAATAATGGCCCAATGTCATATATATTGGAAAGGAAAAGGTCCTCCCCTGTCCTTTTCTCACTGGCAGGCCAATCAAAATTGTGGCCTTGCATTGCTCATATCCACTCTCATTGGAGCATTTTCCATGTTTCAAAATCTCACCCTCATTTGACCTGATTATCACAGGTATCATTGTCAATTCTGTCTGAAAATGTGTTATATCCCTGATCAACACAAACCTGACCTATTAAGATCTGCTTTGTGTCAATCATATTTTTATCAAAATTAACACTTAAGTTAAACAGACCTAAGACAGTACCTCATGACCAGTCCCACCCAAAGCTGACAATTTTACCTCTCACACATGTCATAAGTGATACAAACCAGATAATTCATGGTGTGGCATTGTTTTAACATAAGAATATTTTCTTTCTTTAGAAACAAATTAGAATGCCAGTCAACCTTTGACACCAGTCATGGTGTCATACAAAAGCTTGGAGAGCAATCACCCTGATATCTCACTTGTGCAGAAGAACAGCCATGAATCCTGATGGATGTTGCAGTACTTTGAGATAAAAACATACAGTGGTATGAAGACCTGGCAGGGCAAATCAGAGAAATGCACCAGGTAGCAGCTGAAGTTGTCCTTTTTGTGGTTGCCAAGCTCAGTTGACACCTTGATGGTACCTGACATCATTGGGAGTGTGCAAGTGGCAGCACTGCTTGGAATAGCCCATGTGTTAAGGAAAGTATTGTGCATCTAATCTGTGGGTAGAAATTGAGTATAAGCATCGCCATCCATCTGGAACATCTAAGAGTGAGAGAGAATATCAAATCAAGTAATAATAGTAAAAAATGTTGATTATTAAGTAAAAGACTATTTATTCTCTCTATTTCAAATGTATTTATTAATATAAAACTGGTAAAAAGAGTTGTTTTGTTTTTAAGTTTTTGCTTTAAGGTCGTTGGCAAGTAAGAGCCCAAAAGAAATAACTTCTGGAAGAGGAAAAGCTCAAGTGCTCATAAAAATAAACATTGATGATATAATAAGTTAAATATCTTGGATAAGTTTTGACTTGGTTGGGCATTACACAAATTTGGCATCTTTTCATAGTTGTCTTATCATATACAAAGTGCTTGGCAACTTGTATCTCATACATCTGGCTTTTTTATTTACTTAAAGTGTACTTGTACCATAATTTGTTCCAATGGCAGGAACTTATGTGTGCCTGCAAGAGAGTTTAAGTACTTATAAAAGATAATGGTTAAACTATCAGAGAAACAGGTGGCTGTATAACATATTTAAAAAAAAAAATTAACATACAACTGTTCAATCTTTATGAAGGTTCCATGGGTAAAATAGATTTTATGTACTTTTTTTACTGATGTTATAAAAATTTACTGCCTGTGATAAAGGAAGTAGTTTGTACCAAATAATCAAACAACCCAATCTGTAACTGAGCTAACAATTTTGGCAATTATCATATTCTTCCTGTTTATTTACAGATCTAATTCTCAGAGTTTCAAATTTGTCTATGTGGGTGTTCACTTCATTTCCACAATTTTGTAACAAATATCAGAAATCTCCTCCTCACTATCTGAGTTGATTACTCGTAACACATTTAAGCTTATCCTTCAATATTGAAGGGCAAGATTAAATTACCTTTTCCTTCATTCAAAAATTTAAAAAGTTAATAGGAACAAACATGTGTTTGCATGTACACACGTACACATGCATATGAAGGAGTAGTTAAAAGTTCTCAGTATGATCAAGAAAGTATTCCTTACTGAAATTCTAATGTTTAGTTGGCACAACTTAAATAGATTGGTCCACTCATAAAAAATAGGGGAAAAATTAGTGGGTGGAAATAATCTTTATAGATTAACATTCATTCGATATTCCTGATGCCATGACATCAAAATCAAAAAAAAAATTTTTTTTAAGTTGTTTTAGGAGGGTCCTCTTCATAAAATAGATACAATGTCAAATCAACACCTGACTTCTTAAAGAGTTATCTATACTTTGTTTTTATTTACAAATGTCAAGTTTGAAACTGTGTTTACACCACTGTTAACTACTGATGTTCATTTTCCCAATTCATAAAAGTATACAGTATCAAGGATCTAAGCACAGTCTCAAATTTGATATTTATAAATAAATACACAGGACAAGTAATTCTTTAAGGAGTCGGATTGATTTGATAATTTATTTATATTATGAACAGGGCCTCACTTTTAAAATGATGAAAAATCAATATTTTTATTTTGAAGGTCTAATGAATGTGACTCAACAAAAATTACTACCCACCAAATTTCCCCCTGATTTTTACTAATGGACCAATAAAGTAGTGGTTTTTATTTATTTAGTCAAAAAACATTTTAGTGCCCTCACCTTCAGATACATGCATATAACTAAGAATGTAGATAATAAATTTATTGCATTATACATATGCACACTGGTTTGTACAATTCAAATCTGGTTCTAACTTTTTTAAATTTATTTATTTTTCATGTTTTATATCTTTGCAAAGCATAAGTTTTAGAAAAAATGATATTGGAAATATGTGGTCTGTTTCTAATGAGGTTTGCATACTTATGATTCATTGTGCTCATCAACCTGACACTATATACAGATTTATTTCCACTTTCTAAATTATCCAAATTTGCCTTCACAGAAAGAAAACAGTTTTATGAAATAAATACTACAATTTACTTTCTATTTCCAGCTCACAAAGTTACTGAGTGTGCTTTGAAAACATTTTTTTCACACCAGTTTTGCCTGCTTTGCTTTCAAGCCAAAACAAGGATTTTTATAGATTTTATTATCTGATTAACTTTGAAGACTGCAATATTTTTTCTTATTAAATTTGCACAAAGTTTTCAAAAAAGTAAACATTTAACCAGAAAATGATTTCATTCATGTTAGTTTTTTCTATTTGTTTTTAGTTTTTCTTTTTTTGTAACTCTTTATTTACAAAAATAACATAAGTTTTTGTAAAATATTTTAGTGTAAATAATACCAGTGTTTATTACATTGTACAGTCCCATAGATTTATGTAATAAAACACATCATAGTCATAAGATATTTTAAAGGAAAATATATATAAATATATATAATGTAATATTTAATCAAATTCTTTGTCTCATGAAATATGTTATGAAGATTCCTGCAATTCAATCTATATGTATCAAATATTTGAAACAATTTATCTTTGTCAAAAATATATAACTCATCTTTAACAAGTCATATATACTAAAAGGGGATACCTAAAAAAAAAAATGAAGAAATATGATGATAAATGTTCCAGTAACAGAGAAAATTGACTAAAGCAAACATTTTAAAATAATGAAAAAAATTACCTACATTTGGTGTAAATCATCTGACTGTAAACAAGATTCAAACTCTTGACTGTACACAACAAGCCTCAAATCAGTCGGAATTTGAGAGTTAAGATTGTTACTATTTATTTGGATATAAATATCTACTCTTGAGTTTCATTTCACCACTTAAGGCACACACTGTTTAATAATGAAACAAATTAATGAATAAAACACTAGTCTCTCAAGCAAAGAAAACATTTGTAATGATCTCTTAGTCTGAATTTTCTTATATTGCTGAAGCTCACAAAAAAAGATATCTGCAGAACATCTTATGAGTCCTGGACAAGTCATGCTCTAGAAATATAAATAAACTGATGCCTTTTTTTTCTTTGTACCTTTCATCAGCTTCAATCTATTTTGTCCAAAAACTGTAAGAACACACATGAAAATGACTAATCTCTTATTGAATTAGATGTTTTTAGTTCTCAGAAGATCATATGTAAGTAAACTGAAGATATACTTCTAAAGTGCTTTATTTCATGATGAATGGTTAAAAGTCAGCATGTGGTTAAGAGGTGAGTTAGTATTCTAACCATGAGATATGGGATCTTACCATGGTAGAAATGTCTTCCTGATAATAACAGCCTGAGGAGACAATCCTTGTCTGAATACCATTGGGAAGTGCCTAAAAATCATATCAAGTTGACCTTGTGACTGAAATAGAGTGTATGAAACTGTTCAGGAGCCTTCAATGGTTATGCTAGCACAAAGTCACAAGACATTGTGACCAAAGGTTTGAGCATAGTAGCCTTCTTCAAACTAGTGATCATACCAGATTATGTACTAAATTGTAACTAATTTCTCTCAGTATAGTTGCAGTATAAACCACAAGTTGGCTCTATCAGTTGAAGAAACATAAATATGCCTGAGCTGGCATCTACAACAAGGATTAGCTAGCAACCCTAGCAGGCAGGTATATTTAAAAATGAGTAGCCACTATACTAACACTCAAATTAGTGTCATTTTTGTTTTTAAAGCTAATTTCTCATGGTCCAACAACTATAAAAACAGTTCTAAATTTATTACTTTTCTCTAATTCCGAAGTGCTTCCTAAAAGGTTCTGTAAAAATACTGAAAGATTCCTTGCTTGTGTCAGAATTAAAGATATTCTCACTTTGAGCAAGACTGGAGGATAAAGCTACTCCAAGATCACTCCAGATGCTGCAAACACTTCTATAACATTTAAGAAATCTCAGTCAGTTGTTGTTGTAGTGATATATAAATGAGATACCATATAAAAGGCAGTATTGCTATAGTTATGGGAGAGTTATCTTCTCTTGATGAGACTACATCTGTCAGAGATAATACCTGTCATAACAATATGGCATCACCGATTAGTTACTTAATCACAATGGAGGATCCTGAATATATTGAAACCTGGTTTAGCTGTTTAGCAGTGTCAGCAAGAGTGGAAAATTTAAAGCTAATGGTGGAGAAAATTAAGTTACGGACTTGTTTTTGGTCTCAGTGTGGTGCGAGTCCATAAAAATGTCTCTGTCATGGTCTATTCCAAAGTGTTGGAAGATTTAGCCAATGAGGAAATTGCTGCCATCATAAAAGCAAATATACACCCAAAAAAGATTGGCCATATTGAAAGGAACTAAATTTCTCAAAAGTAGACAGACCAGATGAAACTATTATGCAATATGTGCAGCAATTGAAAGAAGCATTGAGATATTGTGAGTTTAAAAGAATGGGTTCAGAACAGATGTCTGTTGAAGACGAGCTAATTTTGCTAAGATTGATTAAAGAAATGACATCTCATACAAGTGTAAAATTCTAGAGCAGTTTCAAGTTCATAATATAAATCTGGAAGCATTCTTACAATAATTGGAATTGATTCAAAAATTAAATGCCTCTGAAAGCAGTATAGAGAATTACAGTGCTACTAAAAGCTTACTTGTATGCAGATATTGCAATAAGGAACATGAAAAAGGCAAAAATAAGTGTCCAGCCTTTGGAAAATGGTGTTCTAAGTGTAAAAAGAGGAATAATTTCCAGACGTTATGCACATATGAAAAGCGGGTAGAAAAAGTGGAAAATATAGATCCTCTGATTGAAAATATGAAAGTATTTGAGATAAAAGCACAGGATAAAAGTAGGGAAATGGTAAAATTGAACAAAGTAACTTTACTCATGCAGGTGAATACTGAAAGTGATGTTACATTGATGCTGAGGAATTCTTTTTGGAAAGAATGAGTAGATCAAAGTTAAAGAAAAGTAATCTCCAATTGAAACAGTTCAATGGGTTAATTATCAAAATTTTATGATGTTTTGAAAGCACATTTGAGACAAAAAACTGATCTGAGATAATATCCATCATAGTGGTTGAAAACATCAAAAGCCATGATCTTTTAGGAATTGACATGTTAAAAGTGGATACATCAAAGCTGATAAATTCCATGAAGTCTATAGAACTGGATGTTGTATTATTGAGGGAATACAAGGCAAGTATTTGGCTTAAAAAAAGCAGCCAACGCATGTATTTTCAAGCCTGAAAAGTTCCTGTTCACATGCTACCCTTGGTGGTTGCTAAGCTGGACAAAATGGTGGACCAAGGAATATTAGAAAAAGTCAGCCAGGGTGGTAGCAATTGGGCTTTAACCACTGTGGCGATACACAAGCCTAATGGAAATTTAAGAATTTGTGGTGATTATAAGGTGAGCGTGAATCACCAGATCTTTTTGGATTCATTACCATTGCCAAATATTGAAACAGCGTGCCATGAGTTTGCTGGTATGACACAATTTGCTAAAGTTGACCATAAGTCAGCATATAATCAAATAAAAATTGATAGCAAGTTTCAAAAAGTCACCACAATGAACACTCCTATTTGATTAATAAGAGGGACTTGTCTACTTTTTGGAGTAAAAACTTCAAGTCACATTTGAATTATGTGATCATCTAGCGTTAAAAAATTCGCGAAAGTTTTCAAGTTATAAATTTAATCCTAAACTGAATTTAATTTTGAAGGTAAACCTGTGTAACCAATAGAAGAAATGCTATCTCTCTCTCTCTCTCTCTCTCTCTCTATATATATATATATATATATAGAGAGAGAGAGAGAGAGAATTAGAAGAAAATAGACAAGTGCAATAGATACAAAATGTCTACTCTTAATAAAACATGTTTGAAGGAATAGTTCAAGAAGCTGACTTTGTGTATAGTGCAAACCCTGAATATTTTTGCATGAATTTTAACCCCTCCAGAAAAATTACCTGTATGCACTATATACAAGTCAACTGGTTACCAAAAATGCATGATTCTTAACTTCTTAAAAAAAAATTACCTGTGTATAGTGTGACCCCACTATTTTTTGTGTAAAAAACTGATCATAAAAACTCACATGATATTCATTGTGTGTGTGTATATATATATATATATATATATATATATATAATTCTATACTTCTCTTCCCAAAATTGATTGCATAAAGATTTCTGTGATGTTGGCAAAATAAGAAGATTAAACATTTTCTTTGTAACTAGTCTCGTATATGACACTTAAGAATACACATACAACAAACTATAAGAGATCATATTACAATTCATTTGAAAATTAATGATCTTACCTTCTCAGTACATAAAATTCTCTCATTAGTACAATTATTTGGTATTTTATTCTTTTTATATTGTGTGTGAAATAAAAAAAAAGAATCTCACATATGTAAACTATCATTAACTGTTTTTTCCATCTATTTCTTATCAATTTCTTAGCAGTCTTTTAGAAAACATTTTGATTTGATTTGTCTTCTACTAGTCAAAAAATATCACTTTGCAATTTATGTTGTCAAATTGATATAATTTCATATTAGATGAGGCAGACATAAATAAGTGTTTAAAAAATAAGATCTGTATGTTCATGTAGCTCTGATAATATACAGGGAAGATATGTTGAACATAAATTCTGAAAATATAAGTAAATGCATCAGAGAAAAGTTAATTCCTTGACACCCACTGTAATGCTGTCTACACCCAAAATATGCAGCAGTTTATGCAACTGGAAAACAGGACAATTAAAATATCATACCTTTGGCCCTACACTGTTTCTGATCTTCATCAACGACCTTCAATGATATCATCAGTTCCCAAGTAGGTATTTATGTTACGATAGTTTCCACAGAATGAGCGATCTCCATTTTTTAAAATCATTTGGACCACATCACCAACAATGAGGTCCTCTTTTGGACATCTCTCCCCAGCATTGAGGCTACCACTCTTCAACAGAATGTGCCACACTCGACTCTCCATGTAACATTCTGTTTGGAGAACTTGTCAGTGGTAAGAGGCAATGCGGCAACACAAAACAACACTTCAAGTTGAAAACCTTTCTGGCACAGGCCAACATCGACCCTGAGACCTTAGAAACCATTCCTAGGGACCGAGACTTTAGATTCCAACCATCAACAAGAGGAGAATCTGCAACATGTTGTCAGGAGGGCTCAACTCGCCCAGTTGCATCTGCCACCCACACTCCTCTGTGACTCTGCTCACAACTCTTCAGGAATAGGCTGAGCCTTCACAGTCACCTCCGTCACTGCCACCAGAGGAGAGAAAGGGAATAAGGAGAGAGGATGACAATGCTGATACGAGTGGTGATGACGATGTCAACAAGGTATTTATGCAGATGACACAACATATATTCCTGTCTTAGTTGCATGTCCAACCAATCCAAAAGAAGTAAACCTAGTAACTGCTACTTGAAAAGAACCTCCAATCAGTGGCAAGAAATGGCTTGTAAATTTGAATGCCTCCCAAACAAAAGCGCTTTCATTTAATCACCACAGAGAATGTTTTATGCTTGTCATCAGCATGGCTAATGCTAAACTCAAGAAGAGCAACACTCTATGCCTTTTGAGCTCCTGCTTTCCACTGACATGAAGTGGAATGACTATATTGAATCAGTTGCCATGTCTACTGTTGGGAAAGTTGGTTCAATGTTGTGCCAGAAAGATTTTCTTGTCAGAATTAATCTTGCACATTTATAAATTCACCATTCATCCATATATTGAATACTGTTGCCATAAATGGTCTGTTGCTCTATATCTCGAGATTAAGGGTTTGTAATGTAATCGATCCTGGCATGACATCTCTACCTCAATCATTTTCTCACCAATCTGACCTGATGACTTTCCTCTCTTTTCTACAAATATTTCATGGCAACTGTTCTGATGAGATTTTTTTCTTTAGTGCCTTAACTACATGAATTTAAGTGTTCTACTAGATTAATAACTAGCTCGAGCTGTTTTACTGTGGAACTAGCTAGATGAAACCATCACTTCTGTTCTAATAGTTTCTTTTCTCGCACTTCTCATTTGTGGAATTTCCTTCTGATTTCTTGCTTCCCTGCCACCTGCAATCTTCAAAAAGTACAGCCTCAATCACCATCTTGTCTTCCTGAACCCTGTTCCTTTATTGTCCTTTTCTCACTTCTCTTCACTAAAGTTTTCTCATTCACTTTCACTCCCTGTAACACCTTGCATTTTAGATTCAGCAAAGAATTGTCTTGCCTGACACAGTGAACCAACTTTCTTAGCAGCTAACCTAGCAATGGATTCAATTGTCTAGTTTACATTTTTCTAATTTATATTTTGCTCAAACATAATAAAGATAATTTTCATTATTATTACATTGTGGAACAAAAAAAATTAGAAAGTATTTCATAAAATTTTTATAATCTTCCAAACAAAAACAAATCCAAAGGTAAATCCTGTTCAAAAGAAAATGTCTGGAAAATGTTGTGCAGGAATTTAGAACAAAACTTTGTGAACAGACTGCATTTATTTTTAAGATAAAATAATAAAGAAAAGAAATAATGATTGATTCAAGAAAAGATTTATATTATTTCAAGTGATCAGATCAGCAAACTTATGAAATATAGAGAAAGTCATTTATTACTATCATTCATGATGTTTTCAAATAGTTATAAAAATCAGTCAGTAACAAACACTGAATGAATTAAAAAATAATCAAAATTTCAAATAGCCTACTATAATTTCTGAAATGACTTGAAACTGCTGTAACATAATCTGTGACTTGAACTTGATTGAATTATGTGATTGAAATAGATGGCTTTCCAGGAAGTGATTTATTACAATCACAAATAAAGTTATCAGATAGTTATTGTTTTAAAAATCCCTACCTAAAACTTTATTTAAAATTAAAAAAAAAAATTCCTCACAATTTTGTAGTAATTTCAACATTTCCATTCTAGAATCAACTGACTTTCACTGGTTTCATCAACTTTTCACATTTTTACACATATTTATTTCATCCTCATTAAAAAGGTTTTATCATTTTATTAAAGCAATATAAAGGCAAGTTGTCTAACAAAGAGGATGTATAAATAATTTTTCATTCTGATCATATTTTCGATATAAAATGTTTCATCTTCAAGCAAATATTTTGTTTTTTAATAATTTCCTGGCATATAATATCTTACACATTTATAAGTCTACTATTCATTCTTGCATGGAATATTGCTGCCACATCTGGCCTGGTGCTTCTGCTATATAGTTAAAAATTTGTTATAAAATACAAAACAGAATCTGCAATATTATTGGCCCTGACCTGGCATCTTGGATTCAGTTATGTTCCTACTGATATAACATAGCTTCCCTGTAACTTTTCTATAAATAATTTCCTGGTAATTGTTCTGATAGTCTTTCCTCTATGGTGTCTAGACTTTATGAATTTAAGTTCAGTACTAGATTGGCAGTAAGGTCCCATCATTTAACAGTTGAAATGGCTAGATGTAACCATAAGTTTTATGCTAACAGTTTCTTCTCTCCCACTTCTTGCTTGTGGAACTCTTGCTTCCCAGTCAATTTTGATCTTCAATAATTAAAATGCAATGTCAATTGTTATCTTCTGTCTTCTTAATTTCTGTTCTTTTATTGTTCTTTCTCTTTTGTCTATATATTCATAAGCTGCATTTATAAAATTCTGATTATATATTGAAATATCTATTTGCTTAGATTTCATATTGTGTCTGGTTATTAACTGACAAGCACATTAGAAAAGAGATTGTCATCAGGCAGGAATAGGGAACACACAAATCTAGATTTGTAAAAACCTTATATTTAGGCATATTATAATTTCCAAGTCTCACACTGGAGAGTTTTTAATTTTTATTATAAGTTTCATTTTCTTTTTTTAAACTTCAGGGCTCACACACACACACACACACACTGATAGTTTAGCCTAGTAGGACAAACCTGGGCAAAGTGAGAAATATGTTAATCCTACTTATACTAAAAAGAGAAAAATTTCATTTATACCTTAAAGTTCTTTCATAAACCAAAGCTTAATAATGTGTTATATCAATAAGTGTTTATGACCCTTAAATTCTTTCCTAAGTGCAAACATTTATTTGATATTCGTAAATTGAGGAGTAATTAGCAAATAAAAAAGTCTTCAGAAATTATATTAAATCCATATCAGATAAAAACAGTTTTAAAGGGAAGTCCTTCGAAGGTGCCAGTGCCCTTTCTTTTTTTTTCTTTTTTTAGCATTAATATTAAATGGCTGTCTGTTCTGTGAACAGACCTCACATAAAGTCATATTTTCTTTTATTTTAAATTAGCATTAATACTAGCATTCTACACCAATTGAGGAAGTGTGAATGTTGTAATGGATAGCTACTCAGAATGAAAAATTGAAGAGCAGAGTTTGAATTCTAGTCAGGTTTGTTACATTCACTTACATGCAAATATCCTTGGGAAAAGTATGAATCCATATCCTTCCTCCAGCTATGGGTTAAATAGTAGGACTTGTATCTGGAAAAAAATCATAATTCTCAAAAAGTTTTTATTGCAATATTCACTTGCAAAATAGAATTATACTTACAATACAAAATATTTCCACTTTAATTAAGCTGATAAGCCATAAAAAACAATCTATGTCAAACTGAATATTTATTGATATAATTAATAGATAAATAAAAGTTCAGTGACTCACCTTCTGATTTGAAGTTTTACAGAAATACCATCCCCCCTCATTAATGTCAGATAAATCTACTAAGTATTAAGTCATTTGAAATTTTATTTATCTATGAACTATTATTTCTCTATTCTTTAATATTGAGTAAATTAGTTACAAAAATCCAGTTACCTTAAATGCATTTAGCCTCCAGCTATTTGCCAATTGTTTTGTTAAATATAAACTATGATCTTTGTTAGTATTAATTATTAATATATGTGTGTGTGTATGTGTGTGCATGCATATATATATATATATATATATATATATATATATATATATATATATATATTATGTAAATATAAAAGTGGACATTGAAGTCAACACTCGGAGGCATGAAACAGACTGTCACCACTGAATGTTGACTTCAAAGTTCACTTTTATATTTATATACACTCTCTTCCCGCTGTTGAGCACTTTAACCTATAAATATAGCATACCTTAAAACTATATTTATCATATATGTGTGTGTATGTTTTATATATGTGTATATGTGGTAAAATAATCATTACAAATGATGTCACCATAGACTACTTCTAGCTCTCCACAGAATACCAGGTTATAAACAAATGAATTCTAACTATCATTCAGACAGCACATTGGTTCTTGAAAATGACTGAGATGATAAAAAATACTTGAACAATAACACAATATGAATTTTGGACAATTTATCCATAATTTATAACACAATACTTGAAAACTGGACAAGTACAATAAAAAATTAAACAGACCTGCTTGCTTCTTTATAATCAAATTTGTTTGGATAAATACTTGCTGCCTGAATATACCTTTTATATATATATATATATATATATATATTACTGCACATTAAAACAGGGTGGATAGATTTGTTTTTTGATAATTCTTTTCCATTCTACAGTATCCATTAAATTTTATTGGTTTCAACACATGAGTATTTAAAAAAAACAACAAAAAGCAGTGTTTATTAGTACATTATTTTTTGACTTGGTACAAATACATAGAGCAGGTGCAGAAAACATTTTAGTGCCTAAAAGATTAATGTTTTTCATTAAAAAATAAATGCCTTTTCTTCTAACTGGCTCTTCCTTCTTCTTCTTCTTCTTCTTCTTCTTCTTCTGTTCCATACTGAACTGACTTTTACCATATGGCATCTCTAAGTCTCTCAAACTATGACTGAAAATTTCAGTAATATAAGGCTTTTTGGACATTTTACATTTAACACCACATATATATCTGACAACCACACTTCACTTTATCACAGAGCTATCAAAAATTACATCAAAAAAAGATAAAAGATAAGCTTAAATAATGATGTTTAAGATAGAATAATTAATTCTAAAAGTAAAAATAGGGATAACATATTAATCCTTCCAGGGTATGTGAGTGAGCATTGGTATGACAGACACCTACTGAAATTAGTCCCCTGAGCCTGTGAGAAACAGATGGTTGTTACCCAATATGGGTATTTGAGAAGAACTGGCTGACTGCACTGTAACCTAAAACTTGTTTTCTGGCTAGAGATTGGCAAAATCACAAAATAGAAAAAATAAAATAAGGAAAGGAGCTGCTGTTAAATTTTAGCCCTTTAATCTTAACCAAATGACAGCTATCACTAATTTTGATGTTGTCATCAGTCTAGTGAGCTGTTCCGGGGCAAAAGAGAAGAACAGCATTGCTACTTGTGAAGTAGTTTTCCTGAGAGCAAACTAGAAGGAAAAATGACATGCTGAAATGCTCTCAGACAAGGATGGATAGCTAATAATAGATTTAATCATTGTAACTAATGCATGGGCCATTTAGGGTAAATATCATGAAAGATAGGAACGGCTATTTACTGGAGGGAAATATTTTTTAATACATTTAAAGTTTAGTCCTGGGTATGATGATAAACTACATTCAGCAGCAAGGCCTCTGATTGGGAGATTGGAGGTTTTGAGGAGCATGGAACCATCTCTTAATTGCTGCTGTTCCAGGTTCACTCTGACCTGTGGTGGTAGCACCTGTTAGGGTCTCAGCTAAAGGCAAATAATCACCCCCAACAAATAAAACACTATGAAAGCATAAAGATACATTTTTATAGTAAAAATACCAGCAATACATTTTTTTATAAAAAAAATATCAACATTATATATTTATAGTAAAATGACCAGTAATACATTTTCTGTAGTTGAAGGAATACAGTTGCATTCAAAATATATTAAGTTGAAGGCATAAAATTCTCTTCACAATATTTAAATTTTGGCATTAAATAACCCATAGAGGTTGATATGCTGCTAAACAAATTCAACCAAACAACCAACATGAAAGAACTTTTCATGACATTGATCTATACAGTATTCTACAATTTCTTAAATCAAACTGCATTCCAAAATATAATTTCAACATAACTACAACATAAAGCATGCATATCACTGCCTGTAGAAATTATGTCCACACAAACATGTATATGCACAAAAGCTGAGTATCATCTACCATGTATTCAATTGTGAAAGCAGAATAACAGATATCATATTTTATTACAATGATCCCAAGAAAATGAAATTTCAACATTAAATGACCCATAATGACTTGGTATGTCATTAAACAAATCAATGAATCAATCAATCAAAGTTGTTCACATTGCTTGAAAAATTCAAACTTTTTCTCAATAGTTCCATGTACCTTGTCATTTGTTGATCTCTCAGGGATTTTACACTTATGGATTTTCATAGCTACAATATTTCTTTCCTTTGCTTTTTGTCTTTAAAAAAATACTGAAAATAATATTTATCTTTATGATGAAATTTTTTTCCTTGTATTGTCATTGATAATTAAGGTTGAGTGGTTGTTGACTAAACCAGCTTCTCCACCAGACGCTAGTCTGCTGAGGAAGGTAAGTGGAACTTCAACAGCACAAAATACAAGAGCTGTTAAAGGTCATATGAACTCCTCAGAATCAACAGCCATCCACTCCAACTATGGGTTAAATAACATCACCAGACCACAATTTTCTAATTGCAGTGAGTACAGCTATATCCCTGAAGATATGGTCAGTCAAGGAGGGGTTCCTTCAATAGGAGTGAATAGGCCCTGAATTCAGACACTTATATTTAATTTATTCATGTTAAAGGAAACATTTCATAATAGGTCAGATATTTTATCATTGTATGGAAGATTGATTATATTCAAAATACTAAAAATATGAAATAAAAATATTTTTAGGGGTAATAGCACACATCTAAAGTAAAAACAGCACAAATGCAAATGTCAATTAAAAGTACCATTTAAAAATAATACAAGTAGAACATTAAGAAGTAAATAATTGTTTTAAGAATTTTTAATAATATTTTGGAAACAATATAATGTATGATCTCTATTTCTTCATATTCCTGAATTGAACATAGAAATGTATATTATGAATCCAAACCTGGAATTTGACATTTACAAAACGAAAACTGAAAGTTTTTCTTCTTTTTTTAAGCAATTTTCCATAGCCTAATATTCTACATATTGGAATGACTTTGGTGATTCTTATTATTAGCTTCTGTTGATACTTTATAATGATCATTTTATATCATCACATTATTTATCATCTATGGCAGTTACACCTTCATTTTAATTTCATCTTGAGAGGAAATACAGAAACGCTTTCTGGTATTATTGTCAATTATTCTGCAATTTTGTGTAAATTTTATTTTTATTTTATAATTGTTTTGTTTAAATCAAAACCAGATGTATGCATTGTATTAGTTTGTTTAATTAAATGAAATTTCAGTTTTCCCAATGATTTCACTTATCAAGAGATGTCAGCAGAATTTCTACTTCAAAAATCAAAGAAACAATTCATGAGGAAATTCATCAAGTTTCCATGTTAAACCTTCTATCATATTCTTTCTTTTAAAAATTTTATATTTTTAAATGCTGACATTATTTCCATCGTCCAAGTATAAGCTAAGCATCTCATATTTTATTAAGTGAATGCAGTAAAAAATCAGTTTTCACAGTAACCATGTTAATGAAATTGATAATTTAGATTCAATCCCAAGAGTAAGAAATTTGTATCGTTTTTATTAGTTTAACAGTGATCATTGCCATTAATTGGTTACTATTAAGTGTATTCTCCAATATGAACTGCATAAAGAGAATAATTTATTTTTGTTCAGAGCTCTGCAGTTTAAGGATAATGTTTTTCTTTGATTGAAATTATTACAAGAAATATTACTCTATAAAATGGAAAAGATTTTTGTACTTATGAAATTGTTATTATTTAAAGCCAATAAAATCTCTGCCACACAAACCCAACTAAATACATTGAACCAACCAACTATAAGCCTTTCCATTCATACTAGTATACTTATCTTAATTGTTATACTCACATTGCATCCTCCCCACTTTATCATGTGTCTGTCATCCTACATCAATGATTTTCGGAATTAAAATTTGCTTGCTCCTCACCAAGTTTGATGTGATAAAAATTACATGGAACCTAATTACTATATTCTTAATACTTGATATAATGCAAAAATATTACAATGATAAAATCAGTCAATAATTATTTATAACTAATTTTTACTTGGACTCGTGCATGCAATTACAAGTAATCCATAATGGTGGATTCTCCCGTCGTGTTCGGCATATGAGGATCAAGCAGCTCAGTTCCTAGGAACTGACAACCAGACACCAGCACATATGATTTGATTATAGTGGTGAAGGCTTTGCACAGAACCAACCACACTTTTTGAAGGGCTGAATATAGAGACCTGGTGCACTATGTGCCACAAGGTCCCCAAACAACCATTTGCAGGTTTGAATTCAGAGTTGTCCTTCAACTAGACCAGTTGCCATCCAAGGCTATAGAACCCAGTCTGTCCTGCTATTTACCCATAGCTGGCAGTAGAAGAAAAGGATTAATACTTTTCCAAAGGGTATTAACATGTAAGTGAATGTAATGGATTCAACTGGAATTTGAACTCAGCACTCCTGATTCCTCAATCTGAGCCGTATCCACTACTTCACCATGTCTCCTTGTAGTCCATAATGATATTTTAAATTTTGAAATCATATTTATTTATGAATTTTTAAAACTGTTTGTAAATCTTTGAATCATTCTGCCTCACCTGCTATCATCTTCTGCTGCACATATGACGTATACCAAACCATTTGGGAATCATTGACCTATATGTTAAATTTCTCATATTTTGAATTAAATCTTTATTCAATCCACAGAAATAGGTTGTTCTAATTTAGCTTTTCATGTATAGAGAAGATAAAATATTAGTTAATATTCCCCAGTTTAATTCACCTTTGTGTCACTTGTCCATTTCTTTCACTAAACAAGTGTATTTGGCTTTTCTGCACTATCTAACCAAGAAATTAAACTTGCAACTGTCAGGGAATGTGAGATATGTTTTAACCAATGCTTTAATCTGCTTATCCATATATATATATATATATATATATATATATATATATATATATATATTGGAAAGTTCATTGGTGTAATTTTGGAGCCTTGAACCTAATATCTGTATTCAAGTAGTAGCATTTTTTTTATTGTTCTTCCATTATTTCTTAATCAAAGGGCTTCCAGTTGGTATTCATCTCAGGTTTACTGAGGAGGTTGTCAAAGCTTAACATGTATTCTGATTCTTTTAGTCATCTTATCCTATAGTGTTGTCTATTGTCTCCATTACATAAGGATTGATGACCACCTTTTTCTTCCCATACATGATCAACAAAACTCAAAGGTGGTAACCCCAGAATATGCCAACAGATGATCAGCATTATAAACGCCCTTCAAGACAACTTCTATGAGCAGAGGCAGAAGATTCAAGAACAACAATAAAAAATCTGCCGCAGTCTTCAAATAAGGACTATATATGAAAAGATTCAGAGAATCTGTGGTACATACAACATCAAGACTGTATTCAAAAGTAGTTGAACCCTTCAGAAATATCTCTCTGAAACCAAACATCTTCCTGCTTTTGGAAGAGAACATGACCAAGAACTATGTGTATTATATGCCATGCATTTGTAGCAAAGAATACAAGTGTCAAATAACTCACTTTAAACTGGAAAGAGATATTGAAGCCAGGTATAATTAAATGTGTCACAAATCTTCTCAGTCTTGACAGATCTACACTATACGTACAGAGCTTATCTACTTCAAACATCAGAGTTCATTTGATGGTTGATGGTAAATTCAAGCATTTGTAGCCATCTTTTGCAAATAAAATAATTTAAAAACACTGGTACATTGTTATATGTGTATGTGTGTGTGTAGACATTTACTAAAATTAACCAAATTCAGCAAAAGTGTAATATATTCAGCAACAGCATTGAAAAGAGTTATGACTGTAATCAAAAAGGCATGTTGCACATATTCTGTAAAATTAAAGACTACCAATTAACGATATGTCAATAATAACATGATAAAGTACATGTCATAAATCATGTAACCAATTAACAACACATCATCAAGTGCATATGTAGATTTGACTATAGAAGGCATATATAAAGTAACCAGTAAGCATTCCCCAAGAAGAGTATTTATTTCACAATGAGATTCTTCTTCTAACTTGTAAGTTCCTGGTGCTTCATTGAAGGAATGACTTTTTGCATCTTCCCATCCTCATCACTGAGAGTTGGGATCATTGACAATTATTTTAGTTTTGAATACAAAGTGCTCCTTCTCAGACTGTTTGCCAACCAAAACCAGAAAGTACAGCCTGTCCTATTATTTAACCCATACCTAGAGGAAGAAGAGAAGAATTGATACATTTCCCAATGGTATTTGTGCATAAATGAGTGTAATGAAGTTGAGTGGAATTAGAACTCAGCTTTCTGATTTCTCATTCCAAAGCTACTATCAATTACACATGCCAGATTCTTGGATGTCCATTATTCACATGAGGAAAAAAGTGACATTAGTGGGGGTCCAGAATCCTCTTCTGACCATTACTTAGAAGCTTCAGTTCATCTGCCCTTATCACAAGGATGAAACTATTGGCTACTCTAATGTTTGTCATTAAGGTGACTAAGGAGTCTCATCTACCCTAGATTTTGAAATTTATATTGTCAAGCATCTCATGTTTTTCTTTTGCAAACAACACAATGCAAGATTACTGAGTATTTCAACAATTCTTTTACATTTGGCATACCTATCAAATTAATGTTATTATGCAAGGCCACAATAAAGGCAACCCAGTGAGGATCAAGCTCATGAATAATAGCTTTCAAAATTCTACAGATAATATATTTTTTTACAATAATGTTTACCCTGTATAAGGCCCAAGAGCCACTCGATGTAGAGGGTTATAGATTAACCGGCACAGCTTTATGGGATATGTGGGGAAGATAATGGTTAACCTTAGACTTGAACAGGTTAAGATTGTAGTGATTGAGGAAGCATTCTCTTGGGAGTTGGTTCCACAAAGCACCTTAAGCGAGACAAAACTGAGCTTAGAAAATATCAACTTACCTGGAGTGTAAATCATTTTACTGAATGCTGTCAGATATAGAATTTATATGACTCTCCATCTACAAGACCTTTATATCTCAATATATGCATATGTCTATCAGTGTGACACTCTGTATACATAAATAACATAGTATAATAGATATTCCAGGAGAATTCCAAGGAGAAATGCATTGAACATCATGTAACTCTTTATCAGGTTTTTTATCAATCTAACCAAAGCATTCAATACCATAAAGCGAACTGCTCTGCGGAAACATTCTCAGTAAACTTGGCTGTCCACCTTAATTCATTGTTTTGTTCAAACAACTACACTCTGGCATGAAAGCTTGTTTTAACTTCAACAGTTCATCATCTGAATCAATAGCCATTGAAAATAGAGTTAAACAAAGAAACATTCCATCTCTAACATTATTGTCTTGATGTCCTATAATGTATAGATAAACATCTATGTCAAAGTATTGGAAAGCATGAGAGAGAGAGAATTACAGTAAGGCATAATAGAAAATAATGTTAGAGCTGGAATTTTTCCTTGTTTCATTTTAATCTGAATTGTTTTAATATGAAATCAAATCTTTCAGACCCTTATTTTGAAGCTTGCTTATGCTTATGGTGCAGACCTTGTCACACATAGAGGAAGACATGCAAGCCATTATGGATCCGTTTTGTGAAGTATGTTCAGTTTTGAGGTTTACCATCAATCTCACAAAAACCAGGGTGTTTAAGAAAAAGAGTCATGTACACACCCACTTTAGATCACCCCTATGTTGAACCCAGTATCTTCATTTGAGGCACAAGATTGGATTAAGTGGGTAAATTTTATCATGCTAGTACACTTGACTCTTAAATACACCTAAGGATTAAGAAAGCTAACAAAGCCTTTGGAAAGTTAAAGAAATTAGTCTGGCCAGATAAAGGCATAACCATCAGTACCAGGCTCAGCATATATGTATGTATTATTCACTTTTTTTTTTAACTCTACTAAGACCCCACACCACTGTCACATTAAATATTTGAAGAGTATTGAGCATCAAGCTGCAAACCTTTACACCTAACATCATTGTTCCTCAGTGAGTCAGTACATCTAGTATTGAAAAGCTCCTTATTCATAACCAAATGAGATGGGCAGGGTGGCACCTTACTAGACTGGGAGATAACTGATTACCTAAGTAGTTATTTTATAGAGTTAACATATGGTAAATGCCCAAAACATAAGCCAAAAAATGTTTTAAGGATGTTAAAAACAGACTTAAAACTTTTGTAATTGATGCTAAGAGCTGTGAAATGTTGGTAGAAAATTGATCTGTGTGGCGGAAAATGATAAACGATAGGTTTAAGGTATTCAAGGAAAAGAGTATTGATTATGCAATCTTTAAATAGTTTCTAAGAAAGCAGGACATGACCTAAATCCTTAACTTGAACATGCATGTAACATCTCTGGCAGAGTCTTCTTATCTGATGCAAGACTTGCTAGTCATCTATCTAATGATAAACAATCCCAAGCTAGCTACATTGACAGGCATCCAGAACAACTTACGGGAAATTTATATTTCTGACAAAGTATGTGGGCTAGCAGCAGGTAGGATGTCATGTCAGAGTGCATAAGACCCAGATAAACATTCAGCATTCTTTAGCTTCCATAGGATATGGGAGCGGAAAAACTACTAAGTCAGCACCATGACATCAAATGCTGCACCTGGACTTGTAACATCACTAATTGATCCCTAAAGTACTGGCAATATGTGGTGTAGGTCTATGTGTCTTCCAGTAGTTTCAGACTGATGGTAAAATTTGGGTACAGTTCAAACCCCAGGAGGTTGTTGACTCCAGTTGCCACTAAGGTTCCATGCAGGGTTGTCATGATTTCACAATGGTGTTAGATGTGTTCTTGTTGCATGGGTTTGGGCCCACTGATCACTAACCATGACATCGCATTACTTTGTGACCATTTATACCGATTCATGGATTCTATGTACCCCATTGATGATGGATTTTTCCAACATTGGGCCATGTCATCCGGATTGGTATGAAGAGTTTCCAACAAATAATGTGGTCACCATGTTCACTCAAGAGGAACCCAATCAAGCATTTATTAGAAATAATGGAAAAATCTATTCACAAACAATTTTGTGTCTATAAATATCAAGTAATTTTAGACAGCCATAAAGACAACATGGCTCAACATTTCTCCAGAAGTCTTCCAAGGCTAGAGGATCCTACATGAGACTAAGCACCTATTCCATAACTTTTCATGTGTGCATGCATATATATATATATATATATATATATATATATATATATATAATGTGTGTATGTTGTGCCAAAATCTTTCCAGCCTGCCCAAGAAGGGAATCAAAGAAATATTTGATGTTTGGCCATTTGGTCAGTTTTTATTAAATGGGTCTGGCTGAGAACTTTCCATCTCCACCATGTGTGTGTGTGTGTGTGTGTGTGTGCGCGCGCGCGCGCATGCATCTCTCTCTCTCTCTCTCTCTCTATATATATATATATATATATATATATATAAGAGTATGTATTAAGAAATAGCATGAGCTACTGAATTTAATAATAAAGTCTCTGGAAACTAGCCAAAGGTCATTGTATCTCATGGTGAGTATCCATTTTGTTAAAGTAAGTTCATCATTTTTGCTGAGCAGTCAGATGCCTTCTAAACATAGTTTCAAACAACTAAATTAAATTCTTATTTGTTGGCATCTACTTCATCCAATAAAGTCTATTTTGAATATTTCAATCTGGAAAGATGTTATTTAAAGCCTTTTTTTCTTCTTTTTTACTTCTCTTCATTGGAGTCATTTATACATGATAATTTGCAATTGTTTTATGGTTTTGCTGTAAACATTTCTGCTTAATTTTCAATTAATATTTAATTTTTCTAAATATTTCATGGTTCTAACAATTAAATTTTAACCTAACCTAAAGACTACCTGAAATTGCAAATGAAAAAGAAATTTTTAATTTTCAGGTTCATTGATTTTCTTATAGTAAGGTCAAACTAATTCAGAATAATTTTCCTACATTGAACATAAATATTTTTTTAATCATTTCACAATAAAGCCACTAAATTGCAAGGGGTTCCTGAATGTGAAAGAATACGAGAAAAAGAAAATCTTTAAGGAAAAAGAATAACAAAAGAACAAGAATTAAGAAGATAATGATCAACATTGCATTATTATCATGGTCAGATAGTGAAATTTGTATCAGTTTATTATCATGGATAGATAGGGAAATTTTATATTAGTTTATTGACAGGTACAATAACGAAAGTATGAATTTTAAAGTTGATTTTCAAAAAAACCACTTCATTTTATCAAAGGAATAGATTTTTCTTCAGAGATATTGATTTTTCTTTCTAACTAAAAACCTTTACCTCAATTATTGACTGACAATCATATATATGTGGTAAACACTTTATGCTGGTAGTAAAAAAAATTTGAAAAAGTAATTTTTTTTTTTTTTTAGAAATAATTTTTTAACTTTGTCTTTCCAGACTGAACTGATTTCTAAATTTTACCAGTTTTAAGTTAACTCATTTTTAATTTCAATTTTTCAGCTGTCTGCATTAGTTAACCTCTCTAAACTAAATATGTTCTGGTAGAATTATTCTCAGGTTATAGGCAGAGGTATTTTTATGCATGAATGTCTGATTTTGATAATTTCCATGAGAATTGAGAGCAGTAAAACTGCCCATATGCATAATGCACTTGGCCGTCCAGATACAGCCGGTCTGTGGGAAAAGGTATACATGTTTTAAATTAAAATATTCAGATAATGTAATAAGAACGATCATTGATAAAAAAGAATAATTATGATTTTTTTTTTTTTTTTTTTTTTTTTCAATGTTAAATGACATGGAATTTAAGAAAGAATGAGTTCAAAATGGCTTCTTTGACCTTTTTAATATACTAGCTACAAATAACTCATTGACATGTCTTATAGAGGCTTCAGCACAAATAATGACAAGTGTCAGCATATTTAATAAAAGAAAAAGTATTTGTTTTTAATTTTAACACTTGCTTTCTATTGATAAATTCATTAAATGATTTTATGAATTTCAGTAGAGTGGCTTTCTTACTTTCTTTATATTTGTGTCTACATACATTTATTTTGTTATTCCAAATATTATTTCTTTAGAAATATGTTAATGCATAAATGTCTGGCAATATCTGCTTCACTCATAACAAATTAATTGCTAAATAATCATAAAAACAGTCTTTTTTTTATTTTACAAAAAATGTACATGAAATAATTTACTTTCCATTTAACTGTAAATCAACTTTTGATAAAACTTTGAAAATTTCATTAATTCATAATTACATAATTTCAAACAAACCAAAAGCATTTTTATTTAAATGAGTACATAAAATATATCAACATTTAATATTCTAAAAATAGATTTTGAAACTATTAAAATAAATGAAGTTAAAAGGAATTGATAAATTAAGTTGAAATTTCTCATTTTGAAAAAGTTTCATGTCAGTGAAAAAATTGCGAAGTTTATTTACCCATGCATAATGCAAATCAGAAATAAGTGTAAAAATCTTCTGGGTCTTTTTTAATCATTTCACCCCAAGCAACACAATAAAGCCACTAAGACAAAAAGGGGTACTGAGTGTGAAAGAATATGAGAGAAAGAAAACATTAAGGAAAGACAACAATAAAATAACAGAATTAAGAAGATAGAAGATAACGATTAATATTGCATTTAAATTTTTAAAAATCAAAATTGACTGGAAAGCAAGAAGCCGGAAGAGAGTTTGACAAGCAAAGAAGTGTGAGAGAAGAAACTGTTAGCATAGAACCTATGATTACATCGAGCCATTTCAACTGTAAAATGATGAGACCTTGCTGCCAATCTAATACTACTGTGCTTATATTCCTAAAGTCTAAGTACCATAGAGGAAAGTTCATCAGAAAAATTATCATGAAACTATTAAAATGGCCCAGGGAAGCTACATTATGTCAGTAGGAAAATGACTGGAGCCACGATGCCAGGTCAGGCCTAATAACATTGCAGATTCTTTGTATTTTATCAAGCATCTCTAACAGCACCCCAGTTGTTTTATTCAGCATTTCTTGTTTACTTTCTGGCATGTCTTTCCAAAAGATTTAAGAAATCTAATGAAGTTCATTCATCAACAAATTACATAAGAAATAATGATAATTATGAATTAAAAAATATGATGATGATAATAATAATAATAATAATAATAATAATAATAATAATAATAATAATGACATTAGATTTTTTTATTAAATATCACAACTCTAAAATATAACTCACCAGATATAAAATATTATATTAATTAATGTTTTAAGGACAGAAGTGCAAAGTGAAAAACATTTCTAAATAGCAGAAATTATGAAAATAAAATATTCACTGTCTCAAACTTTTTCTTAAATATCTAAAAATTAACAATTTATACTTGAAAACTAGAAAACTTATATACGGTAATTCTGAATAATTTTATAAATAGAAACATGATTTTCATATATCTTAAATAAATTTTCAGTCTTTGTTTTAATTGATAAATTTAACTTGAAAGTGGGTGATACTTTTTTAAAAAAAAAAACAATTAAATAAAGGATTTGAGATCAAAATTTAAAATATGGTGATATGAGAAGTGATAGCACGAATAATTTAGTTAGAACGTTGTTGTCACTGACATTTTTTTATGCCCATAAAATAATCTTTCATCAAATATTTTTAAAAATTAAGTTTTTTGGGATTCATACAAGTGTTTTTGATATTTCTCAGTGAATATTCACTTATTATTATTACATGTATTGAAAATTATCAGTATGAATATGTTTGAGTGAAATTTAGCTGTGTTAAGTTTGTCAGTTATCTCTGTATATATAAATCATATATTTTTATTAAGTGATATATAACGTTTTGTGATCATGGGTTTTTGATTTGAATGCTTATAAAGTTCAAATCTATATAAATAAATGCAAATGTCAGTGTGTCAATGTATCACACTTTTTCAACTTTACTCCTAGAGGCTGTAGCCCAACATATAGCATTTTGGAATCAGGTCAACTATCTGAGCAAATTAAAAACATTCGGGGCTAGATCCGGACCTGCAATCCTGAAATTTTGAATTCCCAAGTTTCCTTTGCTGCGATTGTTTTTGACGATTTTTGTACAATAACATCTCTTTTTAAATCAGAAATAAATTTGGGAATAATTGAAATTAATTGCAAAATCTAGTGGAAGCCACCCATGAAATAAAAAATAATTGGCTTATGGAAAGTAAAGACCTATGTACATCAAATTGTCTTTAAATTTATCGTTGAACTTTTAAAAGGTAAGCTTAAATATTAATGCAATACTTAAATGCAGCCATCAATATTGAGTTCTTCTGTAGTTTATTGTTGTCTATTGCATATGGTAGCAGTATGCCTTGCAAAAAGAAATATCCTCCAACAGAGGATCAGATTGCAATTAAAATAGCCATGGCTGCAGCAAGGAAAAGAAAGTTCCATGCAAATGAAAACCCAGATCAAGTGGCAGCCAGGAGAGCTTCCAATGCTGAGAATATGCTAAGTCTTAGGAACTCTCAAACAAGCTGAAGGCCCAATCAAGAGCCCTTTTGCAGGGTGGCTTTTTAAGCTAGTTTTAAATAAAATCCCAAATAATTTAAACTACCATTACTTGGTAGTATTATAAATAAATAAAAACAGCATAAAGAATGGAAGAGGAAGGAGTGGAAAAATGATTATATATTTACCCTACCTAATCACTTGGTTCCTCTGACTTGAAAGAGTGTTAAAATCACATTCATGAATGCTAAGTTCATCAGATGTGGGATGTGAATTCAAGTTTTGTAGAAAACTATTTTTATTTACTGTATCAATCAACCAGATTATTTAAATAGGATGTTGTGAAAAACAATAAAATGTATTAAAACTGTTAAATAAAAGCAGTAAAAAAGACTACTTGTTATTTATCTTATTAAAGATGGAAAATATAAGAGAGAAAAAATATTATTCTCTTTAATCTCTTATTCTTAGAAAAATATATTATTCCAAAGAATTAAATGCATTGTTTTAAATATAATGATTATTCTGTGTTTATTAGATCTCAATAGAAGAGTTTAGTTTTAACTAATTTTATTCCAAAAGATCACTATTTTTTTTTTACTATTATTCACTCAATACAAGGCACAGGAGCCATTCAAGGTAGAGGTTTACTAAATGAGATTGTAAAGATGTACAGGGAGGAACCAAGAGGTGTATATTATGAAAATATGTAGTATAGATAATGGGTGAACCTTGACTTGAAGAGATTAAGATTGTAGTGGTCAGGGAATTATTCTCTCAGGAGTTCATTCCATAATGCAATACTTCTGGGGAAGAAGCTGTCTGTGGGAGACTTCCTAACTTCCTCCTTACCAATGGAATATGAAAGGAATGAGGACAAGTCAACAGTATACATGGAATGTTGGATCCTAGTTGTGAAGGTCTGAACTTGTATTGTATCAGATGTTCTATCAGTGTGCATATTTTTAAGATTTTGTCAAAATTGGCATATAAATACTAACTTTAAAAATGAAAACAAAAGTAAAAGTTTTAGAATATATTTTTATTTTAAGAAAGGTAAAAAAATGTAGCTCAGATGCAAAAAAAAAAAATATCTGTGTCGTTTATCAAAACAATACCGAGAAATAATCAATCATGGTTTTTGAAGTTTTGTGCTGGTGATTTCTTATTGAATCATGATCCACAGTTGGGTCAAGTTGTTGAAGTTGATAGCAATCAAGTGAAACATTACTTAAGAAGTATAATTAACATTGAAAAGATAGCCAACATATTTAAAAATTCCAAGTTAAGTTTTGAAAATAATTTTCAATGGCCCAGTTATGTTAATCACTTTGATGTGTAGCTTCCATGTGCAGTTTACCACTTAAACATAAAAATGTTTCATTTAAAAAAAAAAAAAAATTTCAATATTCAATAACTTGACAGGCAAAAGATCCTGAAGCAAGCATGGTAAACTGGAGCAAAATCCAATCTTCATCTAAAGAATGTGATTATGTGGATAACTGATGGGATCAAAAGAGAATCTATTACTCTGAGTCTTTTCTAGAGAACTAAGTAATTGATTTGAACTAGTACTGCTCTCATTTAAAACAACTGAATGCAGCAACTGAGAAATGTACCCATCCAGAGTTAGCTCAAAGAAAAAAAATTCCATATTTCTTCAGGATAATGCGAAGCCAAGTGTTTATTTGTTGACCAGGTAAAGATTGTTACAACTTGACTGGAAAGTTTTTGCTCAACGACTGTATTCACCAGAAGTCACTCCAGATTACAATTTATTCCAGTTCTTTTTATAATTGTCAGTTTCCTGAAAGACTACGCAAGGTACTATAAGCTGTTCTTTGTTGAGAAAAAAAACAAATGTTTCTAATGGAATTATGAAAGATCGCAGGTATAGAAAAAGTAAATAGTTAATAAGTTTACAATCATGTAAATAAACACAATACCTCATCTCAGAAATATAGACAAGAGTTAATATGTTGTTCAATAATGTCAAAAATGTTTTAAATTCTTTACTTAATAAAATAAATGTTTAATATAATACAATCCTTTCTTTTTCTGAAAAACTTTTAGATGAGAAATGATGTCCCCTTTCCATATTTCAGTGAGGTGACCACATGTTGTTTTCATCATTAACGAAACCTCTTGTCTAAGGCATTATACTTATTATTTTTTTTATAAATTGTTCTTTGAAGCACTTCTTTCTCTATTATTTTATTTATTTATTATATAATTACAGACACAGCTATTATCTTTTTTTCCACTCTTGTGCATGAAGAGAAATTTTATACTCTAATCGTTATATGACTAACAGGCCTTATAAATATTTTCCATATGTGAACACATATCTAATAGCTCATCCCATAAGCAACAATTGGGATTTTGGAATACCTTGTCAATGTTTTCTTTGGATATATAATTTATAAACTATTTTTGCATTATCATATTTATCAAAATAGATAAAGAAGAAAAAATATTTTTTTAAAACTGAAATATTCTACAATTTGACCCTCCATATTTTCTAATGTCCTATGTACCTAAAAATATGGATATACTTTTGAAGTAATATTTATTTTCAATTACCTTTTAATGTGAAGTTGTATGCCATAATTACTTTATAAACTGCATCAACTGCCAGTGTTTATCCAATGAAACAATTTTTCATCTTTTAAACAATGTGTTTGCACAGTTTTATTTAGCTATATGTTAAACAAGTGATATCTGAGGGCCTTGAACATCTCTAACAGTGTTGTTATATGATAACTTAAGGGTTTATACTCTGTGGCCAATTACCAAATAGGTGCTCTACAAAAACACACCTAAATCTGTGTGTGTTTGCATTCATAATAAATTCTAACAAAAATAAGATTTGAACTAATTTTTGCAGTAGCTGATTGATTGTTTTTCATAAATGTTTATGGTGAGTAAGTTGAATGCAATGGCAAAAATTCTATATCGCTTAACAAAACTACTGCTATTACAATGTGAAATATTTAAAAACAACAGTGATAAATACAAACATATTAGAAAGCTGAATGAGCTCAACTAGATTGTGCATGTAAACATATTGGATCGCAGGAGTTTTTTTTTTACTTTTAATCAATTTACCCCAAGCAAGGCAATAATACCACTATGACACAAGGGGCTACTGGGAGTGAAAGAGAATGAAAAGACTTTAGAAGGAATTGGAAATCAAATCCAATCCTAAACAGAGAACAAGGAATAAATTTCTACTCCTGTTCAAAGGACTGGAAAGGAGTGTGAACCAAATAATAAGCAAACCTATCTACTCCTATTGAATTAAACGTCAAGTGTCCCTGCATCTTCAGCATTTCTCTCTCTGTATAACTATAACAAATATTTGGTATATTTCATTCTTTCCCCCTATACATACATACATACATATACATATATATATATATATATATATATATATATATATATATATATATATATAAATGCAGGTTTCATTAAATAATATAGACAAGTTTTGTCTATTTATTTTAAGTAAATTCCTTTCATATTGTCAAATAAATTGTTGCAATGTCTGCATAAACATTCTAAAACAAAAAAATTACCATCTTTGTTATATAATTTATTATTTAATTTATTGTAATGTACTTGTAATATCAGATGATGGCTTATGTAAGCCAAAAGCTTAGACAGGATTAACAATAAAAACATGTATCAACATAGTGATTTTCTTTCATATTTCAGTGATAATGCTAAAAGGTTTATTCAACAATATGAAAAGAATTTACTTAAAATAAATAGACAAAACTCGTCTATATTATTCAATGAAACATGCATTAATTAAAAAATGCTGCCTATATATATATATATATATATATATATATATATATTATTTAATGAAACGTGTACGAATATATATATATTATTTAATGAAACGTGTATGAATATATATATATATATATATATATATATATATATATATATATATATAAAAGGATTAGATATGCAGATGGTGTAATGGATAACACTCAGAATGATATCAGAGAGCTGAGCTCAAATTCTTGTCAAATTTGTTACTTTCGTATTCAGAAATACACTTGGTAAAGATATGAATCCATCTCCCCCTAGTTATGGGTTAAATTGTAGGGCAGACTTGGCTCTTTAGCCTTGGTTGTCAATCTGTCAAAAGTAATGACAACTCTGAATTCAAAAGCAAAGTCTGTTTGTTTAGGGACATGTGACACATTATGTGCACCAGTTCTCTGTATGTGTAAATAGTCTTTCTTTTCAATTTTAGGAGCTGAATTGTTGGATCATCACACATCAAAGACAATGAGAGAGTCCATTTTCATATATATATATATATATATATATATATATATATACACATATATATATATATATATATATATAAAATTCCTTCAATAAAATCATTATTTAGTCTAGAGAGCCTTCAAAAAACAAAATCTGTCATGGGATTTTCTTACTTTTGGCATTCAATTACTCCTCACTAGTCCGATATATAAATTTTATATATCATATTCTTCCAAAAATATTTATCTTTATGTATATACAATGATAAATATATAGCCTAATTAAAAAAAAACATTTATTTCACACAGCAGATATCTTTCACCATAAACTCTTTCCATGTAAAAATTCACCAACAAATTACAAAATACATCTTTTTTTTTCATTTTATTATTTGGTCTAAAATGTATTTTAAGAATAAACCTTCATAAAAATAGAAAAGAAAATGTTGCCCATTTTAAATAAAATTTGTAAATGTTGATAAATCATATTTTTGCTATTAATATTGAGGTTCACTTTTCTTTGAAGAAATGCCAGCTTAATTCATTTACAAACAGAAAATGCTTTGTTAACTTCAAATTACCTTTTATTGAATATTTCACTTAGAATGAAGACTTTTTTTATTATTATTATTGTACAAACTTTAATAATTATATAAAAATGTAAACATAGGTTTGGTTTTTAATTTTTTCACTCAGCAGATAAAAATTTTGCATGTTCAATCTTCATGTAAGAGAGAGATTGCACTTGGACCATAATTGCTTTGGGGTAAATTTACAAGTATTACTTTCAAGTAGGAATATTCATTTAATATGAATTATTATATATGAATAAAAGATGCTAACCATTCACTTGTGCATTTATGGTGTAACTTAATTTTAACCACTTTTCTAGAATATAGTATCTATCATAATAAAGAACATTCTTTCATATAAAATATGCCAGTTGTCACAGTGCTTAAGCTAAAAAAAATGAAATATTGTATACTCTTGTCAAGATGCATATTTTTTTTTTAAGTACAACACCCAGAATGAAGTATATCAGCAAAAATGCTTAAAAGCCTCATTTTTTTTTTCAATTCTTAAATACATATTCATATTCATAAAACACAAATATTCAGATTGTTACTTTGAAACATTAATAAAAAAAAAATAGTATTTTTCCACACTCATTTGAAAAAAAAAAAGTTATATAAGAGCAAAAGCAGATTTTTAAAATTATTTTGTCAATAATGGTTAACCATGTATTAGCCAAACAATCTCTGTTTACTAAAGAAATATAAAAATTTTAATTTGAAATAATTGGAACCTGAAGAAATTTTATAATAGCATATTAATGATAGTAATTTTTATTTGAGTAGGTATACATTGGCCATACACATAATGCCTTTTCTATGTAACAGTTAAACAAATATTTGCAAAGCAAGGAAGATGAAATCAACAAATTTGCATTCATTCAATTTGTTTGCCATTTATTTGACAAAATATAGTGTTTTTATTTTTATTTCTTTGTCAAATGAATTTATGAACTGCTTTCAAATTAGTTTTCTTCAAAAGTATTGTCATTGTACATTTTATTAGATTTGATTTTCTCCATTTGAAACTGTTGCAACCAAACAGTTGTATTTTTTATGCTTATTGTTTTTAGTCTTATTAGAAAAACAATAATCATCTTTCAATACATCAGAAGAAAATATGGAAATGATAAAATACACTTCTCCATTATTAATTTATTACTTGTCAGTATTTTCTCATTAATATATTTCTTTTTAAGCAAAATTTTACTTAAGGCTTCTCAGATTTTATTGAATATTTTGAAATATCATTTTTGCTTATTAGTTTATTGAATTGAAATCATTATAATTTGCTTGAATTTAAATGGTTATATTCAAGAAAGCCTTCTAACACATGCAGTTTCCTTACACATCCTGTTAAATTCAAGATGTTTCATTAATAAGGAAGCAGATATTAAATGAAAACCTTATTTAAACTAACAGTTCTAGGGAAAAGAATTGTTTTGTGGGAAATAACTGCAGAAGCAATTTTATTTAATTTTTGTTTGAAATTTTAAAGTGAACAATTATCACATAATGATTTTTATTCTTTTGATTAACCTTTTCCATCTCTTATTTACACCACATATGATTCAAATATAAGCTTCTATTTGAAAGTTCCTGATGCTTACAACCTGTAACTTACAGGAACATTTACCAAAATGTTTTATGTAACAGTTTATTAGTTTTAAAAAAATTGACTGATTTAGTTAGATCATGAGTTGCTACTTTATAGAATTGAAACAATGCCTCCTGATTTTCATATATGTTCAATAAAACTATACTTGCTTTTTTTCTCCCCTTATTTGTCATTTTCTAAAAAAGAGTGAAAGTTTGCATCTTATTTTCTTGTGTGTTCAATCTTAATCTCAAAATTCCAGAATATCTAATGTTCGACAAATTTTTTCAATTATCTATATAGTTACTCTTGTTCTTCCATGAGTTTCCCAGTTTTCATCTTTCTGTCCAAATATATCTATGTGGCCTTGTGCATGATGAATTATTACAACCACTTCCCCACAGAGGAAATGTTATAAGCCTCTCATCATTCTATCATTAATTCTAGGTAAAGTGTTAAGACGAACTACATTCCCTTCACCAGTTTTGATCTTCATGACTAAGATCTGTCACACCATGCTCATTGTAGTGAACCACCATCATTCCCTTTGTAGTCCATTCATGAGCTTCTTATGAACCGCTTCTTTGTGTAACTTACTCCCAAGAGGATGCTTCCCTGATCACTACACTCTTAGCCTGTTCAAGTCTAGGGTTAACAGTTATCTTCTCTACATATCCTCATGAACTGTGTCCCTTACCTCTCACTTTTTAACCATCTACATTGAGTGGTTGTTTGATTTTGTTCAGGGTGAACACTATTGCAAAAAAATCATGAGTTTCACTTTCATCAAAGCATTCACAATATCATCAAAGTTGAATTTTTGCATACAGTTGTATGATTTTGAAATGAGACTCAGTTCAGCTGAACTGATACACTAAATGAACCAGGCATTTGAAGAAGAAATTATTGGCCATAAGACAGATTATAAGTGGTTCCTTCCTCAAATTTCAGTGCAGCAAATTTGCAACATGAGACAAACCTAAAAATCGGTGGTTATTGGAAATGAATCAGATCAAATTACACAAAATCATAGAAACTAATCCACAGTTGACCAGCCAAGAAATAGGGCAACACTCTACCATTCTGAGTCATTTGGCTGGGTCTAATAAATTGGGTGTCTCATTCACTGCAGATGAAGCTAGCCAAACATAAGTATCACTACTGTAGTTACAAGAAATTCAGAATTGCATCAGATAAAAGCTATGCTTTATTACTGGGGATTGCTTAATTCTAATGAGTATGACAAATGCTGTCACCAAGAAACACTAACAATTGTATAAAATTTGTTTCCAATGTAAGAATTAGATGACTCCTGAAAAATAATTTGCAATGAAGTTGGGATGTTCTGCTTTCTTTCTTTTATTTTTGTTATATTCTGTGCTAAGGAAATAAATACTTAACACCAACCAGGTGGATAATAAAAGAAAGGTTTTTTGTACACAACCAGTACAATATGAAATATGGTACAGTTATACACACAGGTCAATCTAGTAGTGAGTGCCACTAATTGGAAGGTTGGACGTGCTTACATTGTCTCTCTCTCACTCTTCCTCTTGTAGACAGTTGACTTTATAGGTACTTACTACCTATAGTGTAATCATTCATGGGGATTCCATTACATCAATTTTATCCTCTTCAGTTATCTTTTTTCACATCCTGCCAAACATCTTGATTTATTAAGGGTTTTAAAATGACAATGATATAAAAAATGTTACAGATTCTCTTTAATTTAAAACTGACATTATTCTATAATGATGCAATCCATTATTTGCCTACATATTGGCAGAAAGGAGTAAGTAATATTAATGATTATGTTGAATAAATGTGCTATGATTCTTTTAGGAAAATAATCTTGTTGACAGTTTAAAAATGTTTGAAAACTTTCTGAACCTCATTCCTCACCATTGATAGTGTGTGATAGATTACACAGATTATAGATTGTTCAGCAAGTTCTTGCATGACAAATAAGATATCATGAACAAACCTTAAAGTAAAATCAGAACAAATGATGCCTGATTATGAAATATTATATAGTCAACCAGCTAAGAAATAGTGCACTGGTAGTTAAACTGAACTTATACCTCTATTTTGAGTCATTTAGTTGCAACTGACAAAGTCTATATGAACTCAAAAATTGGGTTCTACTTTAACCAAAAGAAGTCATCAACATTTTTGACTTCTCTGAAGTACATATTGCATGAGATAATAGTTAATGAGGCTAGTCTTATTGACCGTTGCTACTAAGTAGTGAGTTTGATCATCACTGAGTGTCCCATACAAAATTCAACATTAGATTAGCCAACAAGAGCTGATATATCATAAAATCGGCCAACCTAAGCCTGACATTATTACAGGTGATGAAAAGTAGTACTTCCATTTTGATATGATGTGCAAATATAACTATGCAAGAGATACATCAGAAAAAGATTAATGGAGAAGTTAAAGTTGATGGAGTGGTGTGTAAGGCATTGTTTGCTAGGAACTACTTGATCCAGTCAAAACAACCACTATCAAATACTTCAACACATGCTCTGTTTTCCTGACACAATACCTTCTGATTATCATCATTTTGCTTTCTTTAAATCTTTATAAATGATCAAAGTAGCCAAAATAAACCTGTCAAAGCACTTTAGATATTCTTCAATTTAAAGAATGTCTAATTCTGTCACAAAGTAATCTATGATTTGCTACACATGGTCAGAAGGTAAAAACATTAATGATTATGTGTTTTTTTTTATTTGAGAACTGGCAAAATTTTGTTTCTACATATTCAGAAATATTTTCTCATTAACCCAACAAAAATTCTCATATACTCTTTCTACTTCATATTAAGTGCCTGAAATATTATTGTTGAGTTGTAGTTTCTGCCTATGACTTATACTATTTCACTATACTAAATAAAAGAACTAATAATTACAAATAGGCATCTTCTTGAATTACTCACAATTGTTGCAGTGCACTTCATTCTGACAAAAATCTCTCTTGTAACAATCATATGAATTTTGATTTCTGAAATATTCAATTTAATAAACACACTATTTACATTATTCAGACTGTTGTCCTCATCTTTGTTGCCATATTTATTACAACGTTTTGGCCATTGTCCTCAAGGACACATTGCACAGTGGATAAAGGCATTGGTTAGATCCTGTGACAGTGAGTTCAATACCTGGTTAAGGCGGTGGAGAACTTGGAGAGGAGAATTAACAGGAGATAACTGATAACTGACATCCATTAGACATGGCATGTGGAACTAGAACAGTCTACCCCAGTGAGCAAAATAAAGGGTTTAGTTTGACATTCCAACCACCTGAAGAAGGTTGGAGCATACAACGGCTGAAACGTAATAAATATGGCGACAAAGATGAAGACAATAGTCTGAATAATGTAAATAGTGTACATAATACCTCATCTCAGAAATACAGACAGTTAATAAACTCACTTTAATATTAAACTTTATTTTATTTTTTTTGCTTTGTGGTTTTGTCATAATTGAGACCATCATCATTTATAAAATGAATGAAAAATACTTTTTTCTAATTTTATATGCTTAAAGATTTTCAAAATTTCTCTAATGTAACAAATTGTATAAATAACAATAGCTGAAACAGTTTGCACAAACATATTTGTAAAGTTTGCAATGAATTTCAATACCAATTACATGAAATAATCCTTAATTTTTTTTTTTTAATTATTTCACCCCAGGCAAGGCAATAAAGCCACAATACAAGAGCTCACTGAATGTGAAAGAATACGAAAGGAAAAAAAACATTATTAAGCTGAGAGAACAATAAAAGAACAGAAATTAAAGAGAAATAAGATAATGATTGACATTGCATTTAAATTTTTGAAAATCAAATTTGACTGGGAAGCAAGATACCAGAAGAGTTTCACAAGTGAGAAGTGCAAGAGTAGAAATTGTTAGCATATAACTTATGATTATATATTGCCATTTCAACTGTTAAATGGTGAAACCTTGCTACCAATCTAGTAGTGCATTTAAGTTCATAAAGTCTAAGTACCATAGAGGAAAATTTATCTGAATCATTACCATGAAAATATTTATAGAAAATATACATGAAAGCTACATTACATCTGTGGGAAATTTGCTGGAGCCAAGATACCAGGTCAGGACCAATAGCAATGCAGATTCTTCTTTGGATTTTATCAAGAATCTCTAAATACAGTACATAACAGGAGCACCAGCCCAAATGTGGCAGCAATATTCAAAACAAAGACAAATGGTACACTTATAAATATATAACAGATTCTGGTAAGAAAAATTTGTTATATATGTCAATTTCAGCAAAAAATAATTCCTTCTGTGAATGTTTAGTTGAACTTTTCAACTTTTCAGAAGAAATCTGCCAACAGAAAGTGCTAAGTTGATAAAGGACAAATTTTTGCTATTTACCTCCAACATAAAGTATAGCATTAAACAAATAACTGATTGTTTTCTCTTTGGATGTGACAATTTCACTTCATGGTTAGAACTGAAAAAAAAAGCACTGAAAAGTCTTCCCGTATATCTATGAATACTGAACAATTTCCTCACAGACTTGAAGCAACAGAAATGTGGTTCTACAGAAGGATGCTAAGAATACCATGGACCGAAAATATGAGCGACGCTAAAGTTCTCAAGACAATGGCAACAGAAAGGACACTTATGTGTAACATCAGGAAGAGCCAGTTGAAATTTCTGGGCCACATAATGAGGTAAGAGGGCTTGGGAAATTTGATACTCACAGGATAAATTGAAGGTAAGAGGGCTAGAGGAAAGCAGCATACAAACTACCTGAAAAACTTGCAGAGCATGGTTTGGGAGACATGGCAAAATGACAAAAGTTAATAAGAGCTACAATGGACAGGAAATTGTGGAGAACCATGATTGCCAACATCCTGAAAAGACACAGCACATAGAAGAAAATGGATGTGTATAAAAGTTAATTTATTCTTAAAAAAAAAATTAAATTTTTCATATATAATTTAAACAAACGACCAACATTTAACTTTGCTCTTCATCAAAAACTTTTCACAAGTTAATACAAAATAAAAAGTTTCTAATTAACAGTAAAGAACTAAAATTTAAAACATTAATGAGTAGAAATGTGACTCTTTGATTTCTCCTCAATTCATTTTTCCTTCCAGAATTTTTCTGCAATTATGTTTTCTTTTAGAGAAAATGATAACTTAATATTCTGTAATACTCACCTTAGAAACATTTGAAATGTCAAATGCCTTACTATTTATTGATTCTCTTTACTTGTTGTCTAGAGGAATAAAAAGCAAGCAAATAAGAAAAAGAAATAATTTTTTTTTTAAAATATCTTCAGAAATATGTGGTTACTTAATTGTTATCAGTATAGAAAGTGGAATCGGTGAGCCAAGTTCAAATTCCAGCCTATTCTGTTGTATTCATTTTTGCACGAATTCCTCTGAGAAAGACATAATCTTTTCTCTCTCTCTCTAGCTGTGGATTAAGCAGCAGGGCAAACTGGGTTCTCTAAACTTGAGTAGCAGCCAGTCTTAGAAAAGGTTTACTCTGAATTCAAAACTATGGTGAAGGCAAAATGAAATCACACCAATATCTTTCCCAAAACATCATGGCAAATCACAGATAATGAAAGAAATCAGTGGAGAACCATGATCACCTAATGGAAATGGCATTAAAAAATATCTAGGAATCAACCTTTAAATTCTTTCCTTTAGTTTCTTCTCTCATGCTTCTTTCTTCTCCTCCAGCTTTCTGCTTTCCTGTCAACTATGATCTTCAAAAGTTTATGTGTAATGCCAGTCATCGCCATCTTCTGTCATTTTGAATCCTGTTCTTTTATTGCCCTTTCTCCTCACTAACAGTTTCTCATTTTCTTTCACTCTCAGGAACACCTTGCATCTTAATGGCATTATCACCTTGCTTGAGGTGAAATGATAAGAAATAATAGGGAACAGAAAATATTAATAGCAAATAATAACTAATATATATGTGTGTATGAGAGTGTGCATTTTCGTGTGTATGCATGTTTTATATATATATATATATATATATATATATATATATATATATATGTGTGTGTGTGTGTGTCTTGAAATTAAAAAAGGAATACCCAAGAATTCCTTGTATTTGGTTATGTTTTATTTTCTAATTTATTTTTAATTTCTTCATCTAAAGATTTCTTTCTATGTTGATTATTTTTCTAGTGTTTATAATGGCTTGAATTAAAATAAGTGTATTAAGCAAATCACTTAGTTTATCAATGCAGAACTCATTCTATGGATGTAGACTATAAATTCAGATCAGCTAGTTTGTCACTAACACATCTTTACCAGCTACAGCTTTTCTTGGTATTTATTTTATCTAGTAGCAATGTTATAAAAATTTCAAAAAGTCTCATGTCATCAATAATAACTGCAAGCATCAGGAAATCTCTAAATCTTTTCATGCACTAGAGAATTATTGTCTCAAAGATGATTCCTTATATATTTCACTGTGATCTCTGCTCTCAATGAACAAGGTTGATGCTTCATACTGATGTTATCCTTTTATTTAGAAAATACACCTGTGAAAACTAGAAACAAATAACAAATATATCTCTCAAAAAGGGGAAATGGATAAAGAAAATACATTTCAATACTTTTCAAACAGAAACATTAACAGTTTGAAACAAACTCAAAATGATAATGTAGGAAACAGATAATTACTGTATTGCCTTTTTTGATGTCAGTAACTAAAGAACATTTAACATTTTGAAGATCAAAGTTGACTGAAAAGCAAGAAACCGAAAGACGGTCCCACAAGTGAGAAGTGCAAGAGAAGAAACTAGCATAGAGAAATTAACAGAACTTATGGTTACATCTAGCAATTTCAACTGTAAAATGATAGGACCTAGCTGCCAATGTAGTACTATGCTTAAATCCGCTTAAAAGCTGAGGTACCAAATTATATAATAATATATGAATTTCTACAGAGTTGGTAAATTTATCTTCTAAAATAAATTTCAAATATTTGTTTATATTATACTGATTCCATCAATTGTGACCAAAAACCATTTTTTACATATTTTTTCACACACTGTAAGTGAAAAATAAGCTTTATCTGTTCCACTGACCTGCCTGAAAGCTGTTCTCATGATATCTTGTTAAGAGAAAATGTTTATTCAGCTTTATAATAAGTAAGCAATAATGAGTCAGATTTCTTATGTTAGAATTGAACACATGCATGCACAAACACACACACACACTTACACAATCCAGTAATACTCATATTATAGATAGTAACATCTTTTGTTTGAGTTAAGTAATTGAAATTAGCTATGTGTGGGTAATCTAACAGATATCAGCATGGAAAATGGAACTACAAAGCTAAGTTTAAATTCTGACTTAATCTGTTGCATTCATTTTCACACTTATTCCTATTGGAAAATCATGAATCCATCTATTTTCCCCAATAACCACAGGTTTAATAGCAGAGCAGATTGGGCTCTCTTGTTTTGGGTGGTAACCTGTTTAAGAGAGAGAAAACTTTGAATTTCAAGCAATAGAGGAGGCAATGGGCAACCATTCCATTAACATTTCCAAGAATGCATGGAAATTCATAGATAATAAAATAAAATGAATCTATGAAGAGTTGTGATCACCTACATCCTGAAAGGAAACAGCATTTTTGTTAGAAATCAAATTGAAATTAATGAGGTGACTTGAGATCTTGACTTCTGTGGATTGACATTTTTAATTCACTAGTAGTTGTAACTATTGTTTATTTGCATAAAATAAATTTCCAAACAGGTAAGGGTTTTCTTTGACCATGCAGATTCGAATGACAGCTTTCAACTCATAAATTACATCTTTGTCTCGTGTACACAATGATTGTATTTTTATATTTGTTTAAATATCATTTCATCTTTCCAATGAACTATCCATATTTTATTCAATGACATCTTGCATTCTATTTGTTTTATCAAAGTTTATAAATATTTATTGGAATGATACATGTTCTCAGTTTTAAAAAAAATGGCAATTCATATATGCAAATCTTATATTTAAATTTCACTGAAAGATAAGATTGAAGAAAGAATTAGAAAATGACTAAAAGCTGGTATCAATTGAAGCCAAGAACTAAAATGCTTTTTTTGATATCTTTCATTAGGAGAAAACTTACCCAACTCACCATTAGAAAATCTATTGCCAAAATTAAATAGAAAATATTAAAGCACCCTATTTACTGAGAGAAAAATGAAACATTTAGAAAACAGGCTGAAATCTTGATACATTTATGTTGCAAAAGAGTTATAAAATAATATAAGGAAATCTTGTAATCAGTAGCCATCTTGAAGTCAAGCAAATATTTACTTGTCTTAAATGACTAATCTCCTGTTTCTATATTCATCATTACAAGTGGTTTTTCTTTATTCTCATCTTTAAACTTCAGAATAATTGCCAAGCAAATCTCTAATGATCAGTTTTCCAAAGCAGATTTCCTTCATTCTCTGCCTATTTGGATTTTATCTCATCAGATATATATCCTGTTGACTTACTATTAATACTAAACTTATTCTCAACACTAAACCCTTCATTTCTTGGCATTCTACTAGATGGTCTGAATAGTATCAGAAATCATCTCTGGCTTCTTTATTTCCATCAGATTATATCCGTATAATTACTTTTGGCCTTGTCATATATTATTTACATATTATTAGATAGGTGAATAAATGTATATATGTTGAATATTAATATGTTCATCTACATATAATTCCTGACTTGAAATAGTGTTTGTGAATAAAAATAAGATTATGATTTTATAAATTATTAATAAAAAATTCTTTCAAATGTATTCCATAGAGACAGGAGTTAAATTCCCTTTTTGGAATATTTTCATTCTTAAAATAAGGTTAAAATAAACACTAAATTATAACAATTGTTTTATTAATTAAAAGAAAAACTTCATGGAATTAAATGAAATATGTTAATTAACATTCACAATGGCTTAAAGAAGTCACTGTTTGATGGGACACACATTTCAAAAAGGTCATCAACATTTTTCTTCACTATGTCAAAAAATTGGATACCTCTTAAAGAAATAAAAACAATTCAACTGTATATAATAGTTTAATCAATTTCCTTAAAATTTATATTATTCAAAATAAGAATTTGAGAAAATTCTGATTTTAAAATTATTTTTTCTCTTTGTTGGTGTTAAATGTAATTAGCAGAAATGCCCCAAAAATAGAAATGACAAAATTTGTAATAATCAATAGCAAGAGACAGAAAAGAAAAGAACAAGGCAAATATAATACTGAACAAACAATGTATGCAAGGCAAAGCAAAAGTAATAAGGCAAAGCAAAAGTAATAAGGCAAAGCAAAAGTAATAAGGCCAAAATTTCACAAACTAAGAATAGTGTTAACTCACAAGAGAGATACAGACAAGTGATCGCAGTGTTCTGACTTCAAGACAAGAAAGAGCAGAAATATGTATCAGATGAAACTGAGAAGTGACCAATCTTATTAGCTAGGAAGAAATACCATTATGCATCTGTACGTTTTGTCCATAAATTTGGGGAGGGGGATATTTTTACAGTCCTTTCCATGGAGGACTGGAACTGCTATGTAACCTTGACATATTTGGGAAGGATATTAGAATAATCCAGAAGATATACTGGCAGCAAATCACACGCATATGAATAGAAAACGAACTTATTAAATATACAAAAATAGAATGGGATGTAAGACAAGGATATTTCTTCTCACCAGATTTATTCAATCTATACAGTGAGGTGATTCTAAGAGAATTAGAAGTCCTACCTGGATTCATTATTGGTGGCCACAAATTTAGCAAAATAAGATATGCAGATGACACAGTGTTTATAGCAGACATGGAAAGGAAACTACAGGAACTCCCACAGAAGGTAGTAAAAGAAAGCTAGAAGAAAGGACTAAACATCCATTGCATGAAGATAGAATGCATGATTGTTAGCAAAAGGAACAGCCTAACATGCAAATTACAAATTGGAGATACCAAAATGAAACAAGTACAATGATTTAAATAGCTGGGAAATATTTTAACAGAGGATGCAACACTGAAATCCAAAGGTACATTGGGATAGTGAAAGATGCCTTCCAACACTCAGAAAAGTATTAAGAAACAGGAAAAATCATTCCCCCTATATAGCAGTGAAGTCTATTTGAAATTTGTGATTATATTTGTATGATGGGGGTGTTGAAAAGGTCTCTACAAAACTCGCTTTCCAAACCCTAACCAAATAAATACCTTTTTGAAACTTCTTGTTCAGACCAGAGACCTTTGAACATCCCATCATGCAAAAAATACATAAAAAATCAATTGGAAAATTTTAGTGTCAAAATACATTAAAATTTTATAACTCTACTAAAATTCAGGTAATGGATTTTCATGAAACTTTCAGTATTTATCCATTGATTATTGAAGAAAATTATAATTTTGAAAAAATATGATTATAACTTAGGATTGTTTACTTCTCATATTCTAAGCATATGCTTGCATGACATTCTTTTATATGTTTTAATATATATTAGTTCTAGTAATGTATGTATCTTTATATCCATTGTTGTAGCATACCTACGGACAATAATGGGTATGTCCCCATTCACATAAATACAGTAGTAAATACTGTATTATGGTCTGCAGTTGGAGATTCATTGTGAAATTCACTTGACTCACTTCTAGCAGTTGACCACTTCTTCGATGTGCTGCTGGCAAATCATATATGTGTTGTTTGTGTCTTATTATCATTCATTACCAACCTTCATGTGATTATTCTATTCAGTAACATTTGCTAGGTTACAACATCCATAAAACGGGTATTTTCTTAAATGGAGCTGATATTTTGCTTTCAAGAGCCTTCTGTCCTTTGATTAGTTTTTTGACAGATGACCCTGAAATTTATGGTCATTAGATGCTCTGAATAATTTATATAAATAGAGTAAAAACTCTTTTCAAGGAAGTATTTTTAGCCCTTTAGATGTGTTGAATATTTAATTTAAAAATGAATACTTTTCTACAGAATCACACATAAGCATACATGCAGATAAATGTGTGTGTTAAATTTAATCTATTGAAAATATCAAAAAATAGAATTTAAAAATAAAACTTGAAATCTCATAGATATCAACAGGGCTTTAAAAAAATTAAGAGAAAACAATATACAAGGGTGAGCTGAAAAGTTCATAGACTATTAAGGAGTGATGCTAAAGTTGTGAAATCTTGCAAGCATTAATTTTAAATCTTATTAATAACTGCATCTGACTGTTCAGAGAAGACTTTAAATGTAACTAGTAGCGACTTCTCTTGAAAATGGACAACATTTGGCATTGTGGTGTTATCAACTACCAGCATAAAAAGGATTTAGCCCCCAAGGATATTTATGCTGACATGGTTGCTACATTAAGAGATGACACTCCAGTTTTATCAACAGTGTAAAAGTTGTCAGCTGAATTTAGGAGGGTAAGGTAGAGCTGAAGATAACCCAAGATCTGAACACCCAGCAAACTGCTACCACCAAGGAAAACATTGATCATGTTTACCACATGGTGATGAATGACAGACAACTGACTATAAATCAAAAATCCAATGCTATCAGCATATCCCATGAAAGAGTTGAGAATATTCTACACAATGAACTTGGTATAACAAAGGTTTCTGCTCAGTGGGTGCCATGTTGTCTGACATCTGATCAAAGGTGCATCAGCCTGATCACACTGTAGGAAAATCTAACATTGTTTTAAGCAGATTCAGTTGGTTTCGTTAAAAATTTTCTAACCCAGGATGTGTGTTGGGTTCATCACTTGCCAGAGACAATTCATGAAATGGAAACATTTCTCCTCACCTGCTCCAAAGGCCAAGCTCATTTCATCTTCAGGTAAGGTGATGACCTCAGTTTATTGGGATGTAAAAGGCATTGTGTTTATTGACTATCTTGGAAAGGGACACACCATCAAAGGAGAGCACTATGCCATCTTGCTGAGGCTATTACCAAATGCTCAGGAAGACTGACAAAAGGATTCTTGTTTCATCAGGACAATGCTCAAGCACACAGGTAGCTGCTAGGCATGACTGTGGCCTATTCTCCTGATTTGGCTATCATCTGTTCCCCAATATGGAAAAACTACATTGAAACTCTGTTTCCCATAAGATCACCAAAGTTAAGCACAATTGAGCCTGGTCAGTCCCTAGATGGGAATACCATTTGCTGTAAGCTTAGAAGTATAGGTTGTATAATGACTAATGGCTCAGAATTATTAATTGAAGTGCCAAGTTCTTATTCCCATTGGATTTGTTATATTCACTTATGTAGAAATGCCCTTAGGAAACATGGGAATGCACCAAAAAAATAGATTGTTAAATTATTCTTTGTCTTTCATTACAATGGTATCTACTAGGATATTTTAGGTGTTAGGTTTCATTTAAACTATTAATAATTTCAAAAGGTTTCTATGGAAAATATCATACTCTATCTCATTTCATATTAACAATGTGTATATATCACTGTGATATTTAATTTGTTCTTTTTTTCAATGAAATGAAAACTATTCTACAAGTGATAAAAAATAACACTTTTGCTATTAAAGTTACTTGAATCATATTTCTATATAATTTTTTTTAAAGTTCATTATTTTTTTTTTGTCATAAAATGAAAGAATATCAATCTATGACAGAGAATGACTAAATAAAAACTCCAAGATATGTTTTTTATTCTTTCTGTCACTCTTCTTAACATGATTAGGTGAAAAGAGAATACAACTTGATTGATCAAAAGGGAGATGAAAATTTGTGTTCATACAAAACTTGATTGAATAGACTTCCATGTTCTCATTCTTTCTACAACAAACTCTGAATAAGGAAGCTGCTGTTAAAAGTTAAAGAAGGAAAGGCTGCAAAAGGAGAGAAGTGGTGGAGTTTTTGACAAATTATGAAAAGTTGTCCCTTGTGTTTATTAACATGGACATGTGAACACTTCAGTGGTATTTCTTTGATAGTTTTTCATGCCTTATTGAAAAGCCAATTGCCTGAAAAATATGCAGCTTCTTGTTCCCATTTTTTTTCTATCCTTATTCTTGGTATTAAAATGAAATATTAATTTTTTTATTGTTGAATACTTTGAAAAGAAAAACTCATACATTGTTAATATTTCATAATGCAGTATCATTTTTTAAAGCATTTTATAGCACACGCATTTTGGGTTTGTTTAAATTGGGTTTGCTTCTTTTTGTAATTGATGCATCAGTAAACATCCCTACAGGTGTTTCATTCAAAGATCTTTTTACCAGCATCTGTTTGGTCAAAAACTGAAAATTGGATTCAAATTAAATTTTCTGCTGTGATGCATGTTATTCAAGTTTGTTGAGGAAACCAGAAAACTGCCATCATTCTTCTTAAAATTACAAGGAAAGAGGGGAAAAATATTATTCCAAAAAATAATTAATTTTGAAATCAATTCATCTTTTGCATTTGTTTAAGGAGTGCTCAAAAATTGATTCCCTTGTGACTCTTGTAATTTGATTTTACAAGCTCATAATTCATTCTTATTATCTATTTATGTTGGATTTTACAGCCTTTCTGCTAATTCATTGGACATATAACACTAAACACTAATAAACTTTGCCCTAAATAAGCACAAATAAAACCTTAGCCATAAATAAATGACTACTTTATGTAGAAATAATGAATAGAATTGTGTAAATAATAGGAAGAAAAAAACATGTTTAACTGTGATTGTTTATTGGGTGCTCATGGGATTACTTTGAGGATTTTCTTTCAGCAAATCTGAATTACTGTTTGCTTTAAACTTTTCATTTTTTAACTTGTATGTCATAGTTTGTTCAGGACCAAGAATTGAAACTGATTACATTTCATTTAATTTGTTTAAATTTCATTCAAAGAATTAAAGATGGCTATAACTGAAAATATAATGTCTGAATGATTATATGCCTTTTCATTCAGACTTGTATCCTCATCTTGCTTATTATATTAACAGTGTTTTGGTCATTGTGTTCTCCAGTCTTCTTCAGATGTTTTTTTGTATACAGTAATCTTCTTAACATTTTGAACTGAACCCTTTATTAAATCCACAAGGACAGAGTGTTCTCATTCTGGTTTTCCAACTTAGAGGACAATGGCCAAAACATTGTAAGCATGACAACAAAGACGAGGCTACTAATCTGAAGAGAGAAGTAGCAATAATGATAATTCCTCATTTAAGAAATTCTGATATGATTTTTGAAACTGGCAAAAAGCAAGTTGTAGTGGTTTATATATTTAAATGTATTTTTAAAATCCCTCTTTTGATTATCAAATTGTAAATTTCATTTTATATATATATATATATATATATATATATAATGACTTATGAGAAATATATGCTTAAAGCTGAACAAAAAAATCATACCAGGAGAGAACAGCTATTTAATCTCTGGTAAAAGACAAAAAATATCTCAAAACTAAACATACATCTTGTGAAGAGGATCATTTTTCATTGACGACAATGCTGATTTGTAAGATGAAGATTTTAAATGGATGCAGTTTAGTGGTTATTCATCTGATGATCTACACTTTCTTTAGGAAAAAGCATAATCTACATTTTTACTACTTTGTTTAGAAAAACTTTTTTTTTTACATAAGAAGAGACAATTTCTTTTTTTATCGTGCTTAGATTTGAATTTGGTATTATACATTATTTAGCAAATTCCGTCTTGATGTATAAATCTTTGTGTCGTTCCAGTTTCTAGGAAAGTTGGTTTACTGTGCCATCCTAGACAATTTCTTTTGCCAGAATCCATCTTGTAAGTTTCTTACCATTCATCTGTGTATTGAATATTACTGCCACATTTGATCTGGTGCCCCTGTTATATATCTCAAGATACTTGATAAAATCCAAATGAACTAAATTTTTTAGATCTGACCTGGCATTTTGACTTCAGTCACTTTCCCATCACTATTCTGACATGTCTTCCCTCTGCCTTTTCTATAAATATTTTCATGAGCTTTCATCCTTAGTACCTCAACTGCATGAATTTAGACTAGGTTTCATTATTTTCCTATTAAAATAGCTTGATGTATCAATAAGTTTGATTTTAGTCGCTTCATTTCTGGCACTTCTTGCATGTGGAAATCACTTCCAATTTATTGTTTCTTCTGTCATTTACAATCTTCAAATGTTTAAATGCAGCATTAATTACCATTTTCTATCTTCCTGAATTCTGTTCTTTTATTGTCTTTTCTCCTCACTAAGATTTTCATCTTCTTTTACTCTCATTAATCCCTTGCATCTCAGTGGAATTATTGCCTTTCTTGTGAAGAAATGATTAAAAAAAATGAAGCTATTTCATCATATGCTAATTTTCTTCTAGTAAATTCATAAAGGTATCTATCCATAAAACTTCAAACTGGATTTTAAAAAATCTATGTCCAGAATGTTGCATCATATTTTGTCAGCATAACATATTAGAATTAATTGATATAATGGTAAAGTCATTATTCTTCTTGTTTCCTAATTTTAAAAGATAAGAATGCTACAGGTTAATAATTTGACTTTTATTCTGTTCAATGCTGACTAATTTTTTCCTAAATTTTGTAAAACTTTTCGTTTTATATATATTTACACAGAAGCACTCTCAACATTGATATTTCCAGATATTTGATATTTATTGCTGTAGTCATTTACAAGGCATAACTTAGTTTTGGCACAAAGCAACACATATGGGACACCTAGTGTGGATTGAACTCATTAATAATGATTTTAAAATATATTTGATCAAAACAGAGAAAGTCTTAATTGCTTAGTTTGGCACACATCCAGAAGTGTGTGTTACCCAGTGAGGATCTAACTCATGACTTAATGACCAACCAAAGTAGCTGATTTACCAATACCCTATCACAAAATGAACATTATTAATGTAAATAACTATATAATATGTGATAGTCAATTTTTCTCCAGAAGGTAATTTGATGATTTTTACATAATTTTCAGGATTAATATGCAAGTTTATTTATCTATTTTTTTTTATTAATAATATAATGCTTAATATTTTCTAAGTGTTGGAGGCTACAGAATCATTTTAAAAGTTGTGAAAACAAATCGGACAATCTTTTGACCCAATTATCTTATTTAAGAAAGCCTGTTCACAGTGTGATTGTTTGAATAAGGCAATAGAAATGCTAAGCTATTCTCATAATTTTCCCTGGTATTCTTAGATGGGACATTAACACAGAATTTCTCAACAGATGTTATGGTATTTTGTTATCCTTGGTGTGCTATGTTTTAGCACATATTCCCCTTTGATTATTCTACAAGAGTAGCACAAAGTTGGCCTGAGGCCATAAAAAAACTTTTTCAATTATTGTTGCTCCTTTAACAACTTTGTACATGGCTAGAATTAGTAGTGCTCTCTTTTTTATTTTCCTTATACATTGAGACAACTATGAGAGACAACTATTAATTCCCCATAAATAAGGGTGAATTACGTATGGGATCATACTGAACATAGAAACTGTAAGGAAATAAAAAGAAAGTGAAAACTGGCCTTCAGGCTGGGATCAGAGTTAAAGTATCTGTTTCTCTCCACACTCATGTTCTTGTTTTTGAATAGGATAAGCTCTCACAAAAAATTTTCTAATGAAATTTTGCTAAAAACAATTATCTGTTCTTCCCTTTAAAAAGAGAATGATATGTTGGTATTTAGTATTAGTATATTTAATATAATTTAGTGATAGTTATATAAAATGTTAAAAAAAAAAAAAGAAGAAATATTGATTTCAAATAGCAATTGTAAGAAGAAAGTTCCACTCAAACACCTTTTTTTTCCACAAGGACTGTTCTTTTGTGGAACAGACTCAAATGTGGATGCTTCCCTGAACATTACAATCTTAACCTCTTCAAGTCAAGCGACAATCCTTGTCTATCCTGAGTGGCTACTGAGCCTTGTATTGGGAGAACATTAGCATAAAAAAGAAAGACTTTCCATAACAATCAAGATGAAAAAAATTAATCATTATTTCAATGTAGGGTGAATTTTTTAAATTTGCTTTTTTTTTGTTCTGCTTCAGCAATTGTCACTTGCATTCTTGTAAATATCAATAGCTTTAGTTAATCTCTCACAAACTGCTATTGTTGTTTGTAAAACCTTTTAAGAGACCCAAGAATTACTTATGATATAGTTACTGATGGTCTAACTTTATATTTCTTCCTTCAGTATCTATAAACAGCTGTCTGTATTTATGTTTTCTAAAAATAATTTCAAAAAATCTTTGATACAATGTTGCTTAATAGAAATAGGTATCAGTTTATTCACAGTTTATATGCTTGATTAAATTGTGTGGCAGCATTGAAAAACTACCAATCACTTAATAATCTTTACATTTAATAGTTGAATGCCTCCAAGTATGGGTTTTGCAGGTGATGTAATGAATAGTGGCTTAGAATGAGAAATCTGAGAGCAAAGTTCAAATTCCAGTTAGGTTCATTACATTCACTTATGTGCAAATACTTTTGGGAAAGGTATGATTCTATCTCTGCTGCTCAGCTATTTTTTAAATAGTACTAAATGTACATGAAAAAAAATCACTGTTTTTACAATATTGACTCATTAAAAAAAAAAAAATTGCAATACAAAATATATTTTGTTTTTAAAAAGGCCACAAAGGGTTAATAAGCTATAAAAAAAAAATCAATCAAACCTTCCAATTGCCATAAAATAATCACCTTTCATATTATATCTTTTCTAGTCACTGAATAATTTTTATTTAGTTAGAATTTATTCTATTTTACATTTAATGTGTGGAAATTTAAAGATAACAAGTTAAAAATAATTATTTCCTGTTCTAATAATTTCCATGAAAGTAAAACTGGAACAAAAACCAGCTGATTTAGGGATTAGAAACTTATAAATTACGAAAACCATATTCATTATTTCTTTAATTCTAGTGTAAACATTGTACACTTTTCTTTTTAATCATTTCACCAAGGATTACTGAGAGTGAAAGAAAATGTGAAGACATTAGTGAGGAGATGGGACAAAAACGACAGGGTTTAGGAAGACAGAAGATGGTGATTGACATTGCATTTAAACTTTTGAAGAACATAGGTGGCAGAAAAGCAAGAGACCAGAAGAGAGTTTCACAAGTGAGAAGTTTGAGAAAAGAAACTATTTGAATAGAACTTACTTTTAGCTATTTCAAGAGTAAAATGATGAAACCTTGCTGCCAATCTAGTAGCATGCTTAAATTCATACAGTCAAGGTACCAAGAAGGAAAGCTCAGTAGAACAATTGCCATGAAAATACTTACAGAAAAGACAGAGGGAAGCCACATCATGGCAATGGTAAAGTGACTGAAGTTGAGATGCCAGGTCAGAATTGCAGACCTTTCTTTGGATTTTGTCAAGAATCTCAATATATATAGCAGGAGCACCAGACCAGATATGGAAGCAATATTCAGTGAATGGATAAATGGTAGATTTATAAACATGCAAAATAGATTCTAACAAAAAAAAAATACTTGTCTGGAATAATACAGCACACCAACTTCCCTAGCAGCAGACCTAGCAATTCAATATAATCATTCCACTTCATGATGGTGCAATGAGCTGATGATGGATGATAAAAATAGTTCTCTATGATGACTAAAACTTGATAAGAAAATACTATTTTCTGAATTCAGTTTTACTTGCTGTGATTTATAAATCTGGTGATATTATTTAAGTCTATTCTGAGAATTTGAAGGTCTTAAACTACATGTGATATCAAATAGCAATACTTCTCTCAGTAATCAACTTAAAGTAGCCAGTTATTATAATGACATACCTAACTAGCAAACTGTCTAGTGGTTTGCATATAAATATTGTTTCATAGCAGGGCTACCAACAAATTAAGGTGAGAAAGAGAGAGATATTTTCATTCCAGCTCACCTGGACACCTAGAATTCTCAACCTGGCATCAATATCATCACCACAAATTTCTGCAGCTGTATACTTGATCCAACTGCAAATATTTCAAACAAAAAGAAAGTGTGCCAACAACAACAACAACAGTTACTCTTCTCTGATTGACAGGGTTGAAGGAAATATTAGTGTGAGGTAGAAAATTGAACAGTTGGGATAGGAATGTCAGTAAGAGTTAAGGCAAATGGATAAAACTGGATTATTGCTTGTAAACTATTTCCACAAATGTTTTAACAACATCCTGTCTCCACTGTGCTGAGATCTAGCTGTGAGTGACATTCCACAAGATGAGCATCAATTTCTTTCTTATCTGATGGCACTCTAGTTCATCTATCTTTGTAAACGCTCTAGCACAAATCTGATGGCTGCAATTTGATAGTCTGTAGACATAGCTTCTAGGTGTACAAGTGATGGCCACATTTAGAGAAAGCATTGATAAAACAAAAATATTCAGCAACTTAATAATGAATTCAGAGATTCTATCTGGCTCTATCAAAAGTATTTTTGTTTTTTACAAATATTGGTTTTTATTCAGTGCTCTACATATGATATATTTTGATGATTCCAGCTATTCTGAAATTTTTTGAGTGCTGGTGGTTGATTTCTCTTCTGCCTTGTATCATAATCAGCACCTGATGGCTGTACACTTTTGAACTTTGGATTTCAGGGGACGAGTTACCAATCTTAAAAGGCTCCAACCAAGTTTGACCAATCTGGTCAAATATTGTTTTATTCCCCACCCCTCATTTCCCAAATCCTACAAGCATCTGCAGTGTCTTTGGAACTCAGTTTAAAATAAAGCATCAAAATAATATCTGAAACAAAAGGTGATGGTGGCAGCTGTTTTATTTCTTCTTTTCTTTACAGTAAGGTTAAACCTTTACAAGGCCTGGCAGCCACTCAAGGTAATGTTAGGATGTCATTTGTGTGTATAGAAGTGAAAGACAATGGTTAACCCTAGTCTTGAACAGGTTAAGATTGTAGTGATCAAGAAAACATCCTGTTGGGACTTGATTCCACAGGGCAGTAGTTCATGGGAAGAAGCTGCTCAAGTGAAACTTACTTCTCACTAATGGAATACAAAGGGAATGTGGGTGGTTTGCTACTATATAAGTGACATGGTGTGTTCTTGCTGTCAAGGTTTCCCTTGGTGGGACCAGGGAATGTAGTTCACCAGAGGCACTCTCCGTAGAAGTAGTGTTGGTGGTGTTGATATCTTTACAGAGTTGAGTTTTAGTCTTTAAATGTCTATATGAAATAACCTGTGGAGTAAAAGTATCTGAAAAAAGAAATTAAAAATTCATTTGATACACTCTAATATTTTGCATTGAGACTAGGCTATTTCACCTTTCTGTTGTTGAATATGAAAACAAATTTTAAAAGTTCCTTCAAATTAAACAGGAAGGTTCTTTGGTAAATAGAAAAAAAAAGTATCACATGAAATAAAAGTTTTATACTTTAAAAAATATAGACAGCTTATGATGAGTACTACTGATGCTAAATCCCCAAAAGAAAATGCTATAGGGGTTAATTCAAAGGGGTAAGAAATAAAAACAGGAACTTCCTTGGTTGGGATAAGTTTTTCAATGTCATCATTTAGGATATAATAAAGATACTTTAAAATAAATTAAAAAGAAAATTAGAAAGTTTAATTGGTATCATGAGTTGCTGTATTAACTTTTTATCTGACATGCCAGGTAGAATCACTAATCTGTCAGTTTTGTACAACTTGGCTTATTTGTTGTAGTCAACTGCTGTTTATTCAATACAACATTTTCTACTGATCAGTGTATATTGTTCCAACACTTTTTTTAAACCAGAATCCTTTAACATTTTTCTATGATTATCGATGACCTTAATTGTATGCTCCTTTATAACACCACAAATAGTTGAGAATATTTTATTATAATTTGTTTATGATATTTGTTTCCTTCATTTGATATTGTTTTGTATTTGTGGTTCCAGTCTAAATTATGGGTGAGACATTTGTTTTCCTTTTGAAATCTTATTGCTCTAACATTATATGCAATTTTTCTTGGATCGGTTAAGCCTTAATAATTGATTTTGTAACATTAATTTGTTACACTATATAAAAATATTTGTTTGATGTTTTTTATTATCTAAAATATATTATTTTCTGTAGTTGTGGTTAATGGCTCAGGATGAAAAATTGGAGAGCTGAGTTTGTTACATTCACTTATACACAAATACCCTTGAGAAGTGCATGAATCTATCTACCCCCCACCAGATATGGTTTAAATAGTTTGCCTCGTATGCAGAAAATTCAAAAAAATTGTTAATGTAATATTCACTCACAAAAAAAATATTCTTACAATTCAAAATATGTTTTGACTAACCTACTAAGGGTTGATAAGCTGTAAAAAAGTAATAAATTAGTCGATCAATGTAGTTGTGATCAGGGTTGCCAGAATGGACTACTTTTCAAATTGCAAAACTATTAAATTTTTCTGGGAACAAACTTAGTTCCTAATTTAGTAGCATTGGGTTTTTAAAATGCAGCCCAATTTGCTACTTGTTATCTAATCTGACTAGCCTGCTTATGAAAAAAAAAAAGTCATTTTTTCATAAAATGGAGATATCATATTTGTTGTGACAAGAAGAATGTAGTAATTTGTCTTTGTCTTAATCATCCTTGGTTCTTTATTTTTCACACAGCCAAGATAAATCAAGAAACGTATATTGTTTCATTTGTATCCACAAGCAATATGGAATGCATCACTACAGTAATTATATCAAATGAGATTTTCTTCTCTAACAATGGATCAAACATCAGGAATTTGAAATCTGGAGTTGTTTTTTTTCTGCTCTTACTTAGATATTAAGACATCATTAATTTTCAAAAGTAATTTTTGACTTAAAAAAAAAAAAAGTAAGAAAATGACATTGTCTTTTCAACCTGAAAATTACATTAGCCAAAATATTACATTTCCAAATCATCATTTTTGGTATTTTAATCTCTTATCAGAACTAAGATGGATGGTAATTTTAAAACGAATGTATAAATTTCTTTTGTAAAGAATCTATTATGCAAGTGTTCTGTTGTTTTGCAATTACAAAACAAGATACTCTCCTTCAATTTTCAGTAATGTTACACTTACTTTAATGGGTCACAAAAGGCAAGTCAAAGCTAAATCATATTCATTTATTTATCAATGTAGTTGTGATAAATATGTCCATGATTATCAATATAGATATGCTGGAAATTAATGTTGCTGAAGTGCCAAAAAACTAGAAACAGCTATCTGATGATGTCTACTTCATCCCTTCACCTGAAAAACCATGGCTACAGCAGGTGTTAGAGTTGTTTCAGAGATATATTTATCCACGTAAGCTTCAGGGCTCTCCATAACTACGTTCTGTTTATTACATGCAGCTACAGGGAATTTAGTAACATCTGCAACATATCATGCTCAATGGGGTATAAATCTGGCAAGTGCAAGGGCCAACAGAATACCTGGAAGCCAGCCAAGTTTCCTTAGAACAAGTTTTGTGTCACCTCTCTATGACAGGGGTGGGGTTGTGTTATCATGCTCTGACAATCATCACCACCAGCAAACATCACAAGCATGAAGGGGTTCACTAGATCTGCAAGAAGATCTGTATATGTTACACCTGTCAAGATACCATTTTCACTAATTGTAGTTGTGAACTATAACAAAATACAGACATCAACATTATGGAATGACCATCAGCCTGCTTAACACTCTGCTGAAAAGCTGGATTCACAGCTTCATGTAGTCTCCTCTGCACATGAACTCTACTTTCTGCCTGAAAGTACTGGTGACATGCTGCTAGTTTTCCACAGTTCAATGGCTATATTCCCTAGCCCAGGTGAGGACATAATCATTAATGTCTTGATGTCATTAATAGTCATCTTTTTGGTCACTGACTACAAAACCTCATAGAATGGAGTGTATATTCTACAGTATATTGACTGCTGGGATAAGCGGCACCAATGTTGATGCGAGATGCAATCTGATGCAATATTTCCTGTTGTTTGGTCATTACCATCATTGTTAGTTGCCAGCAATTCTGTTCTTATAACACAGATGGGCTGGTGGTGTAAAGGATAGTGGTTCAGAATAAGAAATGGAAGAGACAATTTTGAATTTTAATCAGATTTGTTGCATTCACTTACATGTAAATACTCTTGGGAAAGGGTATGAAGCTGTCACCTTTTCCCCAGCTTTGGATTAGATAGTAGATCCAGAAAATACATTGTTATTTTTAAAGAATTGGTAATCAAATATTCACTTGCAAAAAAGAATTATTTTATAATCCAAAATTTAATCTGGCTTTAAATAACCCACACAGTGTTGATAAGTCATAAAAAACAAATCAATAATCAACTGTTCTTGTATCTCCTGTGGGTGCTAGCAGTTATAAAGTGAAGTCTAGAATCCCTGTTATACTCAAACTACTTTTACCCAAGAAAAAGCTAGAGCAGTTGCCAACTTGAAAATAGTCTGCATCTTTCTTGTCCCAACAATCATTTCATGAGTAAAGAGTGTTAAATCCTGTCAACAACCCATGGCTGCCACAGCTACATTACCTTTTTACCCATTATGGCATACATATATATGTCACTCAGCCAAGTTCATTTTTCTAAGTGGAAGAGGGAAAAACCATTTAGTGTACTGCTGTCTCTGTTTTTTTGGCACTTCATTATATATCTTTTTTAAAATTATGTTGTAAAAGTCTCATTCTGAAAATATTCTATGTAGATAGTAAAAATACTGTAGAACCAATGTTGAACACAAAGAGATAGAAAGATATATAATGTGAATAATGGGGTTAGGCATGTAAGTGTATACAGAGCAAAAGAATTTTTATATGTAAAGATGTTGGGTGGAAGTGTAGAGTTACATGGTCAGACATGTACAAGTAAGGAATACCTTATTTCATTATGTGATACAGGATAGTAATGACATATAAAGGCTTTAAAACAGTGATTCTCTAACAGGAAGAATTTCAAATCTAAGGGGAGGAATTTTAGCCAGGGGTGGAATTTCAGTCATCTGTATAAGTCATAAGCATAATGGGGTAAAAATGACTTGGTGACAATTCAGAATGGGGTGGGGGACTGAGGCAACCTGGGATTGCAAGGGGAAGAATTTGACCTGGCTCTCTTAGAACCACTACTCCAAAACAACAATTTCAATTGATAAATGTGAATGAGTAGGAATCATCTGAAATCTAATATTAAATATAAGATCAATAAAATGAAACAATGATTTTGACAATGCTTAATTAGATTATGCCAATTTTCATAATATATTTTGCTGATATATTAGGAGTATATAAATGCAATTAAATCTCTTGTTGGATAACTTGTTTATTGAAAAGTCTTTAATTATAAAATTTATCAAGCTGAGTGTAGAGATCTAGTATATCATAATGGGATCTTTACTTTAGCTTTAGGCATTGTTACTGATAATGTCTCAATTCTTGTTGCAAAATCTAATTCAGACATAATAACCAAAGAAATATAAACTAATGATTCTAATAAGATGTACTATAAAAATATTCTACTAGTTTAATGTAAATAATTATAAAAGAAATTATCATATATATATATATATATATATATATATATATGATCATTCAGTAATGGTATGTTAATTCCAATTGTATGAAATAATTTGTTCTGTTTAATGAAAATAAACAGTGGGCACTCTTTGTGAGTCAGTTTTAACATTTAGTATTTAAAATTTAAAATTCTATTTTGTGTTAATATGTGTAGGTAAAAATAAATAATGATGAGTGGGGTCAAAAAGTGCAGTGTGACGCTCGCTGACAGGCCAGTTCTTTTTCTTCTTCGGTTGCCTCAAGGAAATGGCTACCTTTATCGGCCATTACACTGGGCACTTGTGAAACAGAAACCAACTCAGCCACACCTACTTCAACTTCCTCTTTGTCTGTCTGTCTGTCAATCCATACGTCCGACTCTAACACACGCAGTCTGCCAAATGACTTCTGTCCCCATGCTGCTGGCACCCCGCTTTTTATGCTATTCCAAGACGGCCAAAATTTGCATCTGTGCAAATAATGTCTCATCTTGGATGAGATAGGCACATAGTAAATTGTGTCTTTAATAGTGGCCATATTTCTTTTTTGTCATCACTTTGCAGGTAATACACGTTCACACTCATTTCAAATTCCAAGCTATGTCATGTCTTTCATTACAAAAGAACATGCTTATATTATACCAACAGATTGCTACCTGTGTATAATGGAAAAAGACAATATGTATAAAAGGAAAAAAGACAATAGGTAAACTATATATGGTTTTAGCTGATGTGTTTCATTCACTGCAGATTTTTTCAAGGTAAAAAAACAAAATGAATTTATTTGAACAAAGTATCTATAAACAAAAAACAAAATGTTGTTAGTTATTAGAAGAATTAAAAAACACTCATATATATTCATTGAGTCAACTGAAAAATTACATCATTTACTTTTTATGTTTGAAGAGAATTTTTCATATGTAGAATTTTCACAACAATCCGAACAATATATCTACATATGAAAAATTCTCTTCAAACATAAAAAGTAAATGATGTAATTTTTCAGTTGACCCAATGAATATATATGAGCATTTCTAAATTCTTCTAGTAACTAACAACATTTTGTTTTTGTTTATAGGTACTCTGTTGAAATAAATTCATTTTGTTTTTTGCCTTGAAAAGTCTGCAGTGGACGAAACATGTCAGTTAAAACTACATACAGTTTTCCTATTGTCTTTTTTCCTTTATATATGTGTGTGTGCGTGTGTGAGGGCACTGAAAAATGCTTGGTCCAGCAAGTTAGAGATTTAATAAAATCTCAGTGTTTTGTCATTTGGTCAGATTTTGGAAATTTAGTATTCAGACTAAGAATTTTTCAGCACCTTCCCATATATTATTTGCTGATACCGAAAGAACTAGAGCATTTTTCTTGTTATGATACCTTCAGCAATAAATGTATTTATAAAGCCATTGCATTTCAAATGCTTCTTTACAGCAATAATTTTCAAAGAAATTTCACAATTGAATTTCTTCAAATAATGATCTTTCATGATTGTTTTCAACAATGATAAAATGACAAGTTGTCTTGACAGAATATTGACAACATAATAAATCCAGTAAAACTGAAAAAAAATGCAACAATACTTCTTAGTATATTTTAAGTGTATGCAAATTGCCTACAATTTTGATCATGGCTAATTTTTACTGCATCATAATATTATAATGCTAAATGTTATTGTAATTGTTAAAGGTATTTTTAATCTGATGTCCTTTACTACATTAACATAAGAACGACTTACATTTAAAATTCAATGAAAACCTGAAATCAATTCTGTAGAATTTTTTTTACTTGTCAATTCTTTTTATTAATATGTCTACCATTCATTCATGCTTAGAATACTGATGCCACATATGGTTTGGTGCTACTGCTATATATTTAGAAATCCTTGATAAAACCCACAAAGAAAAATCTGAAATGTTATTGGTCCTAATCTGGTATCTCAGTTTCACTCACTTTTTCACTGCTGTAATGTAGCTTCCCTGTGCCTTTTCTATAAATACTTTCATGGTAATTGTTCAGATTAACTTTCTGCTATGGTACCTAGACTCTATGAATTTAAGTGCAGTACTAGATTGGCAGCAACATCTCAGAATTTTACAGTTGAAATGGCAAGATGTAACTATAAATTCTATGCTATCAGTTTCTTTTCTCGTAATTCTCACTTGTGGAACTCTCTTTTTTGGATTCTTGCTTTCCATCAACTTTGACTTTCAAAAATTTTAATGTAATGTCAATTGTTATCTCCTGTTTTCTTAATTTCTGTCCTTTTATTGTTCTTGCTCCTTAATATTTTCCTTATATTCTCTTACACAGTAACCCCGGCATCTTAGTGGCTTTGTTGTCTTGCTTGGGGTGAAATGATTAAAAAAAAAAAAGATGATTTTATTTTTACCTTTTTTTTCAGTTTGCTAAAGTAAATATTTTATTAAATAAAATTTTATGCCATCAATGAAATCATTAAGCACAAAAGGAATTTAAATATATAATTTGAGAATAAATGCAGTGTTGACAGTTTGAAAAATAAAGAATTACAGGGACCTCTTCAGATAAACTTTTAAAAGATATATATTTGTCATTATCTGACGTGTATGCTTATACTTATCAGAGACCAATTCAAATTTTCTTATTGAAAACAATACAAAGCTATTGGTTAATATATATTATTTTAATATTGCCTATAGTTTAATGGAGAAGTGATTGAAATTTACTTTAAAATTTGTTTTGAAAAAAAAATACTCAGATGGTTTTGTTGTTTTTGTAATGGATATGCTTGTAGTGTGATGGTTATTGTTTCAGAAAGTGAAATCATTGAGACAAGTTCAAATTCCAGCCATGCCTGTTGTGTTGTTTTTAGACAAATACCCTTTGGAAAGGCATGAATCAATCACTTCTCCCCCCTCAACTATTGGTTAAATCACAAAGTAGACTGGGTTCTCTAACCTTGGATGACACTCATTTTAGAAGAACAACTATGAATTCAAAACTGTGGTGATGGCAATGGGAAACCACTTCACCATATTTACCAAGAAGCCATAGCAGTTCATAGATAATAAAGTAAAAAAATCAGTGGAAAGCTATGATAGCCAACATTCTGAAGAAACATGTTATTTTTTTAAAAAAAGCTGGGACTAATCTAAAAAAAAATATAAGCTAAGAAGAAAGCTTTTATTTCTTTAATAAAATACACTTTAACAGTAACTTTGTCGTCTAAATATGCTTTCTTATGGGGAGGATGACACATTCTTTTCATGCCTATCAGTGTTTCAAGATAAGTAAAACAATGTTTGTCAGTCATCTGTATGGCAAACCCAAATTTGGAATCATTAAACCATTTGCCTCTCAACATTTTTGGTAAGCTGGTATCCATTGAAATATTGCACTTAGTAAAACATGAACTTTCAAACACATATGTCAAAAACATTAGATGAGAAATATAGTTAAAAAAAAAAAGACGAACATAACCACATTCAGGAAAAGGAGTCTTAATTGCTCAGAATTTTATCTGCATGATTTAGAACCAGAAGATCTTTTTACATCAACCAGCTGTCATCTTCTTACTATTTAGATGTTATATGTTTATAATGTCACTATGTTTGCAATAATTATGCTTTGAGATATATATATATATATATATATAGATAGATACATGGACACATCCATAGTCTAATGCTGAAAAAGTGTTAATTCTAAACAACAAATATTTTTTAACATAATCTCCTTCCTTGTCAATGCACTTATTTCAGTAGTGAATATGAAACAAATATATTGAACATTATGAAGTGTCAAATTAAAAATCAGCTACTAACTACATATCAAGCTATGGATTTAATGATCTGTACTTCTATATGCACAATGCAAAAAAAAATAATTACACAATTTAAATTTAATACAGATTATCGTTGATTTTGTTGAATCACCGTCATCATGATCAGTCCCATTACTGGTTGTGGCTGTAGGGTTGCTGCACAGCTGAGCAGTTCCTTCCACATATCTGGGTTGAAAGCTAGGCAGGTATTCAATCATTCTTAGCATGTTTGAGTGAGTAGACCTGGTGGAGCCCATCCTTCTCCAGATCAGACCATAGCTGATGTCTCCAGCTTAAAGGTACACCTTGGGCATGTCTGTTGATTACATCAGGCAAACTTTCCATCCTGACCATTGACTTCTAAGAAGCCCTCCCTCCATTGATACTGTATCATCATCATCAAACTGGCTGTATACATAGCTATGTAGCCCAGTCCATTGGGCTAGATGAATACTAACCTTTGACAATTTTTTTTTAATCCTGCTGGCTGTCTTGACACCGACATCAACAGAAAAATCTGGTGGGAGAACTGGTTTAGTTGCTGATAACCTGACCACGCAGCAGAGTTACAAGGTATCATTAGCACTCATAGAATGACTTGACGGATTTGTTGATATACAATGCTCAATATCCTCAAGATATAGTGTAATATTACATTCTTTTAGATTATATTAAAAACATGGCAAAATATGAGATATGTATTTTATATATGTATATTTGTGTGTGTGTGTGTGTGTGTTTTATGTTCATGCCTTTTGTTCCTTAAACATTATGAAAGCAATTGAAGAGATTTTATTTAGGAAACCAATTTATAGACAGATGTAATAGATTAAAAAAGTATTTTAATCCATAGTTTTCTTTTCTTTACATTGCAAGATTTTTTAGTATTTTAGAGCATTCGCCAATTCATAATTCATTGCTCGTTCTAACATTTTCTGCTGACATGAAGTAGAAGCATTATATTGAATCAATTTCTAGGTCTGCTGCTAGAAAAGTTGGTTCATTGTGTCATGCCAGACAATTTTTTTTATATATTTCTAAGTCTACCATTCTTCCATGCTTTGAATATTTCTACCACATCTGGTCTGTTTCTTCTGCTATAAGTTTAGATTTTTAATAAAATCTAAAGAAGAATCTGCAGTACTATTGGTCCTGACCTGGCATCTTGGTTTCAGCCACTTTTCCTCCACCATAACATAGCTTTCCTATGCCTTTTCTATGAATACTTTCCTGTATGATACCTAGCCTTTATGAATTTAAGCACAGTATTAGATTGGTAGCATAGCCTCTTCATTTTATATTTGAAATAGCTAGATGTAACCGTAAGTTCTATGCCAAGAGTTTCTTCTCTCACACTTCTCAATTGTGGAGCTCTCATCTTTGGATTATTGCTTTCCTTCAATGTCAAAAATTTAAATGCAATGTCAGTTGTTATCTTCTGTTTTCTTAATTTCTTTTCTTTTATTGTTCTCTCTCCTTAATAGTGTTTTTTTTTCTCATATTCTCTTTCACTCAGTAACTCCCTTGCATCTTAGTGGTTTTATTGCCTTGCTTGAAGTGAAATGATTAAAAAAAAATTTGAAAATATTATATTTTCCTTATGTTACTTCTATGTATAGGGAATGAAATATGCTAGCATAAAAGGTTTTGGCCTTGTTTTTATATATCATTTAAGATGGTTGTAAGTTTTGAGTTGTACACTTTTTTTGTTTACTGTGATATAGATGTTTTTGTTGATATGCGTTTGTTTTGACACAAAATATGATACAATTTTTTTTTAAAGTGGAAATTCAACATCTAAACCAAAAACTCTGTAGACCAACAAGCAAAGACAAATTCACCCATGCTTATTGGACCTACTAAAAGCTAAAGTCATATAGTATTGATATAGTTACCACAAACAATGAAGATATTAACTAACTCAACAGAGGAATTATGTCAAAACAAAAACATTACAATTAGACTTGCTGACAGAAATAGCATCTATATCATCCTAAAGAAGAAAGTGAATCAAAACTTACAACCATCTTAAATGACAAAAGATTTAAAATCCTACACAGAAACCCTACTAAAAGTTTTGACACACACACACACACGCACGCACGTACATATATATTGTTTAAAATTTGCTATATTTCTTGAAGGAGAATACATGGTATTGAAGTGTTTATAGATTTAAACAGTATGAAAAACTGCATGGTATTGAAGTGTTTATAGATTTAAACAGTATGAAAAACTGCATGGTGATTGTCAGTTTATTTATGATGAGTAGATTACTTGTTAATGTAAATATTTATATTATCTCACCAATGAAAAGTGATCATACTGTCATACTTCTGTGTGCTGTGTCACTTCAGGATGTGGGTGATCAGATTTTTCATCAATTTCTTGTTTTTTGTTTCTTTTTAGCTTCTAGTAAATTTTGTCTTTTTGCTATCTCACTTAATTCTAACAAGCATTTACACACAATCATTAGATAGGTTATTTACTGCTTTCTTTTCTCTCTCACCCTCTTGCCTTCAATAAATCCCATGAGTATCAAATTTTCCGAGCCCTCAGAAAGTAAGATAATTGATGTACATTAAAATTTTAAAACATTACAAACCTGCAAAAATAAATTCAGTTAAATAAAAATGATTTTATGAGGGTTACTAAAAAAATATCTGTTCAATTATTTGGTTAGATTTTGGGAATTACCTAAGGATGATGATCTTTAAACACTTTCTTGTATAAGTAAAATGAAATATCACTTTATATTTTCAAATAGTAAAAGATTAGTTGACATTTATCATGTCCTCAAATGAATTCATGAAATTTATTTTAGCCCAATACCTGCTTGAATTAGTTAAGGGGAGCAAATTTTAATCTTTAAAGGATGAGCCACAAAACAAACAAGTCAGTCCTGGAAGAGATATAAATAGAAAAGTCATTTGACATGACCATAAGGAAGTGAAAACTGCAATATTTTGGCTCTCTCATCAGAACCCGGAAACTCTTCACCCACATCCTGGGGGGATGTATCAACAACAGATCAAGGGGAAGATCAAAGCAATGCTGGACTGATGGCATCAGCGATTGAACAGAGAGAATGTTGGCAGAGTGCACAGTCATGGTGAATGAGAAGAGACAATGGAGAGCATTGATGCATTTGTCCCTAATCTCCAACCCTCGGCAATGAGGATGGGAAGAAATGGGCAGGTCAGAAGCCCATAGTTTAATTTGTTGCTCTTGAAACAGGATTATTAACATTACATTTTCGTATGAATATTTTGTTAACTATGTAATCAATATTCTTTCTGCTTCTGTTTGGTTGCATCATGGCTATTTATTTATTTTTATTTTTTTTTTGAAGTGTAAGATTTTCATTATTTTCTTTGTGTAGTATTTATTTTTATTTTCTTGTCTCGGAATAATTTCATTATTTCAAGACTTTTAAAGAAGTTACCAAATATATACTTCAGGTTCTTTAGTTGATATCATTTAGGTCAATTTACTTACAACTCTCATGGACAAAGTCACTTTATTTTGATCATTTCCCAAGAGTAAGCATCAAAGTTGAATAGGTCACCTGCACAAACACAAGAACTTTATTCATATTTGATTGGCTTACTTTGCATGAAGGCTTTTTCTTTTTAATCATTTCATCACAAGCCAGGTGATAATATGTTACTAACATGCCAGAAATTACTGAGAGTGAGAAAACTTTAGTAAGGAAGAAGGACAATAAAAGAACAGGTTTCAGAAAGACAAAAATGGCTATTGACATTGTATTTAAATTTTTGAAGCTCATAAGTGCCTGCCACTTATGATCTTCAAAAATTTAAATGCAAAAAACTGGAAGAGAGTTCCAAAGTCGAGAAGCATGAAAAAATAAATGATTAAAATAGAACTTACGGTTACAACTAGTTATTTCAACAGTAAAACAATGTCTTTTTAGTCTAAAGAACAGATATAGATGAAGAATTTTAAATTGCAAGTAATTGGTTTTCCATTTATCTAAATATGGTTTTACTTTTTCTGTTTTATCTGTTCTCACTTAGATTCAGATACAGTTTTATTTGTCAAAATCTAAACCTTGCCATCACATTATAAACAATAGTTACACCTACAAATAGAAGCTGTTCTCAGCATATGTGTCTTCTTATGAAATGTTATGATATTAACTGAATAGCAAAATGCCAATGAATACTTTCAATTCATTTTTATTGTGTGAATATCTTAACATTTTTGCCCTGTTAATAAATAACACAATGAGTAATGATTTCATCAAGATCATTAAACAATAGATACTCTAATATCTTTGAGTATATTCATTTGTTCATGATTTTTTTTTTTTTTTTCAGATAATATACACATTTCCTGTGAATACTTAGGGGTACCATTTTCTCAAGTCAGGTTCAATGATTTCAATAGTTTTTCTCATTTGTTTTCTTCTTTCTTTTATGATGACATACCAGCTTCAGAGGCAACTGTAGACACTGCAGTCTCTTCTATTCTGTTATCAAATACTTCATAAGTACCAGCAACTTTATCAACAGAATTATTCTCTTTCATTTGCATTCAAATCATTGTCATTTCAGTTGGTTGTGGAGGAATTATAACAACTTTCACGTCATCATCCGCATGTTTGTCAGTGCTTGTTTCTCCAAGACTTCCCAACATCTCTTTCATTGTCAAGGCTTTCTTTAGTTTTTCATATGGGTCTGGAGATTCTGGCCACTAAAAAGGAAACAAAGGACTGTAGAAATCACTAACAAAGCTTTCTGTGGGCAGGAGAAATGCCAAATAAGAAATTACCATACTGAACAAAGTAATGTGTATATTAATTTCTTCAATACATGTATCTGTTACTAACACACTAGTCTTATTTATTTGGTGTTTTGAGTTCAAACCTTGGATCTAACAGGGAAATAGAATAAATAACAAGATAAGATACATAAACTATTTTTTTAATAAATATTTCTGTAAATCAAAAATCAGTTTGTGTAAGATAACGCAGAATAATGTTGTGCAGAAATGAAGATTCTAAAGTTTATACTTATATTTTCGATATAGATAACACATATAACTATATAGATAATATAGATTCCATACTGATGTAACTGAATGACCTGTCACCCCATGAGTGACTACACTATAGGTAGTAACTATCTATAAGTATCTGTAAGGCAACGGACTACAGGAGATGAAATGGGATCTGTTAAGTATGACTCAGACTTACACGAGAACTACCGACCTTTCAATAGTAGCACTCACTACTGGATTGACTTGCAATGATCGTGCACATAACTGTTACCTTATTTCTTATTGTACTGGCCTTACAATAAACCTTTGCTTGTTTTATCTACTGTGTTGTTCAAGTATATATTCCTATTAGCATGGAATATAACACATACCCATAGGTTTGTTACAAGTAACTGACCAGTGGACCATAAGTTCCTAATGAAGTTAGGTTAAGCCTAAAAACTTTAAATACATGTATATCAAGTATATGACATGAATGTGGAAAGATTATCAGCAAAATGTAAAAAAGTATTTTTCTCTCTCACATCTCAAATAATAAAAGAAATACCAATAATTATTTTGTTGCCAAACATCATTTAAAAAAAACATAAAAGAACAATGATTTTTAGACATGACATTTCTTCAAGATTAGGAAAAGATTTAGTATGCTTCTTCCTTAATTGAATGACATTGATGTTGAGTTTGTTTTTTTTATGGGTAATGCATCTAGTATTTTTTGTCATTTATATTTTAAATGTAGATAACACAAAATGCCATTTATGAGATATACCGACATTTTGAATGAGTTTATACACCTCATATGTTTGTTACTATCGACTGGGTAATGGATGAATGCAGTGAGCCCTAAGTCCTTAATGAAATTAGGTTAAGCCTAAAAACTTTCAATAAATGTATATCTTAGACATGACAGTTATATGAAAAGATTATCTGGAAAATGTAAAAAAAAGTATTTTTCTCTAACACATCTCTCAAATAATAAAAAACTTACCAATGATTATTTTGTTGCCAAACATCATTTAAAAAGAAAACATAACAAAGAAATGAGCAAATATTTAATCTAAAATAAAAATATTGCAATATTTTTTAATGCTCCATAAATAGAATAATGGTGCCTTTTAGGTTAAAGTAATTGTAAGTTAACTGACAATAATTTTATGCATAGTTCATGTGCAGAAGTAAATAAACATGTCAAACTTTTGAGTTTGTTGATGTTTTCAAAACTATAATATTAGTAATGATAGGTGTTTTCTGATTAATAATATTAATTGAATGTTCGAAAAATCGTTAAAAACTTAAAATTCCAAATTGAAAGATGCTAACATCACTCTTTAGTTGATAACATTTAATTATAAGGCTTGGCTGGTAGAAACATTGTGTCATGCTAATCTTCCAAAAGACAAAAACTTGCCTGCTTTAAAAATAAGTATTCAAAACCATACATCTTTTGTTTTTCCATTTTTTTTTTTTTTTTTGTTTGTATCTCAGTTCAAACAAGTATAGGAGAATCCATTTATAGTTTTTTAATTGATTTTCATTGCTACAAATATTCACTGTGTGCATTATTATTTTACTTAAACAGGTTTTAAGATATTTTTATTTTCTGTAAGAATTAATATGAGTGGTGTTGTAACCTAGGGAAGGTTACTGAACAGAATAATCAAATGAAGGTTGGTAATGAACGATAATACTTAGGAAAAGAACAACACATATAAGATTCACCAGCAGTGCATAGAAGAAGTAGTCAACTGCTAGAAGTGAGTCAAGTGAATTCCACAATGAATCTCCAACTGCAGACCAACATACAGTATTTACTACTGTATTTATGTGAGTGGGTACCCATTAGTGTCTGTAGGTATGCTACAAGTGGGTACTGTAAAATTCTCAGTCCAAACAAAGAAACTTTTCTTAAAAAAAACATCTAAAGTTTGGTCATCTTTGTTAGATTTGTGAAAGTGGGCTTAAGGTATGAAGTTTTCACCAAAGTCTCATCATTACTATTAACATATATAGGTATTTAATTCTTTAGGTTTATTTATATTTTTTAATACATTAAAGAAATCATATATTTAACATATTAAATAAGTATCAATACTTAAGATTATTTACTAAAAATATTGTATCTGTTTATTCAAGAAATGCCATTTCAATTTGACCAGTTGTTATACTGCTTTCTTTTAAAAAAATAAGCATGGAAAGACTTAAGAAATAAGTAGAATATATTCAATCAATATGCAATCATACACTGAAGGTGTGGGTTTGAAATTTATAAGTATATGTTTTGAAATAGGATTTGAATAACTCTTGCTTTCAGTTAAATAGCAGAATTTTCTTGTACAAATTAATTACTGTAGGATTTTGAGGGGATAAACTTTGATACAGCAGCTGCTCATCCCATGAAATTCTCCTTCACATTGGATAATGACTAGGAGTCAATTTGCCAGTTACATGCAGCACCAGTTTATATCTAGGTTGAGAAGTAAGTAATTGGTTGAGGTGAAAGCAAAAATTTGCATGATGTTCTCACATATAAACAAGAGTATAAGAGTCATGTGTGAGCTTCCTTTCTTTTTTGACATAGGATACATGCGACATGCTGTCACTTGGTTTGACAAAGTAAGTCGCCATTTTCTTCACTACAGTTACCAAAAATAAATTGATATTTTTCTGTTATGCTACACTGGCCCCAGTTTCTATCTTGTTACACTGGCCCCATTTTCTGCCTTGTTACACTGGCCCCATTTTCTGCCTTGTTACACTGGCTCCATTTTCTGCCATGTTACACTGGCCCCATTTTCTGCCGTGTTACACTGGCCCCATTTTCTGCCGTGTTACACTGGCTCCATTTTCTGCCTTGTTACACTGGCCCCATTTTCTGCCTTGTTACACTGGCTCCATTTTCTGCCTTGTTACACTGGCCCCATTTTCTGCCATGTTACACTGGCCCCATTTTCTACCGTGTTACACTGGCCCCATTTTCTGCCTTGTTAAACTGGTCACAAGTTCTACCTTGTACAATGTCACTGTTTTCTATCATGTTACATTGGTCCTGGTTTCTGTTTTGTTACACTGACCCCAGGTTCCATTTTATTTCAAACTGAACTAGTATATTCATCTGTTTGCATTAGAATGATGTATTTTTTTCTATCTATAATTTATCACTATTCAATTCATCATGTTCCTACTTTTATGTTTTTAATAAATTCAGAAATTACCTTCATTGAAATAAATTGAAACTAAATTGGGTTCTTTGATTCCTAATTAGCATCCTTGGTTCAGTACTATTGATCTTCTAGCAAGGCTTATTGATTGATTTGTGGTAGAATATAATGAGAAGTATTTAACTGGATAATTCCTATATTTCAAGATATTTTAATGGCATTTACGTGGCCATCACCCACTCATTAATTAATGATCCAGCCCACAGAGAAAGAAAAAAAGATTGCCAACCCATGCTTTTGTTAATTATACTGTGCTATCCTGCTTCCAACATTACAAAGTGAATCTTTATGAATAACCATTCATCACATAGAAATGCATCAAAATTGATTGGAACTTGAATGTTGACTCAGCTTCACAAATATATCCTGATAGAGAGAATGTCCATAAGACATCATTGGTGAGAATTTTCCAACTCTTACTGATAGTGTCTGCTAGAGAGTCTCCATCGTATTCCGGTACAGACATGCAACCAGCAGCACAACCTTGTCCACAAATAGCTTGATCCCTTTTCATAAAAGTTTGTTATTGAATTCTTATTCAATACTATTTCATTAAGTATTCAATAGAGTTTGCAAAAGGCTGCAGCTGTGCAGTCTGCTCTCTGTTGGATTTCATCATTGACACTGGCTTTTGTTGAAAAGAGGTTACCTCATAACATGAGTTATTTACACATTTGAGAATTTTTCATTTTTGACACTGGTGAATGGAAAAGTCTAGACTCATTAAAAGAATTGTGTATGCTTGATTAAATACATACATTATATTCTGAAGGTCAGTAACACAGACTACAATTGTGTAATTGCCTCTAAAGTCTATATAAATATGTTTATCATGTTGATTTTAGTTGATGCCTTGAAGCCAGTGAGATTACAGATTTTGCCATGGTAATAGAATTAGAGTGGATAACAAGCATTTTCAGTGTGAAAATGTTATCTTGTTTTGTATCTTAAAGGACATGAATGTAATTCTTTGTTGCAGATAGTTACAGACATTCATAAGAAATTAAAACGGCATAACAATTAAGTGAAATAAGCAAAATAATGCAAAGAATTTCGCATTTTTATTCTGTTATGAAGAAGCTGATATAAAAAATAATTTAATATAAATATCAAAAGATTATGGGAATATTTTCAAACCTTTTTTACAATTATTGTATTATAGTTTTTATTGTAGAAATCTAGTAATTTCAAAGTTTTTATTGTAAAAATCTGATAATTTCATGGTATTTATTTTTTTTCATTTATTTCAAGTTTGCATGATTTTTTGTGTTTATTTAACAAAAAGAAGAAAACCTTTCAGACCTGTTTTAATGTTTTTTTTCTGACAATCTCTTTAATATTCTTCACATGTTCATACATTCCAGTTTCCATCAACTTCCTATTCTTTCATACTATTGTCATTATCATGGATGTATCCAAAAGGATATCATTATTAAATAAAAAATTTCAGATATTTTAATATTAAGTTTTGATGAAAGAGCTCAAAAACATAGCTATATACAGATTTTTAAAATGTAATCAATTTTTTCTTCAACTGTGCAAAAGCTTAAATTATAAAGCCAATCCTCTTTAATTATAAATACATACAAAAATATCATTATGATATTCATATTAATTTAGTTAATATGAAACACTTTTTCCCTTATGTGAAGTGTGGACTGATTTTTAAAATGACAAACTATCATTGTTATACACTGATTTACTCAAACTGGTGTTTTTACCTGCATTGTTATAATGTTTCAGCTTTTCTACCTTCTGGACTACTTCAGTATCTATCATAGTGGGTAAAATCTTCCAGCAATTTCAAACTGAATCCCCCTATTTAATGCATGTGACTATATTGTTCTCATTCCACTGGCCTTGCCAGAAAAAAACTTGTATCTGTTAATCTTTCCTGGTTAATTCGTCAACATGATGTTGCTTGACTCTTTAGCTGAACTTAGGGATATATGATTTTGTTTGCATGACCTGACCCAGTGATTGAACTCACACTTAATCAGGCAACTAGATCCAACACTCTTCATCTACTACATTACATTCATGGTGATTGCCTTCAATGAGACTTTGGTCATTTGGGTCCACTGGTTTGTCTCCCTATTGATGTTGCCCTAAACATAGTAACCTAGAGGATTCAAATCAAGAGGTAGGAGACCATATGTTGGCCAAGGGGTGATATGACCATAAAAATCTTGGATGACATAGACCATGTGAGAAAAGAGCTGACTTCTAAAGGAATACACATTGCAGTCTCCTTAACTTGGCCACTATTCTAGTATCTAAATTTAAACAGTGGCATTGCCCATTAAGTCCTGTAAGAAGTGGTGTAAGTGCAATAACATGGCTATTATTGCTCCTACCTCTCCCAGAGCTACCAAAGCCAGTGTAAATTTGACCTGAATCTCTGCAGGTACCTCTCTGAGATCTGTCCATTCTTCCTTTTCACCTGGTCACTTTCAAGATCTGAGTTTATATAGTTGGTGGCTAGTATCATGAGAATGGTATGTCTTTCCATTTCTCTTGTCAGACTTGATACTACCATGTTAATGCTCCTGATAATTTTAACACTTGTTACATGCTGTGTAACATTACATTAAGTCGTGTTCCACTTATGACCAGCTAAAGGTATGTTCACAGTTTCTTGGCATACCTCATTATATATATATATATATATATATATATATATATATATAAAATGTGTGTGTGTGTGTGTGTGTGTATGAGAGGGGGAATTTAAAAATAAGAATATCATAGAAGAGTTAATATTTTACTTTGCACAATGCAATTTTACACCTAATCCACATTGTATAAACAAACTGTTTCAACAATCTTCTGAAATTAATCATCATACGATAATACATTAGAGCCAAACCAATCATAATCCATCATCTGTGGGAAGAGATAAGAAAAATTCATAAAATAAGAGAGAAAAAGTATTTTTTGCAACTCCATCTCTACACATTCCAAATCTACTTGAGACTTACAGGAAAATTTGCTCCATTTTTGACACGGGGTTAATTTGAGAACCTGATCCATTCTTCCTGACATTACCCAACACTGTACACATCATACTATAAATGTTGAATTTTTTTTTTTTTTAGAGGAGTTAACTGTTTCTATTTATTTAACTTTTTTTTTTTTTAAATATTTGGTATACTCAGGTGATAACTGATCACTTTTATAGCATTCTCTTTCTGAACTATGTGAGAGAAAAGAGAAACCTATTGATAACAAGTAGTATTTCCGCTCTCTTCCCACTATAAATAACTTGAAAATCTAGTGTGTTAACCACTATATCACAAAAAGGAATTGGCAATTTCTATCAGTATTATGAAAACACAGTTCTCAATTTCATCCACTTTGTACTCCCTATCTTTCTTTAAATATATCAGTATACATACACATATAGATAAAAAGATATGTGATAATTTTTTTTTCCTCCATGATATTCATTGATGCCAGTGAATATAAATAAATGGGAGCCTATCTGGATGTTTAACAGTCATCCATATTACACATAAGCTATTTCAGGTATCCACTTGTTCATTCAAAACAACCAATGGAGAGTAATACCTTTTCCTATTGCCTAAACCAATAATTTTACCTCTCTGCAACTGTTAAGAAATATAGCTTTTTTTCTATTATACATAATATTTTTCATTTAAAAATATTGTAGAAAACTTAGTTTATGTTTGAATCCAGTTCAAGCCTAATTCTAATTTTCTGGTTTCTTTTTTAAGTATATTAACTCTTCAGAATATCCAAATGTAGTCATTTGGAAAATTATAAAATGTTTGACTATTTGCTTTCCAATTCAAATTGAACCAAAACTGAATATTTCTGGTATTTAAACTCTGTTGATGCTTATCTTGCACATATACAATTCTTTTACTTGCAGCCTTGGCATTTTGCTACTATTTCAAAAGAAATTTCAAAGTAGATCTTTTTTTATCATCTAGAAAATTTACAAAACATATTGAAAGAAAAATTATCAATTTCAAAAACTGGCTGAGTTTTCAGATTAAATTTTTGTCTATTTCTTCCTTTGAAAAGCTTTTCACATATCTTGATGATATTTTCTGCGAAAATAGATCTTTGAAAAAAGAAAACTCAAATGCTTGGCCAGATTTAGATGAAGAGAGGCCCTTGGCTATTCCACTTGTGAGGGCCCTCCAAATCCCCCATTCTCACGAGTAGAGGAAATGGAAGTGTGTTAAATTAAACAATTTGAGTAAAGCTGAGGATTCTGATGGGTGTTTAAAATTACTGAAGGATTATTTAGAGTCTACAATGCAGTATGACAGCATGTGTAAGAAAGGCTTATGACGGTATAAAAAATATTAGACACCTTGGCTGGAGCCCCCCTAGATTTTGAGGCCCTAGGCTTCAGCCTATAGGTAAATCTTGCACTGTCTAAATGTATATCATTAAGCATGTTTTATTCTATTTATTGCACTCAGTCACTATCATAAGTTACCCATATCAACAAAATGATTTAATGTAAACTGCTACACTAATCCAATATGGCTACTGTATAACATATTCTATCTACAATCTATCTATCTTTTGGCTTGGCCAAAAAAATGATCAAAGGACACTTTTATGACACACATGGTTGAATGAAAGCAAAGCATGTAATCTCATCACCTGACATCAGGATTACATGAAAATGTATACAGAGTGACTAGTTAACTACAGTAGTCAGAGAAAAAGAAATAAACTAAAATAATTTTGCTTTTCTGCTGGGACAAAAAAAAATGAGTTCCTTGCTCAACTAAAGGGGAAACTTCATCTTTGTTCAAACTTTTCTGTCATTCTGCATCCAAATAAAGAAAGAACTCTCAACCTCAACTACAAAAGTTTCAGTTATATTTTTAACATCCCAGAATGTAACTGACCTTGCAAAATGAAAAAGTTTATTTCACTGGTGTTGTATCAAATCAGTTTTACTCTTTAAAATGATTCAGATCACTGATATCATTCAATCCTTCAGTACAAATGGGCACCTATTATCCAGTATATGCAGACACAAATTCTAGCAGAAAAAAGGAAGATGCTTTTGTTTTCTACAATTAATGGGCTTGTTATGCCCATCCATTGTATCTGTTTGTATTTAATATCAAAAAGAAAAACTATGCTGGACACATTGTTTTATCCTGATGCACCCATAAATTCTCTGTAACAAAAGCAACAACATTAATTATAGAAAGAAATAAATAAAAGAAAAAAGAAACTATATTTTTCTACTAACATTACCCATCAGTGTTCAGAACAAAATAGCTTAAATGGTCATCATTTCAAATTTATTCACAAATACATTCTCTTTTCTATTAGATGAGTTATTTATATATGTCTTCTAAGAAAAAAAAACTTTTATAAAAAAGTAATTTAATGCAGAAAATATAATTTTGTATATGTATGTATGTTTGTATATCCATGGTATGATGATAAACTACATTCAGCAGCAAGACCTCCTGTGGAGGTTTTGAGGAGCATAGAACCATCTCTTAGTTGCTGTTATTCTCAGATCCACCCTGATCCGGGGTGGTAGCACCTGTTAGGGTCTTAGCTATGGGAAAATAATGAACTCAGATGATGAAAGTCACTCATCCATTCCCCAATGCCACTAACAAGAACCATTATGAGACAGAGACTTCTCCATCCTCGTTCAGACATCTCCCTAGAATGAAAACTCTGGCATAATACCTGCAGCACACTAGCAATTGATAATGTTGGTGTATTCTTCTTTTCAGATTGTTGATTATGCTGCATTGATACTGTACACTGTCTTTATTCACTTTTAATTTAATGTATAGGTATTGCACAATGTTTTGTGGGATCTTACTGGGTGGTGCGTATGGCTGTCCATAGCCATAAATGACATGAATATTATGATGAATCCCAACAGACACTGGCAATGTGGGGTTTTTTGGTCCATATATAAAATTCAGTATTTTTTTCCATTATGTTGAATGAGTTAAAATTATTCAGCTTTTTAATGAAAAAAATCTCGAGTTAATGTTAAAAATTGCTGTAAAAACATTGTTGATTTATTTAAGATAGAATGATCACTGATATCATTCAATCCTTCATGTCTCTAATTTGTATTTAGATACATTGTATTTATTTTCAATTTTTCTAGTTCAATTGTTCACCTATATTGCATATGATCCATTATTGTAAATAATTAGGTTACAATAAAATTTGTATTTTATATGAATTCTACCTTATGAAAATTGAAATGTAGTAGAAGCCGGGAGGGGCTGTATCATAGATTGTGGAGAGTGAATAAGACCCTTTCTCCGGCCCTGCAATTCACTTTTCTTTCAAATAAATTTGGTTGGGCTGTGATTTTCCCATAAAATCACAGTTGTATTTGATTTTATCAGAAAATAATTTTTTGATTATTTTATTTTTTTTTTTTTTTTTTTTTTTTAATTGCTATTCAGGTAATGTTAACAAGGACTATGTTTTTCAATCCAAGTTAGGAAATGACATTGAAAGTTTTCTTTTTTATAATTTAAAGGTAACATAATTATCTTGAAATGTTATAGGACTAAAAATACTCATGCATGAAACTCTTATTTTGTTTCTCTTTTATAATCTACTTCAAACCTGGAAATTTGTATAATGAAACAAAAAAAATGGGAACTCAGAATTATTACTTTGAAGTGTAAGATTCATCAATTTACACTCAAACAATCAGTTTTGGTCTACAGCAATACAATCTTAGAGTTTAAGCAGTCTTTTTTGTTTTCTTGCTCTTAAATTATTTCAGAAATATATTTATTTCCTTAGAAACACAGATAATTGATTATGAAAAAATATTCCCCAATCAATGAAACAATTAAGTGTTTTACTGAAAGCAAAGCTACATTACATGCACTCACAATGAAAAATAATAACTTGTAATTATACCAAATATGAGAAAATAATATCACTCAGTATGATTTTTGTGTTTTTTTAATTATTCATAAATTCTTAATTTTAAAATAAATTTGAAATTAATATTATTTTCTATTATTAAATGTGTTAATGACTTATTTTTCAGCTATTATTCCACTGGAAAGAAAAGTTACACCTAATTGTAAATACTGTTTTATGTGTTTGTTTCTTGATGATAATTGCTTGGAAATCTCGTTGTTAAAATAATCACAGCACCAAAAGAAAATAAAATAGACCAAGATAGAATTTAGCTGGAGAATAAAAACATCATAATGGTAATGTATTACATCATTATCATAATGGCCAGCTGGAACATATGCTTATCATTTGTAACTCTCTTAATATGATCAGCTATAGTCTTTGATATGTCTTACTTTCTGCCCATCTGCCTTTTTGTTCATCTGTTATCTTAACTACTGACAACGAATCATTCAGATATAGATATTAGATTATTTCCAGATTTGAATGATCTTGCATGAAAACTGGATATACTTAAAAATACACTAAATAACAAAAACAAAAAACATTACTTTTCTTACTTCTGTCATATGTTCTCTAACACAGTTCTTTCTTGCAGGCATTTAATATTTAAGCATGTTTCCCTGAAAATGTGTTGTAAAAATCCATTTTTAATGGATCTGGAAGTATACAACTATTTTTATAGCTAAGGCCAGAGCAATGATAATATAATTTTAGTTTCCTTGGTAATGTGAATAGACGCTATGCATCAGCCAGAGTCAGCTTCGAACTCCTTTAGATTCACTGCAAGAAGCTGGGGGTTTTACGGCTATTTCTCTGCACGCTAAATGAAAACCATGTTGTGTTCAGGTGAATAAGCATTCAGTACTGAAGGGCAGATTAAACTGGGGCAGGAAGACAACCTTATGAATATATAAATCACATTTTCTTCTTTCTACTATGTTTTAAATTTGTGCTGCTTTTATTTATTTACCTTTGTACTTTGGAAAACAGTATGTTCGTATGCGAAAGATTTGGTTTAAAAACTAGATTTTTCAAATCACAGTATCACAAATAGCATTTTCAAATCACAAATATCACTTTAGCAAATACAACTCAGCATGATCATATAGTATCAGTGATAGGAATTGGCTAACCAAGCAGAGGAAAATATGCTATATTCCTGCTAGCTGTCTTCACTGCATGTATCTTTCTCAAAAGATTTTGGTATTTTTTTGTGAAGTTAACCTTGTATAAACAAGACTGAAAAAAAACCCATAAAATATGCCCTTCAATAATTCCTATGGAAAAATGATAAACCATCGTCTTTAAAAAAAAATTAAAAAAGAAAATGTCTTTTAATACTTATAAACTTGTTGCTGTTTTTCTTTTCTTTCATATTTCTCTTTTTCATTGCAGGAAGATGAAATGACAAAACGCACTGAAGAAGTGATGAATGTTTCTCGAGTAGAAGCTGAGGTGAAACAAATGAAGAGAGAAAATCAGGAGTTGCGTCAGTATATTCTGGCTCTGCAAAGTGAAGTGTATGGTGCCAGGCTTGCTGCCAAGTACCTTGACAAAGAGCTTGCAGGCAGGTAAGTATAATTCTTGTTAGAACTCCTTTTTTTTCTTTCTTCACTGTACTTATTATACATATATATTTTTTTTTTTCCACTTTATCTTGATTCTCTTTATTGTCTCCTGCAAATAAAGTCTTTCAAGTTTCCCAGCTTTCAAATCATATCGTATCTGATGGCATATAAGTCTCCCTGCTTCCTTTTACATTTAATGTCACAGTTACTAGTATAGTACCCATAAAAAAAATGACAGGATTTTTTATGTATGGATTGAAACTTTTGCCTAGGATTGGGATCTGTGTAATGCTTAGAATCAAAGTGTTGCTTTTGGCACTTCATCTAGTATCAGAATTTAGTGTCTGTGTGCTCTTGGAAAAGGGTTACATATGCATGCATTCTCACACACACACACACACACAGACACACACACATATATATATATATATATATATATATATATATATATATATATATATATATATAAGATATGGCACATTGAGTGCTGGTGTTAATAAAATAGTGTTCAATGTAATATAACAGCTATTAAGTATATATTAATAAATATACATATTATTCTTCACCTTATATCTATATATATATATATATATATATATATATATATATATATACACACACACACATATGAAATGAGAATGAATAAAATCCAATTCAAACATTTGTAACATTCAATTTAAAAGCGGGCTTAATACAAGAGTAGAGCAATATTCTTTATTTTAGGATGTTACATCAAAAACATCTAAAAACGCTACACAAATGCAATCATGTTTTGATGAGTATTAACACATCTCATCAGTCATTAATAAATAACTGGTTACTAGACAATTTTTTTCGATTTAAAAACTGCATACAAACTAAAAGAAAAGAAAAAGAGTAAGAAAGAAAGACACAAGATATACTCACTTTTTCCGAGAAAAGGAAGAATAAGGAAAAAGAGTAAAAAAGAAGAGGGAGGAGATAGCAGCCGGATTTGTTTTGTTTATATTCAGATCTACCAATCAAAATGATCGACGCTATGTTCAAAGTAAGGGGAGAAAGTGAAGTTAAGAAGCAATCATAAGTAAGAGGTCATGACCCACAGATTTAGAATCTTAGACAACTTCTAGACATCATATTTGATACAAATGTAAATTTGCTACAATGTTATTAGACACATGTCATTTCCTATGAGAGAAGAAATGTAATTTAACAAGATACTTGACAAATCACATAGCCTTTGAATTAAAAGTTAAAATTTCATATTTTTATAGTTAGTAAATAATATAGCTCTTTAAGAAATAAATGGAAAGTTTGAACAAATTGATCTAATAAAATTATTAAAAATATATAGATCTAATATAATTATTTAAATACATAGATCAAACAAAATTATTTAGATATACAGATCATACAAAATAGAATGCAACTGTTAACTAAAGGGTCTTATATAGGGTGTTAATAAAACCAATCAATGCAAATATATATATGGATACATATTACATTTTATATATGTAGATTAGGAAGTTAGGCTAGGTACAAACTAAATACTTCAACTTTACCATTTAGATCAGTAGTTATCAACCTAGATGTATATGGACCCTGGAGATCTTTATAACATTACTAGAATCCACACAAAAAAAAATAGCAAATTAGGAGTCAACTGTAATATTTTAGTGGTCCACAGAGCAATTTCATTTCGGATCAGTTGTTACAACTGAGAATTGGAATTTACATAGTAATCTACACCATATTAAAATAGTAAAACTAGTAAAAAATAAGATCAAGCGATGTAAGTTAGTGTCCCTTTTACTCTACTGGATGCTTTGACTGTAAAAGTTTAATAAAAACTGAGAAGGATGCATAGTATACATAAATGTTTCATAGATTTTACTTGTTAAATACAAGTTTATTTTCATTAAATTAGTTTTACTTCAAAATAAAACATATGCATTTACTATTTCTATAATACAAATCTTAAAAAATAAAATAAGCTTTTTTTCATTGAATGATTATGTGGGTCCACCAAAACAAAATTAAAAGTAAATTAGTCCAAGGGTAATGAAGGGATATTATTATAAATAAATAAAAATAAAATATTAATAATAATGAAAATTATAAATAAAATAAAATAAAACAATAATATTTAAATGTTGTATAAAATAAATAACAATTAAAAATAATAAAAATTCTAAATAAATGTCCAACTTCCCTATGTGATATGGCATGTAATAACACATAGTAATTTCTTCTTTTTATCACATGTACCATAAAACAATTCTAACTTAAAAAATACACACATCACTAGACACAAAAAATATAATGAAATTTTATGAAATTAATGTACAATTTACCATGCTTTTCTTGTTATTTCTGTATGTTTTATTTCCTGTCAAGTATGCCTTTATTTCCATAAACACAAAGTTAATTTCTGCTGCTATGATGTGAGTGAATCCCCCACAGTAAAAAACAAAAGTTTGAGAACCACTGATTTAAAGGAAAAGAAGGGGATTTTATATGCCATCGAATATGGTAGTTACTTGTGATTTTCTTTTGATGAATGATTTTAAATTAAAGATGAAATTTTACAGAGGTGATTGGAAATAATCACAAAAATGGACAAAGATAATAGTTTTTTGTCACACATAGAAATGACATTTGATCAAAGAAAAGAAAAAAAACTTACATATTTCTTATAATTATTGTAAAAATATCCATTTAATTTTACATCAAGCCTTTTTTTTTGTAAAGTCTAGGGAAGTACACAGCAGTTAAAGGGAGGTGCTAAATGATCAGAATGATTTGTTCATTGTTGTCATAAAATTAATAACTATCTATAACATGTTTACTAAAACTTGATTCATTCATTCATATTCTATGACTTCTCAAACCTTTGCAATTTATTTAAAACCAAAAAACTATTTTTAGATTAATTAACTCATATCTGGTGGGGAGAGAAGAGTTGGAGTTATACCTTTCCCAAGTGTATTTGCATGTAAGTCAATATAACAAACCCAACTGGAATTGGAACTCAGCTCTCCAATTAACAATTTCAAGCCATTATCCATTACACCACCTGCACATCCAAACTTACATCACTTGGTATTCCTAAGTGGTTATCCATCTAGGTACTGATCAGTCTCAATATTGGTTAACTTTGGTAATCATATGAGCACCACTGTTACAATGTGATGTAGCCATAAGCCTTTGACTAGAAAAACTCTGAGGAATAGTAGTAAAACAAATCATACAAGGGGATGCTTAAAAGTTGTCAGCCCAATCCACAGACCAAACATCAGATATTTTTTTCAAGAGCTCCTTCATCAGGTTAAAAACCTTTCAGCACCTCCTTGCAAAGATGAATAAAAATGATCAAGACAGTTTGTTTTAATGTTTTTGCACTTTAACTGAACTGAAATGTAATACTTTTTTTTTTTTTTTTTTAGCTTACTGCAGAAATAATTCCCTGTATTACTTCAAAAGTCCTTTTTGAAAAAAATTAAGCAAGAACTTTGTGAACATACATACATGCAGTTGTCAATGTACATATAGATATATATTTCTAGTAAAAATAATAAAAAAGATAGCAAATAGTTGGAAAAAGTTATTACTTGATAGAATTAAGATCAGAAGTAACTGTTTACAGAATTAATTAAATCAAATGATTCTGTGGACATAAATTAATGGAAATATAATTTTATTTAATACCTGATTCCAGTATCAAGATCATTTGAGCCTGAAATTGACTAAGGAATAATTAGTTGATGATCATGTTTATACTTGAATATGTGTATGCTTGAATAGCTCAGGTTTTCAAGAGCAAAGTTACTTGTAGCTTTGGTACATTTTTTTTTTTTTTTTTATGCTGATGTCAAAAAAGAAAAAATACTTGTGTCAAAATCCAAACTTCTTGCATCTTTATATTTTTTTTTATGATTCCATAAATGTTTTCCAAATTGATTATATTGGTGAGAAGCCTATGCCGTTATGCTTTATGTGAGGGTTGAGTTTCATTAACTTTGCACTCACTGCCAACTGCTTAGAAAATATGGGAACAGACCAGGTGGACAGAATACATAAAATCTTGGAGAAATCTGCCACCCAAGAGATTTTTTTGAATCATAAAATCATATTTACATCAACTATATACACTTTGGGCATCCATACATTTCCCAACTAACACATAATTTTTACCAGTCCACATTTGCTTCCTTTAAGATCTGACATAGCAAGATTTTATGTGGATGAAGTGGATGTGCTTAGAGATAAATAACAAAAAAGATACAACTACTGACAAACAAATGAGAGAAGAGGAAAATAGTGGATCTAGATATACAGAGTATCAGATTTTATTATGCAAGTCAATGTTTTCACAACAAAATTGGTTTTAAGGAGTTGAGTTGGTTTTAGTAAAAGTTTCAAGATATATTTACTGAGAAATATACCATTTTAATTTTTAACTTTTAATTTTTTTAAATTAATTTTTTAATTGCTATTTTTAATGCTAATTACAGTCTATTTTTAATGTATTACTATTAAATAATATATATTCCTGTTTTAATAAGACCAAGTAATCTCCCTTTAATTATATTATTTTTATTTTAAAATTAAAATATGAATACTCCCCACTCAAATATATAATTTTTTAATTTTCTTTTTTACATACATATATAAATCCCACTTATTTCAATTGCCAAATAAAATTTTAAAATTAAAAAAATGTAATCCCAGCATATTATATAACTCTGACAACATTATGATAACCAAATATATTATAATTCAAAATTGTGTAACAGTCAGTTCAAACTCAGTACTGGAAGATTGCATCGTGCATGAAACTCAGAGTAGTTTTAGTGGTGAGGGATATGTATATTAATATATGCTTAATAACTCTGTTATATTACATCAAGTACTGTTTTATTAACCCTAGCACTATATGTGCAATATATATATATATATATATATATATATATATATATAATGTATTGCTTCCCAATCAACTTTGATCTTCAAAAATTTAAATGCAATCACAACGATTATCTTCTGTTTTCTTAATTCATATTCTTTTATTGTTCTCCCGCCTTATTAATGATTTTTCTCATTTTCTCTAACACTCAGTAACCCCTTTCATTTTAGTGGCTTTATTGCCTTGCTTTGGATGAAATGATAAAAAAAATATTATAGTATAGATATTAATGTTTATTTTTTCATTTTAAAGATATATAGATTGCCATGGATCACTAGGAATATAAGCCTCAAAAAAGAATCAAGATATTGTAAAGTTTTTGAGTGACATGATTATGATGTTGGAAATTGTGAAAAATTTGAAGAAAGACCAGAGAACAATTAAAAAAGAAACTTAAAATGTAAATATTTTAAGTTTCTTAAAGTTTTCTAAGAAAAGAAAAAAAAACTGGCCTTCAGACTGTCACTAAAATAGATTTGAGAAAATTTAAAAGAAACTAGAAGATTGACCAGCAAGAGAATATTTCAAGAAGCAGCCATTACAAAAGAAAACAGAGAGAAAAGATGCCAAATATTAGGAACAAAAGCCAATTAAGAACACTGTGGAAATTCATGAAAACAAATTATCACCTTTAAGTAAATGTGTCCTGGGTAAGACGTTAAACTACATCCAGCAGCAAGGCCTCTGACCCGGGGTGGTAGCACCTGTTAGAGTTCTAGCTATGGGCAAACAGTTAACTATTACCAGCAATACTTTTTTGAAAAAAATTATTACCAGCAATACAATTTTGACGGAAATATATTACCAGAAACAGATTTTTGACAAAACAAAATATTACCAGCAATAAAAATTTTTGTCAGTATTAAATAACCCTTTGAGGTTGATATGCCGTAAAACAAAATAAACCAAACCAATCTAAACCAAAGAATACATACTCTATTCATATGAATCTATCCTAAAAATGTTGTCGGCATTAAATAACCCATTGAGGTTGATATGCCATTAAACAAAATAAACCAAACCAAACCTTTAAGTAAACATCACTCAAGGAAATATGTAAGTTGGGCTAAGAAGTACATGAAAATTGAAAAATGTCATTTTTAGTTATGAATATAGAGCTACATTGGATAGACTTGATAACTTGACTAGAAGTTGGGTGCTTCATCAATATAGTCAAACAAACATGACTTAAGACAATGAAAGGAAGAATAGAGTAATGCTTTAGGCTAAAAGTGTATAAAAACTTATATTAATATTTAATGTAAATATATCTTGAAAATTTTGCCAACATTGGTTGCTTGTTATTTATTGTGAAAACATTGACTTGCATCATAAAATCTGATATTGTGTAGTAATTCTAGAGGAGATTAGTTTATTATTGAATAATAATAGAAAACTTATCCTCAACTTTATAACCAGTAAAAAGTTATGTTTATATTTAATGTAAACATATCTTTAAAATTTTGCCAACATTGGTTGTCTGCTATCAAATCCTTTGTGAAAACATTGACTTGCATAGTAACACTTGATATATTAAAATCATGTATTATTCAAGGGTGCTTGTAAATTAGTGTTTTAGTTTTTTTTCAACTCATTGAATATTAAATCTAATGGATATTATTTAAAATTAGTCAGCATGAGATGAGAATTTATCAAAACTAAGTTAAAACTTAATCTGTTATAAACATCTTAGCCATGTAAAAATTTAAATTTGTAGAACTATGTGACCAATTTTGACTACTACCTCTTCTAATTTCAATTGTTTATTATCAAAGTTACTCTGACCATCATTCTATAGCTGTTGATAATGGTAATATTAAACATTTTCTTATAAGGAAACATTTGGCATTCATTGACCAAGAAACCAGTGATACTTTAAGTTGAAATTTATAAAATCTTTCTATTAAAACAATTTTTCAGGAAAATTGTTTCTCAAGTACAGTAGTTGTTATTACTCTTTCAAGTTTTCATGGCAGATTCCTTCCTAACCTTTTGTTTGAAGTAGTGTGGAACTACATCTTGATTTTCTCTTTAAGTTACATATGTTATCCACTTTATCTGTTGGTGTTATTAAAAGTCTTCAGGTGATGTGATTTCTATTATCTGGTGTTTTTTTTGTAATTCTGTAGCACCAATCCACAAGGTTTGAAGACGGATAGTCCTTGCTAGAACCTGCAGGCTTCATTTTCACAAAACCAATTTTATCCATTGATTTGAGAATTTCTGAACAAATTTGGCACCATGCATGGTATCCACATGAAATTATTTATATTGTTTATTAAAACAGAACTGAGTTTGAGTTGTTGTGATAAATGAAAACTGAAATTGAGATGAAGACAATACTTGGTTGGTTTACAGCATATCAACACCTTAATGGGTTATTTAATACCAACAATTTTTATTGCTGGTAATTTTTTTATTTTTTATTTTTTTTTTTGTTTTCAAAATCTATTTCTGGTAATATTTTTTTCTTTCAAAAAATCTATTTCTGATAATGTTTTTCTTCAAAAATCTATTTCTGGTAATATTTTTTCTTCAAAAATGTATAGCTGTTAATATTTTCTTTTTTTTTTTTTTTCAAAATTGTGTAGCTGGTAATAATGTGTTGCTGGTAATAATTTTTTATAAAGTATTTCTGGTATTAAAACCTATTTTTACACTTTCATAGTGTTTTGACCCTAGTTTGATCAGAGGCCTTGCTGTTGGACGTAGTTTATTGTCTTACCCAGGAAGTGGATGTAGTTTATCGTCATACCCAGGACAGTACTAGTGAAAAATTAGTGCTTAATTCACAATGCTTCATCTAATAGTGAATAAGGACTATGTGTACATGCTTGCTTTAAACATTTGTTGTAAATTCTCTTGTAAAAATTGGTTGAATAAAAATTACATTTATGCAATTTGTTATTGATATTGTTATAAATGACTGAAAGTGCGGATTGCCTTAGCACTTATCAGCAAGGAAAATACAATCAGTGAACCAAGTTAGTTTCTATTGAGGCTGCTTTGCACTAATACCTTTAGGAAAGGTATGAGCTCACTTCCCCAGAATTATATGTGTAAATAATAAAACAGTTGAAACTCTGCCCCATGTAAATACCTACAATTATTATAGAAATGATGACTAAAATCTCCAATATATTGTTCAAAATTAAGACAAACTCTATCCACTATAACTTTACTGCAAGAGAGGATATATATATATATAACCAATTATATAAGATTTTGTATTCATCTGTTCTGGTGTCTGCATGTCGAGAGCACTCTTCACAACTGAGAAAAAGCTGGTGTTATATAGCTTTTTCAGACCCACAATGACTATTGGCTAATACCTGCCCATTATCATTCATATGCAGATTTTGTCAGCACCACCCACTGTAAGTAGAATGTCCTCTCTCAACAGACAATTGGGGAAGAGGGTGTAACTTCTGATGCTTATTGCACCACACACAAACAACTCTGGGCCTTTTGTCAAGTTGACTTGATTTTCACTTACAGATTTTAAAAAAATATTTAAACAAAAATTGGCTGGTTAAAATACTGAGTGAATAGGAGGCCCTTTGATATAATTGTCAAAAATGCATCTGTATTTTTTAATCATTTTACCCTAAAGCAATAAAGCCACTAAGACTTACTGAGTCTGATAGAATATGAGAAAAAGCATTATTAAGGAAAGAGAATAATAAATGAACCGGAATTAAGGAGACAATAATGATTGACATTGGATTTAAATTTTTGAAGATCAAAATTAACTGGAAAGCTTGAAGCTGGAACAGGTTTCCACAAGCAAGAAGTGCAAGAAAATAAACAGCATAGAGCTTTACGGTTAAATCTAGCCATTTCAACTGTAATATGATGAGACCTTGTCACCAATCTAACACTGCACTTAAATTCATAAAGTCTAGATACCAAAGAACAATTACCATGAAAATGTTGCATTCTGTGTGGTTCAATACTTTCAAATGTAAAAGATTATATTCCACCTTTGCTTGCAAGAACAATAACATTGATTTTTAGTCATTAAAAATATTCAAAATATTTGAGTCTGTAAAACATTTTTCTTTTCTTTGTTAGGAAGCATAGCACTTTCAGTTGTTGGGAATATTACATTCAAGTTTCCAAGTATAATATTGAATTATACTGCATGAGCCAAATGTTGTGAAGCTATCATGATCAGAAATTTGCTAAGAGCTCTCAGATGAAACATGATAATTAATTCTCAGAAATTGAACTTGGAGGAGTGACCCCTTTGGATTTTGTTTAATAATTATTATTGTAGTTAGATAAGGTGTACAAAATGTAAATTCTTTGTTTTCAATTCATTTCTTAAATGCAGAAACTTAAATTTGGTGCATAATTCTGGTTTCATAGTATCAGAAATACTATTAACCTTTAAATAACTGTAACAGCCTGTGCGAGCATGCAAGCCAAATGGGTAAAAACAATAAAATTCATTTTTTAAGAGTAGATTTTATACTTATTTTCACTTTAATTATATGAAAAAACTATAAAAATAATATTTGAACATTTTTAGATTATAAAAATAAAGAAATGTTAAGTTTCTAATGTAGAGTGAGTAGCTATGGTCAAATGCAAAATAAGTAACAAAACTGTCCAACAGAATTGACAAAGTTTGCAATAAGCAATAAGAAAAAGAACAGGGCAAAAAATAATATGTAATGCCAGCCAACAATATATAGAAGGCAAAATTAAAAGTAATAAGGCAAAGCAACAGTAGGATAACAAAAAGTTCACAAACTCAAAATTGGCATTGACTCACAAAAGCAATTTTGAACAAGCGAATGTAGTGCTCTGACTTCAAGACAAGACAGATTGGGACTGAGTCAGATGAAACCAAGAACCAGTTTATTTTATTGGATAGGAAAAAAATCCCAGCATGCATTTGTGTGTTTCTGCCTATAAAAGGGGAGGGGAAAGTGTTTTGCAGTCATTCCCACTCAACATTGAGATCAACATCTAAATTTAATAATTTTTAACGGTATGATATTCTTTAATATGTTCCATACACACTGGAGTTGTGTATTCTTTGCACCAAGTTGTTAACATTTTTTACCTCTTTTCTCTTTTAGAATTATGCATGCATAGCACTCTCTTTGGCCTCATGAATCCTAGAGTTGTCAATTAGCCATGAATGAATGGTGCACATATCGTTAGAAAAAGTTTAAATCATTAATTGATGATATTCACTGATCTCCAATAAAACATCAATTGATGATGTCTGCTCTTTAAAAGTTAATGTTGTTTTTATTATAAGGTTATAATTATATTGATTATTCATATATTGATATTTTTATATGATACAAATGAATACTTTTTACTATACGAATGTTTTTTTTTTTTTAATTTTTTGTTATTATTTCAGTTCACCCAACTGAAATATTTCAATTGGGTGAATTTTGTGTTAATGAAGTTAGGATTTATTCAAAATAAAGGTGAGAAATTTAGCTTTGTATTAAAAATGTTTAATTTTGTAAAAATGTTACTTTTTTTCCTGCCAAGCTTAATGATCAGCATCTGTTTCTTTTCAATTTAAAAAAATATTTACTTTCAGCAAAGGAAAAAGGTTCTATAGCCAAGAAACATACAAACATTTATGCATATTCACCCCACACATGGTACATTGTTTCTCAAGTTGCCTTAACTCTTTTCACAGAAGAAAAAGAAGAATTTCTTCTGGTTGATCGGAGAAATACTAATTTTGAGAAATGGTTTAGGCCAAGAACTTTTCACCACCCACTTTGTATATATTTAATCTTGATGATTAAGACATTAAAATGTTGTTGATTCATAAAATGGCATTAGTCCCTCCTAATTATTTAAAATTCTTTCTGATTTTGTTTGGATTATGGAATTTAAAGGTTGGTCGATGATAAGTGTGCATTTTTACATGTAAACAATTAATGTAGAAGCAACAAAAAGTTGTGTTTCTGCTATAAACCATTTATTCTTTTTACATATATAAACTCTCAGGAAACAAAGTTCTAAATGTCTCTTGGGTATGTCTGTTTCCTTTTTCTGGTCCTGAAGTAAGGTATGGCAATAAACTACATCTTGCAGTAAGGCCTCTGATTGGGAGGTTTTGGGGAGTGTGGAACCACTCCTTAATTGCTGTTGTTCACTCTGCCCTAGTTGGTAGCACCTGTTAGGGTCCCAGCTATCGACAAATAGTGAACCCCTAGACTGGGGTCAAAACACTATGAAATTATAAAAATACATTTTAAATACATTAAACTAAATTTCAGTATTAAATGACTCATAAGGAGTTTATGTGCCATTAAACAAACAAAACCAAACCAGAAGTAAGGGTAAGAACAGTTAAGAACTGAAATATAATGATTAAAATCAGCTAAATCAATTTATTGATCCTCTCTCATCAGAGTAAAACTGAGAACAAAAAGATTGTGCACAACAACTAAAAAAATATACAACCCAAAACTAATGTTATATTCAAACAAAAAATATAAGATTAAAGACTAAACCCACCAACGATTCCTGTTTACTGAGTGATGGTTGGTAGGACTTAATGTATACTGATTCCAGAACCTTCAAGTGATAATGGGATATTAGCACAGAACATGTCTGTGTTATAAGACCAGTTATACTGTTGGTTTTTAATCAGATGTTCAGCTATTGCTAGACTTGATACATTAATACATCTATGTAAATTGTCCACCTTTCTCTTGCAAATACATGAAAATTTTGCTTCTCATTTAATCAATGTTTGCTCATCATGTCCAATATGTAATTTTCTGCAATTTTGAAATGAATCATTATCATTCCAAGAACTATTCAGACTATCAATCTCATTCTTTTTTTGGTTTTTAGTTATGATTAGATTTTATCCAATCCATTCTTTGAAACTTGTGGACAGGCATTACAGAATCACAATGAACTGTACCAAAAAACAAACCATATCACTTGAGGGCTTTTAACAATAACAACAACTAAATATATATATATATATATATATATATATATATATATATAACTCAAAGAGAAAATAATAGCATAATCAAAATGTTGACATTCCACATGACTTCAAACAAAAGATTAGGAAGGAATTCCCCCCCAATCAATACTGGAAAGAGTGACAATAGTTACTGAACTTGGGAAACCTATTTTCCTGAAAAAAAATCTTTTTAATAGAAAAATTTTATAAATTTCAAAAGTAGCACTGACTCCTCAGTCAATGAATGCTAAATGTTTCCTTATAAGGAAACTGCTAATATTACCATTGCCATTGTATAGCCTTACTCAGGTATACAACTTATGCAGAAAGAGTTAAGGATGATTTTATCAGGTTGTGTCCAACACTGCTGTAAAGCAGTATTCTGTTTGACTACCATTCTTCTGTTTTGCAGTATTGGTAAACACTATCTGGAAGAATGAAAGAAAATAAAACATAAAAAGGTCACTCTTTTCATAAAGACTGTACACTTGAGAAAAGATTGGACAATATAAAACAAAAAGTATGGGCTCACTAGTCATAATGACTATTACAATTTCCTCTATTTTTAAGTGCTAAACCTGATCAAATCTAATGAAAGCCTTGTTACTATGAAATTCAAAAGACAGTGTACTTTAGTATATTTCTGGCAAGGCTATTTAAAGTTTTAGTATGTCTTTTTTATGCCGCACATTCAAAGTAAAGACTAAGGAACAATCTGGGTTTGCATCAGAATTGTGTATCTCACCTAAAGTCTATGTATGTTTGTGTTTTTTGTTTTTCTTAATGTAAAAATTACTAAAGAATATTTCTTTTCCTGAAAGTAATTTGCTTTTGTTTTTTCTCTGCATCAGCTGGCAATAATCCACACACACACACACAAACACACACAATAAATCTAAGTGGTCAAAGAAACTGCTGCCAACTCGTAGATCTTCCTGTCAGGAGCCAGCTAGCAGAATTTGGAGCAGTTGTATTGGGTGTGTTGAGTTGCTTTATTGGCTTTTAGCCAACATTTTGTGTAAAAACATGGTTTAGAGCACTTTACACACCAGTCAACCCCTGGTTTGCCCTTGCCAAAAAAACCAACCAACAGATTTGTGAATTTGTATGAGCAGCTGTATACTATTAGAATATGCTTGGCTCATATATGATATGGCAGTGATGACACACAGTTGTCTTCTAATGACTTATCATTTAGTTTTCTCATTAAATTCTATAACAATCCATTACTATCTGCATCTGTTCTTGAATAAAATATGCACAATTATATTTAACATTAATTTTAGTTTAGAGTAAGCAAACAAGAACTTCTGGGGTTTGCAATTTTGAAAAATTATAAATTACTTGACAAGCATCAGTGAAAATGTAAGTTACAATATAATCTATGCTATTATGGCATAAAATACTTTCACAAAAATCATGGAAAATTTAGTATGCTTCTAGATAGAATTTTTCAGAAAAATAATGCTAATTTCCTTTGAACCAAATTGAATGCAGTCTTGACTCATTTTTTGCAACAAATGAAGTATATCAAAAGAATCATTTGAAATTGCAATTCCATGATCATCCTGCCTAAGGAGTTACAATTTTCATAAAATTGGTGAAATAACCCCAAACCTGGTTATCTTAATTATAGTGCATAAGGAAATTATGATCAATGTCTCCAGTTTATTTCCACATTATTTTATCTTTTATATCAAAAGCAATGTGTGAGTATTTACATCTTTATAAGTATTTCTTGCATGCATATATATATATATATATATATATATATATATATATATATATATATATATATATGTGTGTGTGTGTCCTTGTAGACATTCTTAGAAAGTTCAGAGTATAAAATTTAATCTATTGCTTTATCTATTAATTGATATAACAAAAATATCCAAAGTGAGTTAGGCTACATTACAAGTCATTACTTATTTTTATTACTTTAATTTCATTTTTTTATTAGATGGAGCAGTGTTAGTTACTGTGGGGAAAAAAATCTGCCTCATCAGCCATGTATTGAAAGATACATGATCACCCAAGCATGTATGGCATATGGCACTTAACTGACTGATTGTCAGTTATGAATATTATCTTTTTGACCAGTATTTAAATTTGGTTTTAGTTGCTTTTTATTACAACTATACGGAAGCCATCAGTCTTCAGTGAGTAAACATCATGAAAGACAAATAAAGGTTAACCTTTCAGTAATTCAAACTCATACACCTTTTGATTCAAAGAAGAGTAGTTGAATACAGCAGCTGCTTTAACCACTGGGCTACAAGAACTTTGCAGAAGATCAAATCTTAACTTATAATTCATCACACCATTTTACAATATTTATCAGTTTAATACTTCTTTAATTTTTACAGCTTTTACAACTAAATCCAGCATAACTAGTTGGAAAAGGTGAAAAATCAATGTAAGTTGGGTAAAGCTCTTTAAATTCTGTTATAATGTTAATAAAACAAAGTAAAATATGAATGTTCAAGAACTTAAAAGTAACAAATAATAAACTAATGACATCTTTGGTATATTAATGACCATCCCTTACTGCAATGGTATTTTTTGTTTGGAAGAAGTCATCTCACCACCCCCCTCACACACACACACACACACACACACACACACATACAAAGTTTTTCATACCAAATATACACTTGACAAAGGCTGATGTACCAATATTAAGTACACAAAGGGTTCTGTTATCCAAACAGTATTTGGAATATGTTTCTCAAAATTCAATTTCTAATTAGATTTTTTTTAACTTTTCATTCAGTTATAATAATTTTATTTTTAACTGATTCAAATTCTATTTTGTGGGTTCATGTACTAAATATCTTTCTTTAATGTTAAAGTTTGGGACAAAATGTTAAATATTTATAATAGGTAGCATAAACTAATGTTTTTCATTTCCAGTCTTATTTTTCATTCCTTTAGCACTTTATTCAGTGTCAGAAAAATGTCTTTACCTGTTCCATTGCACCTCTGAATTTAATTATTACTACTTTCTTTCATCTGTTATAAATCTACTGTTTGTCCCTGCTTTGGATATTGCTACCATATCTGGCCTGATGCTCCTGCTATATATTTAAAGATTCTTGATAAAATCCAAAGAAGAATCTGCAATGTTATTTGTACACTATTTACATTATTCGGACTATCGTCCTCATCTTTGTTGCCATATTTATCACATTTCAGCCGTTGTATGCTCCAGCCTTCTTCAGGTGGTTGGAATGTCAAACTGAACCCTTTATTTCGCTCACTAGGGTAGACTGTCTATTGGATGTCAGTTATCTCCTGTTAATTCCCCTCTCCAAATTCTCTACTGTCTTAACCAGGTATTGAATTCACAACTCTTTGGGTCCTGTCACTGGATCTAAACAATGCCTGTATCCACTGTTCAACTTGTGAAACTCTCTTCCAGTTTTTTGCTCTTCAGTCAACTTTGATTTTCAAAAATTTAAATGCAATGTCAGTCATTATCTTCTGTCGTCTTAATTCTTGTTCCTTTATTGTCCTCTCTCCTCAATAGTAGTTTTTCTCATATTCTCTAACACTCAGTAACCCCTTGTGCATTAGTTCTTTTATTGCCTTGAAAGTGGTGAAATGATTATAAAAAAAATCTGTTATTTTAAAATAGATTCCCATATTTAGTGCTGATAATTATATCAGAAATATTTAGTTAGATGTACAGTTTTGAAAGGAAAATAAAATAAAAGACCTCACTTTAACCTATTCTTTTCATTTTTCATTAAATATAGTTTAATAAGGCTTGTTCTTGTCTTCATAAAAATGGTACTAGAATGTCTTATATCCCTGTGAATGGTTTTGATTTTGAAAAATCAAGATCTGATAAAAATCTGTCCTAGAGTTGTTTTTGGCCAATATACAAATAACAATCTTCAAATGAATTAATCAAAAATGATTTTGAAACAGATGTGAAATTTAAATTTTTTATTATTCAAATTTTCATTATTTACTCAATCATAATGTTATCTTTGTATTTGCTTTAGTTGTGTTTCTGAGACTTAGCCATTTATTTAATGTCATGATTGTAGATTGTCTTGTAAAGGAATAACTGCAGTGTCATATTCAAACTGTTGGATCTTTTCTTATTAATTACTGTTTAATTTCATGTCTATTTTAAACAAAGATAGATGAGTAGCCAACTCATTGTCATTGACACTTGTGTTACTCAACTTGGCTGAATTGATTAGCTGTGTTCTCCTAACAGGAAACCATTTTTAACACATTTACAATGCATCCTGTGGCATGTTATGTATTACTTCAGATGCTGATATAAATACTTGCCACAGTTTTTAATTTATTTTTTTTTTAGGGATGTTGCAACAAAAGTGACATACCTATTATTTACATTATTCGGACTATTGTCCTCATCTTTGTCGCCATATTTATCACAACGTTTTGTTGTACGCTCTGGCCTTCTTTGGGTGGTTGGAATGTCAAACTGTTCTTGCCATGTTTAATGGATGTCAGTTAATTTCCCTCTGAAAGTTCTCCACTGCCTTGACCAGGTATTGAACTCACATTCTTTTTTTTGCTGTTATAATTACATGTTTTTACCAGAGCTCATATTGCAACTTTTGTTGTTATTATTGCTTTTCTATGGCACTCCTTATTACTGGTTTCCATATTGTATTCATTTCTATGTTTGGTCAGCTCAGGAGATTTTTGTGGCCTAGCATATGTGCTGATTCCTTAAGTTTACGAATTTTCCAATGGTGTTCCTTGTCTATGATCTCAACCTGATCCCACAGAGGGCAGTGATCTCCCTTCGCTCTCCCATATGTGGTCAGCCATGCCTGATTTTTCCACTTCACCTCATGTTACAACTTTCTGGTGTTCTTGAAGCCTTACCTTAAGGGGGCAGCCTGTCTCCCCTTTATATTTCTTTCCACAGCTGCACAGGATAGCATACACACAGTCTTTAGTCATGTTCTCCTGAGTAAGACACCCCCATAGAGGAGAAAAGGGTTCAGTTCAACATTCCAACCACCTGAAGAAGGCTGAAACGTTGTGATAAATATGGCGAAAAAGATGAGGAAAATAGTCCAAATAATGTAAATAATGTACATAATACCTCACCTCAGAAATATAGGCAGATACTGACATACCAAATTATCAGAATTATTATTTCTTTTGATTTGTACAGCTATTTACTGCTACAAAATTACTATTGAATGTATTAATAATTGTATTTAGTAAAATAAAGCATAAGTTGTCTTTATATAGCAATTTCTAGTGGTAACTTTAATAAAAAAACAATGATATACCATTATGTAAGGCTTGAACTATCTAAAGTAGTTGTGAATGTGTTGTAGAGATGTAAAATGCAGTTATCTCCCTTTGGTTGAGATGAAGTCATGAGGGTCACATGACAGCCAATGAGTGATGTCAATTTGTAGAGTGACAAGAGCCTCTTTTTAGTTAGTACTCCTCAAGACATGCCTGCCCACACAAGTTTCTATGTAAATTGCAAATAAGGCAGATATGACAAGCCTACAGCAGTAGGACATACAAAGAAAACCAGATACATAGAAAACACCACCAGACCTGCACATTTTTGGGGAAGAACCTTTCTCCTTTCACCCCTTTCACACTGCTTGTTGTATACATCTTATATATAAAGCATGGTGTGTGTGTGTGTGTGTGTGTGTTTGTTCATGCATGTGTCCAAGCAACTCCTCCACTCCCACTAGTCTGATTCAAAGATTCATAGCTCATTCAAAACCCCTAGAAAAGTTATGCTCAGGGAACATTTTTTGTTGAGCTGAGATTCAGGTTGGCCAGGTTATGCTCAGTTAAAAATATATATTATACTAGCTATTATCATTACTTTCAAGGGGAGTAACTCTTAACTTTCCTTTTGTATCCAAAATTGCAGCGAGCTTAAAATTTTTAGCTTAAAAGCCACCCTATCAGGCAGCATTTAAATATTGAAGGTAACAATGGATATATTGACATCTTGTTTTATATGCATTACTCAGTTCTGCATCTTTACCAAATAAGCAATTAGCTATAATTAATTTTTAATTAAATATAGTTGAGCATCTAATACATATTCATGTAATTATAAACAATAATGGAGGGGTTAAGTTTTACATACAGAAAATGCCAGTTTGTTTCAAAATAATTATCACTTCTTGGAATATCTGTTCAATTGACAACAAAAAATTCTCTATTTAAATTCTCAAAAGATTTCTGTATGAAACAAGTCACTGGTTAAAATGTTTTATTTGGATAGCCTGCAGATAAAATTCTTTCATATTTTTCTCATTCTTGAAATGCATTTTCTTGATCATGCTATGAAAGTGGAATTCTCCTTTTGATCAATGTATGTTATATTACATTATGTACGTTTCAAAATTGTAAATTCTTTTTTATTACTTTTTCCTACCTTGCACTCTTTAATCACTGTGCTTATCTGATCTATAATGTATAATTTCCAATTAGTTTATATTTTTAACATCTGTCATATTATCACTCTAATTTCTGCTACTTCTACACATTGGTATTCTTATACGATTCTTTAAGCTCTCATCACAATACTTCATTATTGAGTAACTTGTTTCAATTCATTTTTTTTATTAGATAATTTTTGTATTTCTTTGCCAAAGTGAGTTTTAATTTTGATTTACATGACAATTTCAGATTTTATCAATTCAAGAACATACAAACCAAATTATTAACATCATTTTCATCTTTTTGTGCAATGTCTATTCAGAATGTGGACAGTTATGATCCTCCACAATTTCCTATCCCTTGTAGCTCTTAACAATATCTGTCTTCTATATATATATATTCTATATCCCCCACTCCTCGTTCATCGATCCATTTACACAAGTTCATTCAGTAGCCTACTCACTGTTTCCCTCTGCCCCTCTTGGCTTCACGATGTTCTGTGAATATCAAATTCTTCAAGTCCACTTTCCTTATCTGTCTATATTTCTGAGATGAGGCATTGTAATTTATTTACACTATTTATATTTACATGGCCCAGTGGATAAAAGCATTGGTTGAATCCATTGATTTGATCCCAATTCAATGTGAATTCAATAGCTGGCTACAGGTGAACAAAAATTTGGAGAGTTGGGTGAAAGGGAGATAACTGATACTGAAACACCTGGAAGGAGCATGGCATGTGGAACTAGAACAATCTACACCAGTGAATGAAATGAAGGGTTCAGCTTGAAATTCCAATTACCTGAAGAAAGTCAGTGTGTACAATGGCCAAATATGACAACAAAGATGAGGACAACAGTCTGAACAACGTATAATAAATAGTGTAAATAATTACCCTCTTTCCTTATTATGTATCCCAGAAATTTCAACTGCCTCTTTCGGATTCTAAGTAATAAGTGTCTTTTTTTTTTTTTTCAACTTTCCTTAAAACTTTCTCATTTCATACTATATCCATATTTTCCTCAGGATCCTTCTGTAGCACCACATTTCTGTTACTTCAGGTTTCCTTTTTATCTTTGAGGAAAATTGTTCAGCATTCACTGTCATGTAGCAAGATTCATATTCCACAAAAAGAAGGTTATTTTCCCTTTCAAGTGAAACAGATTTTTAGTTTTGTCCTGATATAAAACTTCTTGATTTCCATAAAATTGTTTTTAATTTACAGTAAGTTAAACTATTAAAAAGTATTATATTTTGTCTCATGTTTCAGATTTGCATATTTTTTTGTTGAGTGTATCTTGGTGCCTTATTTAGCTAAATATTAGGTTGGTGCAAAAATAAGGACGTAATAATGTCGTTTTTTGACGTATTTTTTAACGTCAAAAAACGACATTATTACGTCATTATTTTTGCACCAACCTAATATAAGGATTCTTACTGAATATTTATATTTAGCAATATGGTTTGTATTGATTCTTTAAACTCTAAATTGTTGAAGAAAAATTAACATTCAAATTCATAAATGCATTCTATTCAAATTAAAATGTTCCATAAAATATGTTCTGATTTCTTAATTGAGAACTTGTTCAAGTTTATGTAAGAAACAAATTCTACTTTTTTATGGTATTATTTCTTTTTTAAAGAACTTAATTTCAAAATGTATGTTTAAAGTTTTTCTTTACAAGTGGAAATTCCATTTGTATACAAATCTTTAGTAAATAAGAAAGAAGCACATTTGGCTGAGTTGTAAAAACTGACAACTGTAAAAAAAAATGTGCCTAAAATGTGTGTTTGGTATACTCATATGTGTTAAATTATGATAAAAATGAAATTTTTAAAAATATTAAAAAAAACTAAAGTAAACCAACATTATTTGTTGAAAGGCAAAATTTCTGCTGTGTTATCAAGTGAATATAATTGAAATTATGTTTTCACTAATTCATCTAACTATATATACTTGCATTTATCTAATTGGCTTCTGTATTTATATGCTTCATTTCATTTAAGGCTGGTGAGTTAGGCTTTTTCTTTCCTTTTTTACTCACAGGCTATAATGTCAGTAGATACACACCAATTCTTTGTTTAAAATAACTTACAATTTGCCAATAGTTAACAATGTCAGGGTGGCATCAAACTTTAGTTATATACCCCCCCCCTTCATTTGTAAAGCAAGACAGGTCATAAGTTTAGATGAGACAATCTTTATTTATATTATTTACATTTGAACTAAAGTCCATCTTTGTTGCTATCATCACAGTGTTTCGGCTATTGGGTCCTCCTGTCTTCTTCAGGTGTCTCTTGATCTGAGTAACCTTAAGGGAATTTCAAACTGAACCCTTTATTTAATCTACAGGAATAGATTATTCTTACACTGCTGCCCATGTCTAGGAATATCTTCTTTTTTTTTTTTTTTTAGTACTGCTCACTCTGTTTCTACTGAGTCTGAGAATGTACCGCCTTGCTCAGGGATTGTACTCACAATTATGTCACCAAATTCAAGAAGTTAGACCATTTATCACTCTCACTAATTTCACAGAGAAGTGCTAAATAAGAACAAGACAAGGTATGGACAACAGAAGGAGAACAATTTACCACCATAGATTAAATAAAGTTTGAAATTCCCTGATGATTACTCAGATCAACAGGCTCCTAAAGAAGGCTGGAGAGCACAACAGCCAAAATAATGTGATAACAATAGCAAGGATGAAGACATTAAATCAAATGTAAATAATGATCACTCATCACCCAAGAAATTCAGACAGAAATGAGATAATCTTTATGGACTCCAATCCATATCAAAATATTAATTAACCAAATTGTGTAAACAAGTTTATTTTCCAAGATTTTATATAAGTGTCTTTATGAATAGAACATTCTTAGTGCAAATTCAATAAAATGTACTATGGCACACATTACAGTTTATTTGTATGTTTGTCTACATATATAACCTAAAATGGTCATTATATGTACTTCATTATAAATAATGGCATCTTAGCAGTGTCATTTAGTCAATCTAAGACATATCAAACAACATTTTACTTAGTCTTATTCACACAGACATTTCATATTGTCTTATTTTGTCAACGTTCTATGAAGATGTCTAGAAACATCATTGTTTTAATGTTTAAATTAATCACACTAGCATGGTTTTAATTTATTTATAAAGTAAAAGAGCCACAAAACAATTCATAAAATAATGACTAAAGAAAATGAAGCCCAATTTTTAAGTAAAAAATCCATTTTTTTTATGAAATAATACTTTGGAAGAAAATATTTAACTAAGAGCTACAAATATTTACATATTTAACATCTACACTTTTATTTTCTTATTTTAAAACTTTTGCTAGTGTTAATTTTCTAACAATGTACCATTAATTCTGGATGTGTGGGCAGTACAACGGCTATTAGTGCAGACTGGAATTAACAAGCCAAGTTCAAATTTCTGCATAGTCTGTTGTGTTCACTTTCACACAAATGCTCTTGAGAAAGGCGCAAACTCTCTCTCCACACACTGCTATGGTCTAAATAGCAGATTAGACTGGAATCTCTAACCTTGCATGGCAACCAGTCTAAAAGAAAAGAAACACTCAGTTCTGAAGTGTGGAGAAGGCAATGATAAACTACTCTACTATCTTTCCCAGGAAGTCATGGCAATTCATACAGATCCTAAAGAAAAGGAATCTGTAGAAAGCCATGATTGTCCATGTCCTGAAGGGATATGGCATTAATAAGAGAAAAAAAAGTTAATTCTTTTCAAATATCAGTTGTCAAGGACTGTGTACATACTTTTACTCAGACAAAAATAAGTAGAAATTGGAATATAAAAAATTGATGCTACCATTTGAAACACAAGGAGTTCTTTCAACTATTTATAGAAATTTTTATTACAACTTATTTTTAAATGTTTATTTTATAGATGGAAACTTTTAAGTTGCATAAAACTTGTTTCAATTTTTAGAGCTTCTTTATAAAAGTATTTAATTTTATTGATGTCTTTATATCACCTCTCCTCAGACATAATGTTCTGGAAATTTGGTGAAATGTACTTTTTTCCATTTCTGGTGAAAATAAAGAAAGGTTTAAAAAAAAAAAACATCCATTTTAGTTAAGTGATATCTCTATGACATCTGCAAAGCTAATGCAAGATTTTATACTTAAGCTTTTCACTTTTACATAAATTGGGTTAAGGAATAACACACAGTTAAGTGCAACCAGATCTATCCATCTTTTAATCCCTTACTTCTCTCCAAGCTTGTAGGGATAGAAAAATTCCAGCTTGAGACAACTGCATGAACTAGCACTAGACATCCTTGTTCATTATATTGACTTGAATTTCTTTTTAAGAGTTACCATTATTTTCTCTCCAACTCTTAATATCAAACAGGGGAAAATGTTACAGCTTATTTATAGGTATGATCAGCAAATTTAATGTAGGTTTGAATAAAATCATCATCCGTTCATAAAAAAGTCTACAACTAGTCAAGACTTTTACGATTATTATTAAATATATTTCATATATATTTATCAACAGAGATATAATATTAATTGGTTCTTTTATATTTAAAACAAATTATTTTGACAAGGACTTAAAAACATCATGCCACATTTACAGAAATTATTTTGCATTTTTCAAAATTATTATCTTCAAAAGATATTTTTCATGTGGATCTGAAATATGAAAAAGAAATTGCTTTCTCGTGTATTTTTCTTGATTATTTTTCTAATTTATTTCATCCCCAAATG
>OZ010588.1:14197873-14267873 GCA_963932145.1 Acanthosepion lycidas
TTAGCCATGTGGAGGCTTTATTAGAAACTCCAAAAGCAAAGTCTAAACAGGATTTGTTTGTTATTGAAAATTTGAGGAAACTATTACTGGGGGCGCTAGCAATAAAAGCCTACTGAGGAAGGTGATTTCTATAAAAAGTGAAGACCACAAATATAGAAAAGAATTTCCAGTTTTCACAGGCATTGGTAGATTTCAGAATATATATAAAATATATTTAAAAGAGTTTGTGTAACCAATGTCTATAGCAACTTAACACTTGCCACTTCCTATGAAGAAAAACATCCAGGAAAAGTTACAGTGTTTAGAAACAGAAAATATTATCCATACGGTAAAAACACCAAAAACTTCACCAGCAGTTGGTAAACCTGCTTCACCAAGATCTGTTCTAAGACAGTGAAATAGAATGACGAAATACCTTTCACCTGAGCCGAAGAACGGAACAGCTATCATCAATGAAAGTTACCAACCCACAAACTTCCAATAAACTGCACTGTCAATCAAGACCTGTTAGTTACTTGGAGAGTCTAGCTGAATTGACAGGAGATCAACATGAAACCCAAATAACTGAAATTGAAAAGCCAGTGGCACCAGCCCGTCAGTTTGCATCAGATATGGTTGCAATGTTCGACCTCCTGATAGACTTTCATATTGAAAGGACTTTTAAAAAATTGGGAGATGTGGAGTACTCCATGGTTACCTCCCTTGTCAATAAATGATATCTGCTTTCAATATAAAAATGGAGCATGAATGAGAAGGGGAGATTTTAAATTCTACACATTAACGAGTTTGGACGTCAAAACAAACATTTAAAGACTTCATCTTCTCTTCTTTCCCCCGCCTTTAATTTACTTAAATTACACCACAACAGGTAAGAACTCCTGTAGTTATACACGATTAAAAATTAAATAACTCATTTAAAGTTAAATTTAAATATCAGCAAAAGGTTTAAAAACAATTCTTTATTAAAGGTTTAACTTTAATTTTGCTCTTCATCAATATATCAATTAAATATCGTCTAATTAAACTATAATTAAAACCTAAGCAAGGCACAGTACATTGCTCATATGTCTTTTTTTTTCTTTTTCTAGCACGCGTACTGTGATGTATTCAAAATATTACATAATTTTGGTTCCCTAATGTCTTTTAGGAGTGACTTTATATGAAGGGATCATAAGGAATGGTGATTTTAAAAGAATTGCACACAAAATAAATATAAACAAACAATGGAGATCAGTTGCATATAAAAGGAAAGATTATGCTGAATTAAGGTGCCAAATAAAGATAAAATAATTTTATTATTTCTCAATTCTTATAATGTTTATGTATATAAGACACTGAAGATAAAAGGCTGAAAGCCTTAAAGCCCTCTGCAGGAACAAGCCTAAAGTCCACCCAAAAGCTTCTTCTAGGCTAGTACTAAATAAAAAATGAAGTAATAATAATCAGCCAGCAAAATAAATTGGTGTTTTCAAAGTATCAATAAAACCAGCATTTGCGTCTGAGTTGATTAAGGTAATTTTGTATATTCTGACTCATAGACTAGTCATTTTATTTTGAACTTTTCTTTTTTGACAGATTGCCTGTCAGTATAAAATAAAAGTGCAAATAATAAAAAGGGCTTATAGTCAGAAGAATATCAAATATAGACAACTGACAGCCTCCATTTTTTTTCAAAATCTTCTCTGGTTGTTTATCATCACTGTGTTTAGGTTGTGTTTACATTTCAAACAAGATCTGTTCTTTGTTACTCTTCAGCAGAATTATTTGTAAAATTAACTTTCCAACAATTACTTTGGTAAATTAAGGATGCATGTATGATCCCAAGAAACAGGATGTGTATAGGCAGTCATATATATATATATATATATATATATATATATATATATATATATATATTGTAATGATACAATATATTAATCTGTATGAAATTTCTAGGAGGATATATCCAGGGAGAGCTTTGAAAAGGAGTTCAAGGCTCACTAACAAATACAGAGAACAAACAATGAGACATTAAAAGAACATAAGGAAAGTGTATTCCTTTTAAAAATGTATTCCTTTTATTTGCCCAAAGAAGGTCATGAAACCAGAAACGTGTATAGCAGAAATATGAAGAATAAAATATAAAATATATATACTAAAACAAATCCACATTATAACCAAAAATGTTTGAGGTTTCTCTCTCGTTTTTTTAAATATACATTTTTTTCTCACTGGAACAACTATAACCTTTTTCCTATATATATATATATATATATATATATATATATATATATTTTTAAAAGCAATTCACCTCAAGCTAGGTGGGAGTGCCACTAGTCCGCAAGGGGCTACAGAGAATGTAAGTGAGGGGAAAAAAACTGATATAAGTGGGGTTGAGGAAAGGATAAAATGAAGAAGGGAGGAGGATAACAAGAAGAATAGGGATCAAGGCAAAAGATGATGTTGATTGACATTACATTTAAATCTTTGAAGATTATAGTTATCAGGGAAGCAAGTAAGAGGAATGGAGTTCCACTGTCGGGCAGTGCAAGAGAAGAAGCTGTTGGAGTAGAAGAAGTGGTTACATTTAATTGTTTTGACAGTAAAAGGGTGGCACCATGATGCCAGCCTAGTAGCATGCTTAAATTCATGCAGTCAGGGATGTGTGTGTGTATTTGGAGAGTAATTTTTCATTTATGCAAGTTTGGTTAACCCCTAGGAGTTGACAAGGCCAATCTATCGACTGAAAAGTCAAATGATGAAGAAGACAACTTGGCAATATAAGACTTCAGATTAGCTGGCTGGTTTTCATACCAGCCAATCAGATTGCTTCTTGCATTTCTTGCACATCTGGGCCTTTCAATGGTGGTTTCTATGATAGCTTAATTGTTTTCTGTGATTTTATATCGATTTATTATTTTTTTTTTTTGTGTGTGTGTATTTCAAGTGTGGACTTGTGAAAAGGACTCTGTCTGCTTGGCACTGAAACTCTAAACTCCATCTTCAAAGGGTTAAAGAACACAAAAGTTCTATTTTAGGAATCTTTTATTCATATTTTTCTAGATTTCAAACCATTTTCTTAGTTTCCAGTACAAATTTAAATACATATAGTCTAATGTCTAAGTACTTTCATCTTTCATAAGTCATTATCCAAGTGGTTTTGATTTTTTTATACCACATCATTTTCATTGTTTTTCAAATATTTATTTATTTACTGTATAAGTGTTTCCTGTAGAATAGTTTAATCATGTCATTTACATTATTATCTCTTATTGTTCATTTTTACTTTTTCTAAAATAAGTTTAATATGTGTACCAATTGTATGGCCAGGGAGATTATTGTTAATGTTTTTATATTTTGAGTTCTTTAAAAATATTAATGATGTTATATATATGTGTTATATATATATATATATAGCATGTAGAGGATATTGATATTGGATATTGCTCTATTTATTATTTATGACGACTGTTTTGTATCTGCATAGGCATTCACTGTTCGAGTTAAGAAGGCATGTTAACTTTTCTATAAATGAAGGTTTTAAAATTTTTATTATTCATATCAGTTATATCTGAAAAAAATGGAATTTTTATTATTTTCAGTTCATATGTGAAATTAAGGACTATCATGTGAACATGCAGTACTTGAAAAAAAGCTAAAATTGCACATGTAGATGATTGAAAAATAATGAAACCAACATAACACAAAGAAATAGAAACTCTTTGATTAATGGCTGATGCAATGTGAAAGTAATTGGACATTGGACAATTTATATTTAGATATTGTACTGGAAACAAGGAAAATGGTTTGAAACTCTGTATGTATGTGAGGTGCTAAAATGTTCTCAGCTTGCTATAATCCTACCAAATGATCATGCATCAACATTGTTTTTGAAAAACTATTCTTGTTTAAGAACTTTTCAGCCCTCTTTCATATACACATACATACACACACACACACACATATATGTATATATATACACGTACATACATACATATATATATATATATATGCACACACACACACATACATACATATATATATATATATATATATATATATATATATATATATATATATATATATAATAATGCTCCGAAACAGACAATTAGGGGCTGATGATAGCTGTGTACAGAACAGCTTGAAATAGACTATCCCATGTTGAGGTAATTTTTGTTTTTTGCTGTTATAATAAATACATTGAGCTCTCTGTGGATCAGTTTTAATAATTAATATTACTAGGATCCACCCAGATTATATACCAATGGATTGATTACCGGTACTATATATATATATATATATATATAATAGATTGCTAATTAATTCTTTCTATAATTACTTCCTTAGGATATAATATATACTGCACAATCTAATATTTTTCTGAAAATCAGATCCAAAGTATATTCAGAATCTTAAATTCTGTGAAATATTGTGACATTTCACTCTATTAATTGGACTATACTTTAGTCCATGTCACTTCAACTGAAAAACGCATACAACAACAAAAATTCTTGGATTTATGACATTACTAAATTCAAACAAAATTCTCACTTGCATCATTTAAACAAGAACTCTAGCGTTATGGCATTGCATGTTCCAAAATAATATAACTGTCAATAAATAGAATATTTTTAAAAACATCTTTTGGACTACACTACATTTATTTTGTCTTGGAGTTTATCTGTAAATGGAAATATTACACCCTGAAGATGACAATTTGAAATTGTCAAAAGTATTAGGCCTAGGATCATCTATTCCATCTAACAACAATTCAACTATAATTTATTTCATCTTGGTGTTTACCTGTAAATTGAAATATTACACATTGAAGATGATAATTTGAAATTGTCAAAAGTATTAGGCCTAGGATCATCTATTCCATCTAACAACAATTCAACTATAATTTATTTCATCTTGGTGTTTACCTGTAAATTGAAATATTACACATTGAAGATGATAATTTGAAATTGTCAAAAGTATTAGGCCTAGGATCATCTATTCCATCTAACAACAATTCAACTATAATTTATTTCATCTTGGTGTTTACCTGTAAATTGAAATATTACACATTGAAGATGATAATTTGAAATTGTCAAAAGTATTAGGCCTAGGATCATCTATTCAATCTAACAACAATTCAACTATAATTTATTTCATCTTGGTGTTTACCTGTAAATTGAAATATTACACATTGAAGATGATAATTTGAAATTGTCAAAAGTATTAGGCCTAGGATCATCTATTCCATCTAACAACAATTCAACTATAATTTATTTCATCTTGGTGTTTACCTGTAAATTGAAATATTACACATTGAAGATGATAATTTGAAATTGTCAAAAGTATTAGGCCTAGGATCATCTATTCCATCTAACAACAATTCAACTATAATTTATTTCATCTTGGTGTTTACCTGTAAATTGAAATATTACACATTGAAGATGATAATTTGAAATTGTCAAAAGTATTAGGCCTAGGATCATCTATTCCATCTAACAACAATTCAACTATAATTTATTTCATCTTGGTGTTTACCTGTAAATTGAAATATTACACATTGAAGATGATAATTTGAAATTGTCAAAAGTACTAGGCAGAGGATCATTAATTCCATCTGATTTATCAATTCAAATATAAGGATCGCATTATTCAAAGAATTGATAGTAAGTTAACGTCTCATTAAGTCTTGTTAGCCAAGTGATTTTTGCCATTAATCACATTAACATTGCTAATTAATTCTTTGTATAATTACTTCTTTATGATATAATTTATATACTGCACAATCTAATAGATATATGCATACACACAAACATACACATAAATATATATATAAAATTTCCCTTTCTCTCTGCCATGCACTCAGGAGTAGAAACTCAGACTGATGCCAAATCAGTCGGGTTTCAATCCTGGTTTGAAGCAATCAGATGTCTATCCACACTGATGAGCTGTGATACAGCAAAACAGGCCTGTATGTGGATGACATATATATATACACACACACACACAATCATAAATAAAAAGTAAAATGTAAAACAATGCTTGTCCAATTAATGCAATTACAGTTTTATTGAAAAAGAAATCATCAGCTAGGGAAACAAATATGATATTACTTTCAATCTATATCACAGGGTTTTTTTTTAAATACATTCTAGTGTACTCCTTATCTATAAAACCTACTTGTTTAATCAGGTGCCATATATGCCAGAGGATATTTTTCACATGAACGCATGTGGTCATAATTTCAGAAGTCAAACAAGTTATATTTCCAACTCTTTCAAACAAATGGTTAAATTCATGTGTAGAATAGACTGCATGAAGCTATGATTTCAGCATGCTACCAGGGTTTTGTACAATCTGGTAGTGGCTCTGTAATTCTATGGGGGGGGGATGTTCTCAGAGTTTGCAAAAACCACTAGGGAAAATGGAGTCTATCTTTATGTATGATACATAGATTTTATTACAGACTATTTGTATCCCTTTATGTCATTTATGTTTCCTGGTTATGATGGTTTGTTCCAGCAAGATAACACGCGCACACACTCCCTATTGTGTACAGTTGATATGAAATTGGTTATAGACACACTTGGTTGATTTTAAGGAACTTCATTGGTCCCTGTGCTTAGCAGACTTAGACACTATTAAGCATGTATGTGACATGTTGCAGACCTCATTAAATTAACCTGCAGTCATGTGCAACAAACACAACTCGTTTACAGAAAGAGAGATATACCCACACAATTACTCCAGCACTTTGTAGACTATATACCATGTCACATTGCAGCAGCTTCTATTCAGATGAAGTGAGGACCTATAGAGCTGTATTTATTTTTTTTGCATTTCAATTTATTTTTTTTTTAAATCATTTCACCTAAGCAAGGTAATAAAGCCACTGTAAGAGGTTACTGAGTGTTAGAGAATATGAGAAAATAAACACTATTAAGGAGAGAGAACAATGAAAAAACAGGAATTAAGAAGAGAGAAGATAATGATTGACATTGCATTTAAATTTTTGAAGATCAATGTTTACTGGAAAGTAAGAAGCCAGAAGAGAGTTCCACAAATGAGAAGTGCAATAGAAGTCACTGTTAGTATAGAACTTATTGTTACATCTAGCTGTTTCAGCTGTAAAAGGACAAAACCTTGCTAACAATCTAATATTGGACTTAAATTTATAAAATCTAGGTACCAATGAGGAAAGCTCATCACAACAATTACCATCAAAATATTTATAGAAAAGGCACAGGGAAGCTATGTTATGACAATGGGAATGTGACTATTTTATACTTGTACCTGAAATGTAAACACAGTAATTTTTAAAAATATTCACTCACACACAAACACACACACACAAAAAATTAAAAATTATAGATTAAATAAGGAACAAGTAAGAAAATCTTTATAAATTTAACATGTTTTATTGTTTATTTTGTTTCATCAGAAATTTTGGGTAGTGAAATAATAGTTAGGTTTCAGTTTTTAAATTTTATGTTGTTTTCATTTATTGCATACTTGTCATCCCATCATAGGTTATGTTTTCATTGGCTGTGGTTTTTTTAATAGCATTTTTAAAATCAAAATTATGGATCATTTTGTTTCTATATCATATTAAAGAATTTAATGGGTTGTTTCTTTTGGGTTCATAAATGCATTTCTTTAGATTTCATGATGTTTTTCCTGTATATTTCTTATGATGCTGCAGGTATTAAAAAGAACACAACCTATTGTGGAGAAAATGTCTATAAGGAATATTAATAAATAACCAACATATAATACCTACTAGACACACTTCTTCATATCACCAATATTTGTAAAATCTGAACTTAAAGAGTTTAAAGCCCAAATATTTGCAGATGATGTAACCTAGTGTTATGAATTCAAACATTCATCATATTCTATCCTACTCTTAAAAAACACTAATAAATTCAATTTTAATACACATTTGAATTATGTTAACATTTCAAGAATCAGACATAAACACAGACACCATAAGAATTTGATGGCTGCACAACCACTGAAAAAATTGAAATATAACTCTGTATTATTGCACTTTGAAAAGATTCTAAGTAAACAGCAAAACATTTTAAAATTATAAACATTTCCCTTATTGTTCTTTATTTGATCATATATGAAGCATATATTATTGTTATAAATATTATGTTTAGTGGGTACAAATATTTCAGTAAGTATGCATGTTTTTATTTTCTTAAACAGTGAAATTATTATGATGGTCTGCCACGGTCTAATTGGTAACAGTATGCTTTGGCTATAAGAGTGATATCCCTGATGGATAAAGGGAATAATGGTTCAATTCCTACCAGGATGCATATTTTAGTATAAACATTATTTTTAGTGGGTACATATATTTCAGTTGACATCCGTGTTTTTTTATTTTCTGAAGAGTGAAATTAATGTCAACTGGCCTAGATTAAGAATTCAAACTAATAGTAACATTTATAGTAATAATATATATATAGTAATATAAATATATATATATAGTAATGTGTTGGATTAAAAAATCCATTTAAAAAATTACTGTTTACACTGCAGGCATAAAAGTTGGCAGCTATAGATCTGTAAAAGTCCCAATGAGAGGTGGGCATTCCTTAAGTAGATAATTGAGCCTTGACTTATCATGATGGTCTTCCATTGTCTAATTGGTAAGTGCATGCTTTGGCTATAAGAATGGTAAAAGGAAAATAAATAAAGTTTCAATTCCTATCAGAGGCACATTAGGATGTCTCAATCTAGGATGGCTGACATTAATTTCCCTATTTAAGAAAATAAAAACAGGCATGTCAACTCAAATATGTATACCCACTAAAAATAATGTTTATAATAAGAAAAAATAATGTCAAATTAAAAAAATTCCATTACAAATATGTAAACATGTATCTGAATAATAGTAAAAAAAAATGACATGGCAGAAAATTGCATTTCAACATGTTTCATTTATTTACTCATGTAATTTTACAAATCTTTGAATTTGTACATTTCAAACATTTAATCATTAAATCTTTGATTCGAATAACCTGTCCTAAGGCTTCTCTCTTTGGTATTACTCTTTTTCTGCTTTATGTTAATTATGTTGCTCAGAACATTCTGACATCACTAGTAAATATATATGCAAACAATATTATGTTTTTATGGGCACACCACCAAAAATTTAAATGACATGAGCCTGGCAGCTGATCTCTCATCTGACCTTGCTTGAAAGCTCAATGGGCAACTGGCTTGTAACATTCAGTACCCCCAAAACCAAGTTAGTAATGGGTTTTATTATCACAGAGGTTACTCCCTGTTTTCTCCAGCCCTTAAGAAGAGTTGTAGTCTCAATGAGGCCCCTTCCTTGGAACATCTATTGGGACTCAAGCTCAAGGTTAAGCCACTTTTTGGGATTACTCAAGGTCAAGTTACACTTTTAGATTACTGAGCCAATGCTTTTATCCACTGGTCTTGACCCAAAGAGTTGTGAGTTCAATACCTGGCACAGCAGAGGGACAAAATCTTGGAGAGTTGAGTTACTAAAAGGAATTAACTGATACTGAGCTATTCAAAAAAAGCATGGCACATGAAATTAGAACAATCTTCCCCCATGGACTAAATGATGGGTTCCATTCAAAATTCCAACATATGTCACCTGAAGAAGGTTGGAGCATACAACTAATATGTTGTGAATATGTCAACAAAGATAAAGACAACAGTTTGAATCATGTAAATACTTACAATACCACATCTCAGAAATATTGCTATTATACTTTTTTCTCAACTAAATAATTTCATTTTGTAATATTTTTCTTAACAAGGCAGTTGAAAAGAATATTTTGCATTTACAACAGAGAAGACAGATCAGTGAGTGTTCAAAGTCCTTCTATATAACACTGCAGACTGATGTTAAGTGCATCATGGTTTGACTCGAGAAATTGATCCTAACATCCAACTGTTCAGGCAACAGGGTTGGGTTTGAGGAATCTTTTGAAGCTCTCCTCAAATGAAAATGATTGATAATCAAACAGATGCATAAAGTTGAGAAGAGTTATTAAGAGGAACAGAATCAAGGTTGCTGAAGGAAAAGATGTGGAGAGAGGCTTTTGCAATCTGCCATTTTCATATTGCCTCATTGCTTTCCACTTAACAAAACTCATTAACTTTGACCAAACACTAAATCTGTCCATTTCATATCTTTTCATCTCAAGCTTACTTTCAAAACATTAATGCTAAGAAGAAATTAACCCCTACCAGAATCTAACAAGAAATTAGTGTTACATTTGAAATCACCATGTTTTACATGAAGAATGCAAATAATCTCTAATGTTATATAAATGTCTTTATTTAAAAGCTTTTATGAAAACAAATCATCATTTTCTGTAACTATTGCTCCTAACTGCTGCATTTTTCTCTTTGTCAAATAAAACAATGAATTTAAGATTATTTTGAGACATAATGTACAAAAAAAAAAAATTAACAAAATAAAATGTTTATATTCATTCAGCAAAATTTAATAAAAGTATTGAAGAATTCAATAGAAGTCATTAAAACTTTGTGTCTTAAATAATTAAAAATTATTTCCTATGAATATTTTATTTATATTTTTTATTTAAAAGATCTTAGTTTACTAATATATATTAACTTTTTTTCTTAAAGAATAATTAACTAATATTAGATTAATTTAGCAAAAATGATCAGGTGAATAATTCAGTGGTGGAGATATGGTAGAGTAGTGGATAATGGCTCACATGGAGGAATCAGAGAGCTGAGTTCGAATTCCAGTCGGATCAATTACTTTCATTTATTCATACCCTTGGGAAAGGTATGAAATCTCTTCTCCCTCTCCCCAGCTATGGGCAAAATAGCAGGACAGACTGGGTTCTATAGCCTTGGGTGGCAACTGGTCTAGGAGAAGGAAAACACTGAATTCAAACTAGCTTGGAGAGGGGTGAGCTCCATAAGGCTGTCTTGCCCAAGAAATGCCACTTCTACTGTGGCTGTGATACGTGTCGTGCCCCTACAACCCTGGGGTTCCCTTCTTGTTAGTTAACCTACTTAAGGAGATAAAAAAAAATGGAATTTTAGTTGAAAGAATATTTATAATAGTTTTGCAAATTACCAAAGAAAATTCCCCCCTATCAAATATTAATAATTTCATAGTTATTAATTATTTGTATTTTTTTTAGACTATTTAAAAAAAGTGTTGTTTTTTTGGTTTTTTTGTTTTGTTTTGTTTTTTTTGAAAAAGCATCTTAAACATCCTTATAATCATTAGTTTATTAATTCTTTTAAAACCAGAATATGAATTTCAGTAAAAACTACTGAGAAATAAGAAATTTATAAGTTTTAGACCAGCAAATTGACTTTTAGGAAAGAAAAAATCAGGTACATTTATACACAATTATTATTAAAGAAATAATTATTAAAGATTGGCAGTTTCTCTTTTAAAAAAGGGCCATGACTCAGCTGACAGTTTAACAGACTTAAAAGTCCATTAGAAATCTCTGTGAGTCCTTTGCATTCTTAAAGCCTTTTGAAAGCAGAATTCAAATACTAAAGCTAGATTTATACGATGGCATAAAACTGAGAAAAATCTAGCCTCTTATGTCTGCTGGAATAAAAATAAGAATATTATTTGAAAGTCTATGACAAGAGAAAACAGATATGGAATGGAGATTGCTTCTTCAAATAAGGCTGAAGTGAAACCCTATCTTCTTAATTTTGATTAACTCTGACAGAAGACAAAGGTGAAGAAAGGCTATCTGCACTTAACTTTCCTCTCTATAATATATTAGACTGATTAAAGTTTTTCATTTCCTGACTTAAATTAGAATTACATTATGTGTATACATTATCTATAAACACACACATGTAAATATATGACAATGTACTTATATGGATTCTGCATGCCACTATATTGACCAATTTATTTTCATTTTTTTCTTCTTAACATATTTAATAACTTTTACTTATAAAGATCTTGTGTTATATATCACTTGATTTGCATATACTTTGACATTCAAATGTATTGTAAGTGTATATTTTAAGTTTATGGTATATATGTATATCTTGAAAATCAAGTGTTGGAACACTATTACAGTAGAGAATTTTAACATTATAGATTTATCAAAAACTTGATCAAAGAAATTTCTGCTGTTGATATGCAAAAATTGAATTTAAATTAGTAATAAAGAGTAAAACTTCTTTGCTTTGTGTGTATATATATATATATATATATATATATATATATATATATATATATATGTGTGTGTGTGTGTGCGCGCCAGAGTAACACAAACAGTGAAATATTTGTTAAAACTGAACATATTAAAAGTGCTCAATACAAAGTCAGAAGACCAGATTTGCAGAGTTGGTTAATATTTAGAAAGGATGAAAGCTGACCAGAGCACACTAACACAGTTTCAACCTCTATAATCTCCTCAGGTGTTTTGTCCAGCAAATCAACTACACAGAGCTTGACAACTTAAGCACTTTCAAAACCGGAAGTAGTGGGCGGAGGAAGAAATATCTATCTATTATATATATATATATATATATATATATATATATATATATATATATATAATATCACACATGGAGTGCTGGTGCTAAAAAAACAATGTTTTATGTAATATAACAAAGTATATATAAATAAATATACATATTATCCTTCCCTGGTAGCATGACTTGGAGTTTCATGCACAACACAATCTTCAGGTGCTGAGTAGAGACTGACTGTGACATAACGTAAATCTTAAGAAAAATATCTGGTTAATGTAATGTTGGCACAATCCATATAATATGGGTATTACAGTTTTTTAATTTAAAAATATATTTAGCATTTAAAATAGGCAGAAGTTTTATTTTATATACAAAAAAAAATTAAATTAGTTTTTAAAGTCGTGAATATCAATTTTATATTAACCACAATGGGTTATTTGGCAACTTTTTATAAAATTTAATTCAAAACCTAATATAAGTTAAGCTTATAATTTACATTGAAAATTTATCTGGATCAACATATTTCAGCAGTTATTTATTTTCATGCCTACATGTAACCATCAATTCATTTCTCTTGTTTAAGGTTATTTAAAGGTTTTAAAATAATTTTTCAGTAAGGCATAAATTACATTTATCTCCTTTCTCATTAAAAAAATTTCATTTTTGCCACAATATCCCATGTAATAGTGGGTGTATTACCATCATTCTTTATGCCAGAAATGTTTGGAGAAAGCAGTGCTGTTCATGTATCTTACATTGCCGAAAGTCATTTGATGATGATAGAAATATATATATATATATATATATATATATATATATATATATATATATATATATTCATGTGATATATCTCACAGATGGTCTGGTAGACATCACTGATTTTTTAGCTGTGGATAATTTGGAGTTTGGGATCTTACAACATCATTACTCCTTCTCCATAGTGATGCAATCAATATTTTTTTAAATTTGCTATAGTCATCCAGGGAGGGTCTTTTCAATATCAGAGACAGAGCATTTTTAGATATAGACAATGTGGACATAGTAATTAATACTGAGTGGTGACTGTGACTTTCATTCCTCAATGTGATCTTCAGACCAGTCTTTTGATTTGAGAAACTGACAATTACCAATTAGCAGTTCAGATTGAGGAATCACAAAATGGACATAGGAATCAATATTGTGTGGTACAATCTGAACTGTTATCCATTACTCCATAATATATATATATATATATATATATATATATATATATATATATATATACACATACACACACACACACATACATATATATATATTGTGGAGTAATGGATAGCAGTTCAGATTGAGGAATCAGAGAGCTGAGTTTGAATTCCAGTCAAGTTTATTACATTCACTTACATGATAATACCCTTGGAAAAGGTATGAAACCATCTCTTCTCACCCCCACCCCAGCTATGGGTAAATAGCAGGATAGACTGAGTCCTATAGCCTTGAGTGGTGAATAGTCTAGGAGAAGGACAGCTTTGAATTCTAAACCTGCAGAGGGTTATTTGGGGACCTTGTGGCATACTGTACACCATTTCTCTGTATTCAAAAGGTGTGATTGGTTCTGCACAAGCCTTCACCACTATCATCAAATGATATGTATGGGTGGTAGCCTAGCTGTTGGTTCTAAGAACTTAGCTGCTTGACCCTCATACATAAAATATGATGGGAGAGTCCACTATATATATAAAATGAGAATTGATTATTAAATCCATAGCTAAATTTTGAGCTAAAAGTTTCATTGGATAATATCCAATCTATCCAATTAATAGAGAATCATTAAGTGCATTGACAAGAAAGGAGATTATGTTGAACAATATTTGTGTAAAATATATGATTTTTTTTCATAACAAACACTGACATATTTATAGGGATAGATAAAAAAATTATTTGGGATTTAAACATCAACATATAATGAAAAAATAAAAATAAATAGTATAAAATAAACTCATTATTTCTTGATTCTCTATCAACCTCTTACTAAAGACAGACATTATCTTCTCACCAACAGTAAATCCTAGAAATGGCTATCATGCTTAGATTTGGAATATTATTTTCTACTGTCATAAAAAGATAATTACATTCACTGCATAGAATAAATGACCAGCACTTGAGACTGAGAAGTTTTAAAAGAAAAAGTAATACTTACATTATTTTAGTTGCAGTGTGTGTATCTCTTTTTTTTATTAAACCTGTTTCACTCACCTTAGCAATTTGTCAGTTTAGTGCCAAAGTCTTATGCTATTCTTTCACAAGTTTTAATACATTTTTTTAGATTTTTTTGTATTTTTTACTTGAATTGTAAGAAAATAAAACTTTTAAACATGGATTGAAGGCTTTCTGTTTTCAATTTTTTATGAGAAAAACCACTGAACAGATTAACAAAATATCATTTTTTTTAGCATATGAATGAAAGTAAACTTGGTAACCAAATTTAGAATGCAGTTCATGTGCTGAATTATCTTGTAAAAATTAAATTTGTCTGTCAATTTCTGTACATCTCATGTCTTCCTTCTTATTTTTCTGAGATCAGCTCTTCGTTGCTCACTCCCTCACACACATAAACAATTAAAACTCATCCATGGGAAGTTTTATATATAATATATATATATATATATATACATATTAGACTAATGTATCTGTGCAGCAATATTTAAATTTCTGATATTTTAGAAGTACATACATTTATTATCAGGCTAAAATTAATTTAAAGCAAATAAAGTATAACCTTTTATTAAGTTTAAATGTTTTTTAAATTTATATTTTCACTCCATCAGATGAGTTGAGTCTATAAAGAAATCAAACTTTAAAACTTTTATTGTTTATCCTCATTTTGATAGAAGAATGCTGAAGATGAAATATAATATATAATCTATACATTAGTTGTCCTTGTTAAAAGCTTTCCAAATGGACAAGCCAAATATGTGTGTTTGTTTACATACCAATTGGTCATAAAGGAGTATATGCTATTGAATCATGCATAGTGGCTTTCATGTATCAGTAGCATGCTTCAAAATTAACAATTTATTTTGGTAATGGCACTCATGCAGAGACTTATAAATGCTCAGGAGGCTTTACAGACCATTTGTAATTTAGATGACAAGTTTAAAACAAAGCAAATAGAATGAATTTATCTCCAATCATGACTTGGACTTCAACAGCATTGGTAGCAGACCAAGTGCATCTATATATTATTTATAATATTTTGCATTTTTTGGCAATTGTATTTGGTTTCCATGGAGATGACAAAACCATGATTAAATGGCAGAAATTCATAATTAAAACTGCATAATCTGAGCATAATCCTACCCAAACATATATGTTATTGAGAAGTTAACTTGAATTAACTCGATTTAAATTTAAGTTGCCTTAATACTGGTAAAACTTAGTAATAAATTCAGTCTAAAAATGTTTATATATTGTCACTTGATTATCAAAAGAATTGTTTCATTCCTGATTTTGACATACTAAAATAAAACACTTAATCAATATAGACTTTTATCATTTGTAATTTATAATTTCCTAATCAATTTTGAATGATATCACTGTGTATATATCTGTCAAGGCATCAATTCATTTTCATAAACTGAAACTGAAGCATATTCCATAGCGTATTTCTCTTCTTTGTTATCATGAGAACCAATAGTCATGTGGAAACTACTTTCATTTTCTCTTGTATCATCTGTCAGTTTCTAGTTATCAGTTGTGTATTCTAATTCTATTTCCCTCCCAGGAGGTGGGGACTGAAAAGTTATCAACCCAGCATAGATCCTAAAATCTAACTAAATAGAATATTCTATTTTTTAAATAATTTTAATTAAATATTAAACTGGGCTTAAGTACAGAGGGATTAAGTTATGATTTTTATCTAATTTCTCTTTTTGAGTGTTACCATAACACAGCATAAACAGTACATTATAGAGAGATTTCTGTTGGAGCAATACTGTTAACATGCTCTAGCTTGAAGAACAAATCATTTTTCATTCCGATTTTAAATTAATAATAATAAAGTCTGAATTCAAACTCACTTTAGTAATTAATGATCCAGTTTTTGTATATTTGTTTGTTACAGAAACTGAAAAACAATCATATTAAAATTCAAAAAGGAAAAGAAATTAAATGACTACAAATATAAAATAACATTTTATTTAAAAAATAAATTGTATTGCATATTTTATGTCAAAATATTTTTATAGAATAAATCATTATTTTATGCAAAAAATAATCTTTTCATTTCCTCTTCTATCGTGAACATTTCTACACTTTACTACAAAATAATTCTGTAAATTTTAAGTATGTTTGAAGTCAATTTAGCACTTGGCTCCTGCTGATTAGATATGAGTAATATTTGTTGTCATGACTACAGCTTATTTACTTCTTACATTTAAATTTTCTGTTAATATCTTCAATACTATAAACTTGTTTGTTGATGTATGTCACCCAAGACTAGAGCCATGAGGATTCCTCAGAGACTAAATCACATTGTTGGAAAATAAGCATTGATTTGCAAACAGAGAACAAAATGAAAACAAAGTGAAGATTACAAAAAGAAGACATTAATTAATGTCCCAATAAAAGTTCCCAGCCAGCCTCCTGTCCTGTAAACAGGTTAATAGGAGTAGATAGGTTTACCTATCACCCACTCAATACATGTTTATTGAACAGGAGTAGAGGTGTGTCTAAAATCTAATTCTAAGAGCTTGTATGCAAAATTTTAACTTAATTGCTTAAAAAATAAGATTTCAAGATTATAAAATAAATAAATTTCATTTTATAGATATTTAAATATAAATTACGTTGTATACTTGATGTGTTAAGTTGAGCATTACAAATATGAGCATATTGTGTAATATTAGATTTTAAGCAAACATATTAGATTTTAAGCAAACATAGTTGAAACTGTTCAAGAACATCCTTTAGGGATTTTATGTAAATATTCTCATTACCTTATAGTAATTTATGGGTTTCAGTGAAAATATATTTTTTCATTGTTACTATTTCAAACCATTAAATTTGTTTATTGATTTACATGACTGTGGTGTTTCCCAAAATCTGAAAAACATAATTTCAATGAACGTGTAATCTTTTCTGTTGAAATTTGTATCTCTTTATTCTAAATGAATTAGGCATATAATAAGAAGTTAAACAATAGAATCAATTTAAAAACACTGAATAAGGGGAATAATGATGATAATCTAGTATTGTTGTTATTTTTGTTGATTGAATTTGCACACATTGTGTAACTGGTGACTTTTATTGGAGATCAAGTGACAACAAGACTTCTCAATACTCCAGCATTCTCTTTGATGTTCTTACAGATTGTAATAATGTTGTCATCTGAAAAGTTTTAATTATTTCTCAGATTCCAATTTTTTTCCAAGGCTCTTCCAGAAATTTCTAAGCTCACCAATAATGATGTGTACAACTATCACTCTTCATGTGCCACAATTTTTTTCAGTTCTTAGAAAAGGTCTACATATTTCTTCTATTTTACACTTTCTTTCCAATTTTACTCAATTATCTATTGACTTAGAAATACTGACTCCTGTATGATGACCAAAAGTAAGCAATATTGAGCCCAGTCAGTACTTATATGGATGACCACTTTGGAATACCAGGTGTTGTAAGCTTGGATATGTAGGTGGTGTAATGGATAATAGCTCAGAATTTTTAATCAGAGAGCCAAGTTTCAATTCCAGTTGGGTTCATTATCTTCACTTACATGCAAATACTCTTGGGAAATGTATGAATCAACCTCTTCTCCCCAAAGCTATGGTTAATTAGTAAGATTTGTATCACTAAATTATTATTATCTCCAAAAATAATTCTTGCAATCTAAAAGTATTTTCTGACTTTAAATAGCCTGCAAAGGGTTGATAAGTCATGAAAAAAAATAATTGAATCTATCAATCAATGATATTTTGGCACAGCAACATCCACTATCTGATATATTTTTTCTCCTTATTTATGAAGACCTGGATTGAGTGGACCATTTTTTAATTTCAAGATCCTGTAGAATTTGAAGATTTTCATTCTCTATAACAGCTTCATTGATTTACTTGGTCAGATGCCAATCATTTGCAAAATTCCCAGTGGACTACTATTCCTACCCAGTCAAGTCTATTTTTGCATTTTTTAAAAAATTTTCTTTTAGCCAACTTGCTGCATTCACTTATGATTGAAAAACTATTTTTTGTTTTCAAATTGTCTGCATTTAAAATGTTGCAATCTCCTGTCACTGATAGTGTTTCAGCTTCTCTTTTCAAATTTCTTTTTTGACAACTATATCCTTATAATAACACCTTTATTTGTCTCTAGAAATGTTCATAGATTTTTTCCTATCCTTTTTTGTATTCTCCTTTTGAAGTTTTCTGATCCTACATTTATCATTATTTTATTGCTTTTTGTAACTTGTAACTTCCATAACCAGTTAGTTTACCTTGTGTAGTCCTCAAATCCTTTGACAGTAGAATTGACATTATTCTTAATACTAAAAATACCTCTTTCTCTCTATTCCTTTTTTATATACTGAATGTAAGTATCATCCTTAAGGTGCAAATCATTTTTCTCATTCTAATTTTTCAGTTTTTATTTAGAATCCTAATTTTTTTTTTTATTTTAGCTATATTTCTATTGTCAAGTTTAGTTTTCAAAGACTTTTGAATTATTTTTTTTTGAATTGATTTTTTCATTTCATTCTGCTTAATTGATTCTGTTTCCACTGTCCTTAGATATATGTTGTTATTCTTTTTTTTCTGTTCTGTTTAGTTGCCTGACTGTAGTGTTCATTTCTTTCTGTTATTTCTTCATTTCTTTTTCTATCTTCAACATTACAAACTTCTTTATTTCCAAAATATACACTTGAAGATTCTATTTGTGTCAAAGTCTGCAATTCATTTAATTTTTGTAAAAAAATTTTTTAGGTCTTTTGTCTATATTAGTTGAAATTTTCCTATGAATTCATAAATTTATATCCTCCATTACTCTTCTAAAAGATGAAATTAATTGCTATCATTGCTATTATGAAAAGTAATGATGATAGAAAACCTCTTTGGAAAATGCTTCTTGTGCTAAGTGAGACTCTCCACTCTCCTCTTGCAGTTAATTCTCCTCTTCAGTTCTTCATACCCTTACCTTCTGAAAATCTCTTTGGCTATCTAAACATTCCATTATCTATGGTTGATGAAACAGGCTTTTTTTCTTACTTTTTTGACTTTTTTTTTTTTTTTTTTCATAATATATTCATGTCATTTTTGGATTTGTTTTCCGTGTTTTAACCAGTCTTGGGATTTTCTTTACCAATAACTAAGTCATTTATTTTGTTTATTCCCTTTACACACCCTTTCTTTTCCTTGAGAAAATTTTTTTAGCTTTCTATCAGTTCATAATTTTTCTAAGTTCTTCAATTTGGTTTTGCTATACCAGAAGCAAGCATTTAAGAGTTTTGTAACTTCTTGGAACTGCTTATTTTGTGGCATCCTTTTAAGCCGAGGCAGTTTTATTATTCATAATAAAAGAAATCATAGTTATTTAAACTTGAAAAGTGTTTTGCTTTTAAGTAAGAACATTCTTGACATAATTTAGATTCCAACATGTTTATTCCTGATTTTGCCTACAATCTGTATTTTAAATGTTCTTTCCTCAATAAATATTTTACAAACTATTTGTATATATTGAATGAAAACATCTGAATGATAATCCCAGCTTACTTTAAATAACCTACTTTAAAGATATCTCAGCCAGTACCAGTTCTCTCTTGAATATAAAGTAACCAACACTGGATTGCAACCTTCTGCAAATCCCAAAATCACAATTGAATTATAAGTTCAAGTTTTAATTTACTTGACTTCTGTTTATTTTTCATTCATAACATCCATACATTTGTATATTATATTTATGTTCATTTAGGATGAACTTGAAATTGATATTTCAGTTGTCAAACAGAAAAGGAATAATTAAGATTTCAATTCTATACAATTCTTTTATGATCAAGATGTGTGGGTGATGTGATAGTAGCTCAGAATAAGAAATCAGAGTTAAGTTCAAATTCCAGTCAGATTCATTACATTCACTTACATGCAAATAACCTTGGAAAAGGTATGAATCCATCTCCTCCCTCAGCTATGGGTTAAATAGTAGGGATTGTATCTGGAAAAATAATTGTTATTCTTAATATATTGTTAATGCAAAATTTACTTGCACTTATTCTTACAATTTAAAATATGTTTTAGCTTTAACTAACTCATAAAGGGCTGATAAATCATAAAAAGCAAATTAATCAAGATCAAATTTTATCAGGCTTGTAGTTTGTTTAAAAAATTTTTTATTAAATTTAAGAAATTGCAGCAACTGCATATCTTAACTCCTTTTTTACTCTGTCAAGGACAGAATGTGGTAGACGTAACCTTTACCTATAAATAAAAGATATATAAGTCAGTAAATGGTTACAAAAGAAGTTTGAAGAAGTAAATGTTGAAATTCCATGAGAAAAATATCTAGCATATGAAAAGAGGAAAACCTTCTTATAAATGTTGTTTTAGTTTCACTGCAGAACAGACATTAGGAGTTTGCATCATAATTTGTTTTAAATTACATTAATTTGTTCCTGACTTAATAGTAAATCTGATTGGTTCAATAAGGTCAAAGTGGCAGCTGATCTAAAAAATTATCTGCATTTTGTTGTTAACTGGGACAAGGAATGACTTGTTAATTTTAACTCCTCCAAAATGAAACGGTTCTCTTTTAATCATCTGAGAGAACCCTTTTTAACTTCCATCATCATAGCTGATGCTGACCTCCAGGAGAATGACTCGTTGTACTTTCTCGGACTAACATTTTCTACTGACATGAAGTGGAAAGATTATGTTGAATGAACTGCTAGGCCTATTGCTCAGAATGTTAGTTCACTGTACCATGTTAGACAATTTTTCACACCAGAAAACATCTTACAAAGTTATAACTCTGCCATTCATCCTTGCTTTGAATATTGCTGCCACATATGGCTGGTGTTTAGAGATCTTGATAAAATCCAAAGAAGAATCTGCAATGTTATTGCTCTAGATCTGGCATCTCAGCTTCAGTTCCTTTCCCACTGTTGTAATATAGATTTCCTGTTACTTTTCTATAAATACTCTCATGATAATTGTTCAGATGAACTTTCCTCCATGGTATCTACACTTTATGAATTTAAGCACAGTACTAGATTGGTGGCAAGGTCTCATCATTTTACAGTTGAAATAGCTAGACGTAACTGTAAGTTCTATACTAACAGTTTCTTCTATCATACTGTTTGCTTATGGAACTATCTTCCAGCTTCTTGCTTCCCTGTCAACTTTGATCTTTAAAAATTTAAATGCATTGTCCATTGTTATCTTCTGTCTTCTTAATTCTTGTTCTTTTTTGTCCCTCACCATAATAGTATTTTTGTTCTCATATTCTCTAACACTCAGTTATCTCTTGCATTTTAGTGGCTTTATTGCCTTGCTTAGGGTGAAATGATTTTGAAAAAAGTTTAAGTAAATCCTAATGATTTTTTAGTTATTTTAAAGACAATCTTTTGTATTGCTACTTTATAGATTAAATTTTTTTGTTTTTTGGTATGAGCCCTGAAACAAAAAGTGTGTAATTTAGTAAAAGGTTCCAAACCAGAAATAGGCGTTTTTTGATGCAGAAACATTGATCAGAAATATTTAGAGAATGATGAAATATAAGTACAAAGAATATAAGAAGGAAAAATTCTATTTAATATTTGAACAGAATAAATTCAAGTATTAAACTTGAAATCATTATTAGGTTTGTTAAAGAATAACTGAGAAAAACAATTATGAATATAAGGACATTCTGGGAAGTCTACAGATCTTCAAAAGAACCAATTGTGTAGTCTTCGTGTAACTTGGCAACCAATCACAGGGGAACTTTATTACACATGTGAACAGACATTATCTCAGCTGGCAATGAGACATCACAGAATGAGCTTATATACTCTGAGATACAGCAAAGTAAATAAATTTAGTTGCCTAATAGAAGTAGGTGGTACGCACACACACACACACACACACACACACATATATATATATATATATATATATATATATATATGAATACAGAATCCTTAAAAATCCATCAGGTCAGATGATAATTTATTTTGTGGACCTTACGTCCATCTCTTCAGACCAATTTACATTAATAAATGGAGCACAGTTTATCCAGACACAAGGAAAAGAGAGGAAAAGTTTTAATATTAAAAGGGAGAAAAAAAAAGGCAGGGGGGAGAAAGACAGATTTCAATATAAGGATTACTGGGGGAAAAGATAGAGAGATAGACATGTGGAGGGGAGAGGGAAAGAGAGTGAGAGAGGGAAAGAAAGGAAAGAGGCAATTAAGCTTGTAGACAGAGTGACCCAGAAAAACTTTTTTTTTCCAGGACTTGACAAGTTAATGAACAAGGTGGGGGGAAGTGAGTGATCATGTTCAAAATAGATACATTGAAAATGTCTAGTCATTTTAAACAGTGAAATCATTCTCATTGCATTATAACCGTCACAATTACAAATTGTTAATAATAATAATAAATATTAAAAAAGATAATAATATTAATTATATTTGACATTGATATAATGAAAAATTATAAATTAAATTGTAAATATATATATATATATATATATATATATATATATATATTCTGACTCCCACCCACCAGTTGAGTTTATTATTTTCAGACATTTTGAATATTTAAATGATTTTCTGGCCGCTACTTTTATGAAGACCCCTTTTATTGCATATTTATAAAAATTCCAACCCTTTTCAATTATTAACTACTTCCCTTATATTAGCCACCTAAGAGTGTGTAGCAAGCTTCCTTGAAATTTAATCTACAGAAAATATTCAAAGTCTTCCAGGGATAATTTAAGAAATGAAGCTGCTTGGACCAAGGGATTGAACCTATGATCACCAGATAACTAGTGCTTATCATGACCACTTCTTAGGGTAAAATCAAGTTCACTAACATTGTCCAATCAGTGTGGATCATTTCTATTGGTTCATTGTATTCAGACATATTCCTATTGGTGGCAGTTTGTGATCATCAACACACTTTTAAGGATTAGATTTCCTAGTTGAAGAATTAAATCATCAGATTTCATTCTCTGCAGTGCATCGAGATGCAAAGTTTTGGTGAGGCCAACTCTTTGATTGTATGCCTCTAAGGCACAGGTAATGTAGCTATGGGGCCTAGTACTGAGAAATGTGAGAAAGGAAGATATTTTAAATATGTAAAAACATGAAATAAACACTTATTTCAAATTAAATATAAACTAAATTTTTATTTCACTCTTTGATTGGATGCCCTCCCAATATGGATGTCCGGAGTCATTGCACCCTCTGCCCCCCACCTCGCCTTCTGCATGCTACTGATGCCATGTCATTGCTTATATAGAATTTTGCACTGGAGCCCCTTCTAATTGTCTCAAGGTCCTTGATAAAATCCAAAGATGGATATGCAATGTAATGCCCTGATCTGGCATCTCGTCTGCAGCCGCTCTCTCACGGACGTTGCCTCCCTCTGTCTTTTTTACAAATACTTTGATGGTAACTGCTCTAATGAACTGCTTTCACTGGTTCCCAGACTTCATGAATTTAAGCGCTCAACTAGGCTGACATCTCACTCTCACCCTTTCACTGTCGAAACTGTTAAATGTAGCCATCTCTTCTACTCCAATAGCTTCATGTCTCGCACTTCTCACTTGTGGAACTCCCTCCCCATTTCTTGTTTTCCTGATAGCTATAATCTCCAACTATTCAAATGTAACATCAATCGACATCTCTAGATGCCCTGATCTATCCCCCTAACCATCTCTTCATCCTTTCCTCTATCACTCCTCTTTGTTCTCGCTCCTACTCTGAAACCCTTTGCGTGCTAGTGGCTTCCCACCTTGCTTGGGGTTGAATGCTTAAAAAACCCCAAAAAAAAACAAGTTATATCTGAAGTTTAGATAAAATTTTGATACTAGTGATTCAAATTTGTCCAGAATTCTGTTGAAATCCATTCATGTTCTGAAAGGCTTTCAATAAGCATAACACCTGAAATTGTTGCATACATGCAGATTGCAATCAGAGGAATATGGTAATTGACAGTAGAAGAATTAGAAGATTCAAGGATTCCATGCAAACTCCAATCCATCTTGAATATCAAAACTACTCATTCTTAATGCCATGTGCATTAAAATATCAAATCATCAACACCTCTTCCTACTCCTACAATTTAGATTCTGGCTTTAAAATAAAAGATAAAATTTCTGTTAAAAATGATGACATTAAGGAGAACAGTATGAACTGATGATGATCCCCAAAAGAGAACTTTGTAGACTATTTTGAAAACTGTAACAAGAAATACTAGGATAAGCATATGAAGGCCCAAAGAGAGTACTGGAAAAGGAATAATGTGTCACTGCTCTAATTTGACTAATTTGATATTAAAGGACTAGATTATTTCTGAGCATGCCTTGTAATCCTCATTCTTGTAACCTTGTATCAGACTAGGCTAAACTTAGTAAATATGGTGGATGCATTTAAGGATTTTGGAAGAGCATGCTATAAAAACATATAAAATTATATTGAATCCCTTGCAGATCTCTCCGCTTTAATCCAATATTTGTTTCATCTCCAGGTTTCTTTTAAATTATTAACAAATTTTATATATTTTTACTTTTTTCACATTTTCTTTTGAAAAGTAGGGAAAAATACCCCTTTCTTTAAAATAGGAATGAATGTGTCCTTAATTGAAAACCTGGCATTTGAACAATTGCATCTTACAAGTACCTGAATTTTATCAGCTATTTGAATAAAACCTAACTGCTATTCACATTGTTCATGCAAAAAGAAGAAAAAATAGATTTTTAATAAAGATTAAAGATTAAAGACATATGATCAGCAAATGAATGCTGATTAGAAACCATTTGTAAAGAAAGCTTGTTTGAGGACTTGTAACAAAGGGAGAAAAAAAACTGACAAAATAATGTTCTATTCATGTGACCATCAAATATACTTTTGGTTGCATTTATTTTTTTACTAAGAAATTGAAATTATTAAATATTTCAAAATAATTTTTGTATTTTACATTTTGTCAGTGATAGCATTGATACAGACTTCCTCATTCTGTCACACAACAATGTTAACATTTCTAAATGTTTCTAAATTTCCATTTTCAATATTGTATTTTAGCATCAGTTTCTCTACTTGAATGTAAATGTTTTAATAGAAACTTGGGTTTATTTCATTTGAGATTATCAGTTTTTCTGCATACGTCTTATACATGCACCTTTGCTTTTTAACCTGACATACGAATAGATGTATGGTATTCATTCACACACATGAACAATACTTTATTTAGCACATTGTATCTAAACTCTATATTCAATATAGACTCTTGCAGGATTAATAACTTTTTAAAGAAGTTTCTACTAAATTTGATGAAACTGGTTCATTTAATTAATTGATGTGTTTTTATGGCTAATTAATTTTTTGCAGGTTATTTAATGCCAGAAAATATTTTTTAGATTGTAACATTTTTTCAAGATAATAATGATATACTGTTTCAATTACTACTAATTAACCCATTTCAATTACTACTATTAACCCATAGTATGTTAATATCATGATCCCAATTGAAATTGGAACTTGGCTCTCCAATTTCCAATTTTGAGCCATTATCCATGTTGTAACCTAGAAAGAGTTACTGAATAAGGAATAACCAAAACAGAGGTTGGAACTGAAATGGTAATCTTTATAAAATCAACAAAATACAATACTTGCCAGTGGTGTGAAGTAGGTAAACCACTGCTAGTGGTGGACTACTTAGACAGCATATTAACCCTACTTACAATAGTGTTATGAGGACTGGGACATACCCATTAGTGTTCATAGGTACAGTATATAACAATCCATTGCATCACCCACATAACCAAGCTTACAGCACCTGGTATTCCCAAGTTGTTATCCATCTAGATACTGACCAGACTCAATGTTGCTTAACTTTAATGATCAATCAAGAACTGGTGTTTGATGTGATATGACTGTAAGCCAAAATTGGTTCAAGTATACAACTCAGGTTGATAAATTGAAAATTAAGATATTCTCCATTAAAAAGTGTATTTCATAATAAAATGGATTTATTTGCCAGCAACATGTAACCAAATTTTGTCTGAATTTCTGGAATTAAGTGATTATTTACATTATTTATTCTTGAGACTGTTGTCCTCATCTTTGTTGTTATTATCACAATATTTTGACCATTGTGCCCATCAGCCTTCACCAGGTATATTTAAGAGTATATTTAAATTTCATGGTTGCATTGTCACATCCTGCTACAGCAACAACAAAAAACAACCTTGACTTAAAATCGAGATCAAGGCTACTGCAGTTTGCATTTGAGGAGCCACCATATATAGTGGAATGGAATAATAATGCTTATGAATAATATACAGTGCTAAAGGTTAAAGAAACAAAGATTTCTCAGCATTTATTTGTCTTTAATTCTTTCAAAACTTTGCAGATCATTTCTTTTTCTTTTAAATGAAGGTTCACTCAGTAGAAGTTCAATGAGCCACTCAAGATAGAAGGTTTCTGAGTGAGGTTGTTACATGGACATAAGAAGACAAAGTAAGGAGAAAAATTAGGAAAATATATAAAATAATGATTGACCCTAGACTTGAAGAGATTAAGATTTACAGGGGTCAGGGAAACATCCGCTCAAGAAACTGTCCCACAAAGTATTGTCTCTCAGGAAGAAGCTGAGGGGAATGTTTTTCTTACCAATGGAATACAAAGAGGATGAGGTTCTTTTGACCCTGTGAATGTGGCATAGCAGTCTTTACCTGTAAAGGTCTGAACTAGTGGAACTAAAAAATGTAGCTTGTCTGAACATTTGCCATGGAAATAACAATAGAGTAGCAATAAACTTACAGCGTTTCATCTGGGAAAGGTGCTGTAGGTTTGAAAATAAATCACCACTCACAAGACTTCCTAAATACTCTTGAACTCTGTCAAAACTAGATAGTGAGTAATGGGTATATCCAGTTGAGTGAAATATTGTCTAAAATACTGCTAATCTTTTGGCCAAAGATAATATTCAACATGTTCTCTTATGGTAGTTCCAAGATTTTTGGTGCGATTGAAGTCACCTGCCAATTTCATCTTCTCAGAAAAACAAATGATGCTTTAACCTGTTTGTGGCTTTGAACACAATACATACAAAATCTCTTTATTTATCAGCAAAATCCACAAAAATAAGCAAACATTTGTTTCTGCACACCTCAAAAGTAATGTGCACACTGCTTTCAGAATTAAATATTCAGCTGCCAAAAATATTGGTTTTATTAGACATTTTAGGTTTCGAAAAATTATTAATAAAAATTAAAAACTTTCATTTCTGCCTTGCACACTGGAGCTTATATATTATTAATGTATTTTCAGTAATAATTATAGCTGTTGGCTTGCCTAGACATATTTTTTAAATAGGTTTTCAGTGGGGATTTAGCATTACTTCCTGTCAAATCTAAAGCAAGTTCCTTTCTTTAAACATGCTTGTTTATTAGTTTAATATTTATTAAATTATTAAAAAATTATTCATTTATTATATAAGTTTAAAAATATTAGTTTTAATATAATTTACAACTTTATTTGGCTCAGTAACAAAACATCAGAAATATTTTTAATGTAAGTGTATTTTTAAATAATTAAGCTTAATATTCTCTAAAAAAATAAAAGAACATATATAAAGGCAGCAATATAGACACACATTTGTACAAACATTATTTTCAACTATTTCTCTTTTAAAACATTATTTTTCCTCAAAAGGTCAAGAAAATTTTGTAGCTGCACATAATGACTTTAAAAGATTTGTTGCTGTTTTTTGAAAATTCTTTTCTTGCTGACTGAATGGTGGTAGTTGCTCTTCTCATAAAAACATGCACACATTTGATTCTTCTTTACAGCTGGCCTAAATTAATTTTTATTTATTTTTATTTTTTTTCCTTCCTTTTGTGTGTATGTGACTGAAGTCAAAGTCTTCAGACCTTTAGGCTGTTTATACTTAGCCAGTATGACTTTTACCTCGAAGGGTGATGTGACAGTGGGTGATAAATGGCAGATCCAGTACTTCTTAATCATGTAATCTGAAGAAAAGGTCAGTGAGAAAAATCATTGTATTATAGAATGAACCATTGTGTGTGAATTGTCCAAGAGTTGTGAACATTCTTAGGACAAATTTATCTTACTTAGTTTTTATGACCTGTCCAGTCATTTTTGAATTTCACACTCATTAAAGTTCAGTATTAATAGGACATCAAAAACAAAGAAGGCAGTCTATATATCTGTATATGATGTATATGCCTCCACATATCCTTATAATATATGGGCAACAATCACTCTTTTATAGAAGTTTCATTTAAAAAGATTTTTATTCAATTTTTCTTGTGTTCTTATAATTTTCTTCTTTTCTGGACATACTTTCCTTGTTGGCTGCTGGGTCATGTAATTTGATAAATATTTATTTGGGAAGCAATCCCTCTTTTATGCAATATATTTATCTCTCTTTCTCTCTCTCTCTGTATATATATATATATACATACATACACATATATATATATATATAATTGTAAAACATATAAAAAATAATACAGATATTGGCATATAATTTAATTCTTGCTGATTAAAGAAAAAATACATGAATATTTAAAGATTTAATTTATTATCAGTGATAATGCTACCATGTTTATAGATGTCTATAATAAAATTATCCAGACTATTGTCCTCATCTTTGTCGCCATATTTATTACAATGTTCTGGTCATTGTACACTCCAGCCTTCTTCAGGTGGTTGGAATGTCGAACTGAACCCTTTATTCCACTCACTGGGGTAGACTGTTCTAGTTCCACATGCCATGTTTAATGGATATCAGTTACCAGTTATCTCCTGTTAATTCCCCTCTCCAAGTTCTCCACTGCTTTAAGTGGGTATTGAACTCACACTCTTTGGGTCCTGTCATTGGATCTAACTAATGCCTTTATCTATTGACAGGACCCAAAGAGTGTTTCAATACCCAGTTAGATAGTGTACATAATTTCTCATCTCAGAAATATAGACAGATATCTAATTTATTATCAGTGATAATGCTATCATGTTTATAGCTGTCTGTAATAAAATTATCCTGTAATATTTTTATTAAAGTCAATAGCATTCTGAAATGATGAATTATTGTTTAATTATTATTTAAAATAAAAGTATCCAGAGTATTCACAAAATTTGTAATACCAGTGAGTGCTCTTAAAATGTATACTTCCAGCAGGTGCTTATAAAATTCATAATACGAGTGGGTGCTTACAAAGCTTCCCAATGTACTATAGTTGTGTAACAGTTTCTCACTGTCATTAACGTTTTTAAGGCCAGAAACACCTAAATGTTCATGTAAATTTCACATGCTTACAGTCCTAGAGCACCTGAATATGCCCACTGTTGGGTAGCACTCTATTTGAATAAACAGTATTAACACTCCTCACCAGTAATCTATAACTTTTACAAAAACCTGTAGTTCCAGGGAGGCTAAATTTGGTATAATTTGAAAGAAAAATCAGTTTACCTTCATATAAAATCGACTTTTAATACTTGATTTTCAACAGCTTTTGAGATAGATCAATTTAATTGCACTAACATCACATATTCAGATTTTTTTCAACAATTTGTTCAGAGCTCTAGAGATTTAATAATTGAAATCTCTGAAGGGTTGATAGGATTAATACCAGTTTGAATACAACTGATAATGTTTTTGATTTAATAAATATATGCAAAATCAACTTGCTAACCATTAAACCATGATTAGCTGCCCAAATGAAATGAGTTGATCAACAAATCTGTTAATTTTTTCAGAATATTCACAAGAGTATAAACTGCAGGAAATCCTTATGAGATTTTTATTTGACTAAGTATTGACACCCCACATTGTATTTAACTTGTTCCTGGCTTTGTTTATACAATCTTTTGTCAGATTCATGAATGCAATCTCCTTCATGGCCTTCATTGAGATTGTCTATTATTTCATTCCAAAAAGTACTGTACCCTTTCATTCTTTTCTTATATATACACTCAGCCATGCCTAACATTTATGGTAGCACGTTGGATTATGACATTTTCTTATTCACCTGGTCTAATTTTTTAAGAATTGACTGCTTTTTTCTTTTATATTCCCTACTGCAGCTGTATGAGATAATATACATAGTTTTTGATCATATTTTCCTAATACAAAAAAATATTTGTTTGGATGTTACATAGAATAGTTTTGCTGTGGAAAACTGATGTTGCCCACAAATCTTTTGGATTTTTTTTTTTTTTACCCAACCCTTCAATGTGATATAAGTTCATTGTAGTTTTATAATTGATATTCTCTAAGTATGTCCTTCTATTTGCTGTTCCCATTGTTATTAAAGCGGGGGGATTATTCTTTAAAATAATAGCATGTACAAGCCAACTTGTGCTACTAACTTTTACCTAATTTTGATTGGGTGTTGGCTTTCACTCTATAAATGTTCTAAACCTATATGCTATTTGAGTCACCAGGACACCCAGAAAAGCAATGTTTCTGTGTTTTTTGGTTGTTTTTTTTTTTTTTATTATAATAAACAGTATTATTGGTCTAATGGGATTCTCATGACCCAGCCATAAATTCTTCTGGTCAAATAATTAAGGTGCTTATCTGTGTACTTAAACCAGATTGTTGGTTTCAGTGGCATTGGAACTACCACAGCTGAAAAAAAAAATGTCTATCCACAGTGTGTTAGTGTACCAAAAAAATTAGTATATATGCTGATCTCCTCAAGGAGTGTAGTTGTTATTTTGTTCTGTTTTTCAATCAGACGTGAATTACTTCAATTGCAGAAATCAGACAGACAGATCTCAAATTATTTTTAAATGAACCAAAAAGAAACCTGCTGAATGAATTATTCACCCAAGGAGAGCTGAAGAACACATTGATCTAAATGTAGTGATCAAAACAACAAGGATGAGGATACTAATGTGAACAACTTGAAGAATAAAGCTATTCTTTACTCATTCCTTTCCTTCCATCTTGAAAGAGAAGAATATGTAAAAAAAAAAAAATAATCAAATTTCTAATGTAACATGTTTTGTTATTTAACAATTTGAGGAAAATTTTCAAATTTAGCAATGGCCATTAAAATTGTTTCTAATTACAGAGTTGGTTTTTTTTTCTGCATGTTTACAACTTATTTTCTCTTTCACACTCTACTGAAATTACATGTTAGCTTCTTTTATATGCTATATCACTTGAAGATATGGACAATGATGGCTCTTTACAACTTTCTGTTTCTTGTTTCTCTAAGTAACTCTTTGTCCCTTACTACTCCTCTCCTTATTTCATCATCCATTCACCCAACCTCATCAACTAGGTTATTTGATATTTCCCCTTGAATCTCTTACCTTTACTATACCCTATGACTGTTAAAATCACCAAGCCTTCTTTCTTCATTATATTCCACAAATCTCAAGCATCTTTTTCTGATTGTTAGCACCAGTTTCCTTGTAATTACTTATTACTCACATGCTCTGTCCATGGTATTCGTTGATAGAACTACACCTCTGTCACTTCAAGTTTTTTTCTTTCTCTGTATGGGAATTGTCCAATATTTACTATCATATGGAAAATTTGGTTTTTGTCTCTTAGGACATTTTCCTATCTCTTAATACTTTGTATAGTTTCTAAAAAATTTTTAATAATTTTTTTTTTTTTTGCTATTTACAAAAATACCTTGTAAAATCTTTGCAATTTAATATTTCAGTTGAAATTACATCTAAAAAATTTAATTAAATCTCATCATGTCCTTCATCACTAGCAACATCAAGGTTATTTTACTGTAAGACGTCAACAATAAATTAACCCTTAACATATCCTGAACAAGTTATTAACCTTTCATCACCTGAAGCATGAAATTTTAAAATTAAAATCATATTTTTTGTAAACCTATCATTAGTGGAGATTATTTTAATTCTGTTTTAAGCAAAAGCTCATAATAAATTGTTGTAAAATCTAACTTAACACTAAACCAAAATATTACAATTTTTTTCAAGAGGTTAAGAATCTTCAATGAATTTAATGAACTTTAAGTTTGTACTTTCTTAACAATATTCAAAACATTTAAAACAATACATTGTTGTTCTTAACTATATCATGGATTTTTCTCTTTAACATTAGGAAGGAACTATTTATGTTTTTATCCTTACTGTAAATATAATGGCTAATAAAATATATCAGTGTATAAAGTGTATCTTTTGGCACATTATGAAATTATCCTATTGAAATTACAAATGAAGGAAATAAATGTTTTAGAATTATTTTTATGATTTTTTTTTCCCAAATAAAATTGATACTGTATTTCTGGATATAAGATGTGCACATTTTTCCCCTGTAAGAAAACTTCTGTCAAAATTTTTGTTTATTTTATTCTTCAATGGTTGTGTTATCAGTAAAAGACTAATCCTTAACTTTAAGATATTCCTTTCCTGATGACCCAAAGTTGAAAAATATTCTTTTTCTATATGCCACATCCCTTCAGGATATGGGAAATCATAGCTCTCCACAATTTCCTATCCGTTGCAGATCTTACCAAAGTCTGTCTTTATATTATCCCTCCCTCACTCTCTCTTTCTCTCTCTCTATTCTGACATCCATTTATTTTTGTTATCCTTAGCATATTCTTCCTTAGGTGCCATACATGATGCACACCTAGGTGATCATGTCTCTTTTCGATTCATGACTGACTTGGCAGAAGAATTGCCATATTAGGCTGCCATTATTTTCTGTAGTAGACTGGTTGTCAACCAAAGCTATATGATTCGGCCTGTTCTGCTATTTAGCCCATAGCTGATGGGAAAAGAAATGGATTCATACCTTTCTCAATGTTATTTGTGCATAAGTGAATGTTATTAACTCAACTAGAATTTGAACTTGGCTCTCCAATTTCTCATTCTGAGCCATTATTAATCACACTACCTACACATCATATCCAAGCTTACAGCATCTGGTATTCCTAAGCAGTCACTCATCTAAGTACTGACCAGGCTCAGCATTGCTTAACTTTAGTGATTGGACAAGAACCAGAATTTTCAACATGAAGCCTCCTTAATATATAGTGGTTGATAAAATGTACAAGTCTTTAAAAAGTATCTTTTTTGCAAAAAATGATTCTACTGAAATTAAAGAGAGAAACATTTTTGTCTTCTTTGTACCATGTCCCTGCATGATGTGGGTGGTTATAGCTCATTAGATATATGATTATGAATATTTAAATTAAAATTACAAATTCAAATATTGTTCCAAGATTTTCAAAAAAAACATAATTAAGTATGGATGATTAATCAGTATGTTATTAAATTTAAAAATATTCCTTGCCAAATTATAGGTGTTTGTTGAATATTCATTCCTGCTATGTCTATAGATATAGTATATTGCACTTTAGTAACTTTGTATTTATCAATTTATTTTCTAGTTAAACATTTGTCAAGTAAACTGAAGCATATGTAAACAAATTCTACTTTAATGTTTTAAGCAAGCTGATTTCTCTTGAAATCTTGTGCCATTACTGAAGATTAAGCATTTAGTTGATTTGCCTTGTAAAAATAGCTTTAAAATTGAATATTATGATGCTATTAAGATGACATGAATATTTAGTTCTTATGCTTAATATACAAGATGAACAGAAAAATCAATCAACTCATCTGTCATGTTATCCAGCATTTTCCATCTTTTGCCTGGCATTTCTTGCATCTCTCAATATCTCAACCACCAGGAAATATATTTCATTTTCTTCTTTTTTTAAAGAGGCCATTTCATGCTTTAAGTTCCCAGAACATTTGGGTATCACCTCATATGATAAAAAAAATATATTAACTCAGGTCAGTGTATTCCAATTTATTGATCATCATTGTGCATAAATACTTGTATTCATCATATGGTCTGATCTTAAATTTGATCGTACTAATGGCCAATTTACCAAACATTGTTTATATGGAAATTTTTCACAAGTGCTCTACTAATAAAGGTAAGAGAGTTGGTACAGCTTTTAACAGATGGATATGTTGTGTATTTTTGTGCTGTAAGTTTGTAAACTTGTATTCAGCTACACTTGTATTCAAACATAGTTTGTATATTTATACTGAATTAGATAATTGATGTTATATGCTATACATTACTATTCTCACCTAAGGGTAAATATGTATTCAGTAAGTGCTATACAAACAATATTATGAAAAAGCAGAAAATTACGCATGATAGTATTAAATAAAACAGACATGTAAATGTAGACACAGGCTTGATAATAATATATTTAAAAATCACAGTGCATCAACAACTATCAATATCTTAATGGCCACATTAAACCTTTGTCAATTATTATTCCATATGTAATTCTATTCTCATCCTTGTTGCTTTCTCCCTACATTTCAGTCTCCATATGCTTCAGTTGTTTAAGACTTTAACAATAAAACCAACAAAAATAAGAATAATAATTGGAACAATTTACAGAATAGTCATAATGACTCTTAGAATTTCTAACAATATTTGTCAGTTTTGTTTATATCAACATTTGCATGGAGTTAACCAAGTTCTGTTGTTTTGTAAGTGAATACAAAAAAGTCTGTACAAATCTTTCCACTAGTTTTTATAGCTATGTATGTATTAAAGAACAACTCTGGTATTTACAGAGTGGATCTGCATCAGCCAGAAAAGGACAGCTTCCTGATTGATGTGCAGTGCTTCTTCATTGATTTTGGTTCCTGACCAGATTCTCACAGCACTCATGATCAATTTGAAGTGATTCTTTTTACCTGCCAAGGACATGCTGATTTGCCTTCATTTCTATATGCAGAATAGAGTGCATACTTTCTGTTGCAAGGCCAATCCAGGATTTTACAGGATTTGACAATAAAGCCTTTTTGAAAACTGACATTTGTATGCCTACTCTTCCAAATGATCAAGAAAGCTTTTTTACAATTTTTGATTGTTCTTATAGGGGTTTTCCTCCATTGTTTACAGGTTGTGATCAGCAACATACTGCAGTCTAAAAAGAATACCATATCTTCATGGATCTATTGCAAGCTTTGTCCTTTTTTCAGTCTAAATCAAACAGTTGTGCTAGCAGATCTCAGATGGTGTTGAATTTCCATGTTGGAAGATTCACATGTGCTTTGGAGTTATGACTGAAGGAGAATTGCTCTGTCTCCTGAGTTTGATGTGTGCTGTCAAAATATTCAAGAAATACTGCAATTGTTCTTCAATATAAATGTTTACTTTCAGCTAATAAAGTTCACAGAAAGTACAAGGAATGTCCAAAAAGTAAGTTACAAGCTAAGATGTTTATTACTATACAAATCAAATATTGTACATATGTTACCAGCACTACTAAGCTACTTTTCTATGTAGTCACCATTGAGATTGATGCACATATGCATAAATACTCTCCTTGAAGAATTTGGAATCAGCTGACTGGATCCACACTCACACTTATACAAAAATATCATTATCTGTGGTAACCACTTCCTGGATAAATGTTTTAGGAACCCAAAGAGATGATAATCTAAAGCTAAATCTGGATCTGGTCAAATAACTCCATCAATGGCATCACTGTTTGGTTAGATTGGTCATTGTATGAGGTAGTGAGTGACATCCTTATGCCAATGTCCTTTTGAAAAGCTTTCTTCAGTCTGTCCAATGTTTCACAGTATCTGACTGCATTAACTGTCTGACTGGAGTATGATGTTCATGAACAACACCTCTTTTCATCTCAAAACACACTTACCATCAATTTCTTGGCTGACTGCTGAATTTTGGTTGTTTGGGACAATGTTTCCAGCTCATGAAATCAAAATTTGTTTCCAGAATAATATGATCTAACCAGGCCTCATCATCCATGATCATGTACTTTAGAAAGTCTCCAACAGATTTTCTATATGTTAACTTCTTGTGGACAATTTTATGCACCATTGACTTCAGAACATTAGGTTCCACAGCCATATCACAAAGCATACATCTTCTGTTATTGATAGACATCCATGAGGTTCAACTTGCAGATATGTATGCCCCTCATGAATGCACTATATCAGATTGAAACAGGTTTTCTACTTTTATTAGGTTGGTGCAAAAATAATGTCGTTTTCTCACATAGTAACATATGTGAGAAAATGACATTATTTTTGCACCAACCTAATACATGCTTGCAAATCACAGCAACAAGTTCACAGCAAACTTTTGTTAGATTTTGCCCTTGGCATGCAAAGATTTTATTACACATTCACAGTTTATCTACTGTTTTATAGTAGCAGTCATCTTTGTTGTGATGTAATATACACATGCACTTAATATTAAGACTGTTCTGGCTGTTATAAAAAACATTGCATACTTCTTGTTGCTTTCACAATTTTTTAATTCTGGTCTATCTGTATCTTACTTTTTGGACAAATAATAAAACATGTCATGTTATGTGACTTTTCCTATTTATATAGATGTTTTTTTGTTTAAAAGAAGTAAGATCTAGTTTATATTTCTACTGAAGGCATCACAACAATCTCTAATGACTAAAAATATTTTAAATATGTAATTTTGACAAACTATGCTTTCATTTAGTCAAATAAAATCATATATTTTTATATAATTGTAAAATTCTATACATTTTCCATAGTTTCATTCAGTTGATTCCCAGAAAGATTTTTGTTTATTGTTTTTCATACATAGTTTTATTATAATTAAATCATTTGTTCTTGTTATGATGAAAGAAATCTTTAAAAAATATTTAGCAGAGATTTTCAATTGAAATTTACTAGCTATAAGCATGTCTTATATAAAGATTGATGTTTTCTATGTGTTTGCAAGAACTATCAGTTCATTTACAAAATATTTTTGTAAATCATAAAAATGGAGCATCATTTTTAGTCATAATGCAAAATGTTTCTTAAGGATAATTTCTCCATTTCAATAAAAATTTCTTGAAGCTTTTAACTATTTTCTATTTTGTAATGTGATTATGGTCTTTTGGTTCTGATTTGCATTACAATTTTAAAATGTTTTTGGTACACATTGCAGCATACATATCTTCCATTAATTGCCTTTCATATGGAAATATGTTTTCACTTGGCAAATATAAATGAAATATATTTAGCATTGGTACAGTTTATTTAAAATGGTATTTAAAGCTAATAAATATACAGAGAGTTATTGCTGCTTTATATTCTGTGCATTGCAATAACATTATTGGACTTTTTTATTTAGGCTAATTGGAAACAACAAAAACTGTATATAGATATGGCAATAAAAATATCTGCTTCTGTTTGTATAAATATATATGAGGGACATACTGAAACCTATGCTTCAGGCTGAACTTTCCCACCAATAACCCATTTCTTTTTGTTTTGTTACAAATAGCACCTGAACAACAGTCCAGCAAAATGATGTCTGACATGAAAGTGTGTCCAAAGCAATATGTGTTTCAATGAATTTCTTCATTGCACTCATTAACATTAATCAACACTTAATAAACATTTCTGGAGATCAAACAGTGGGTATGAGTGCAGTTAGATGGTGGGTAGTATATTTCAATATGGCAGCAGAAATGTGTGACAAGCATACAACAAAATGAAGAGTATCTCAATTTGCTTATCTTTAGATTATCACCTGGGAACTGTGTACAGAGTTGAATGTTGACTTTATTGCATTGGAAACAATGTTGGAATATTACAAAGTTTGTGCCAAGTGAGTAGCATGAATACTAATGAAAGAACAGAAAGACCACCTAATGCAAGTTTCACAGAACCAATTCAACCACGACAAGGCTGAAGGTGAGGGTTTCCTGGCCACATTATCACTGTGAGCTCTTTTAGGACCTGAAACTTAGTTAAACCATCAGCTCTGACATATATTGCAACACCTTGTTAAAGGTTAGAATTTCCAGTTTCAAGCCACAGATGAAGATAACTTTTCACTTGGAACAAAATAATACCAGTTCCCACACCAGTTTGATGAGTATACTACAAATTTTAACTGAACTGTCCTACAACTCCCACCATATTGTCTGGCTGTAGTGTTTTCTAAGTTTTGTCTTTTTAGGCCAATGAAAAACGGTCTACATATATAACATTTTTCTAACAATGATGTTATTATCACCCTGGTGGAGATTTTCATTAGTATAGCATGTAAATTCTTATTCATACCTGGTGAAAATGCATTGCTAATAGTGGTGTCAAAATGCTAGAAAAATAGTGTTTTATAGTTGAAAACTTGCTCTATTCAGAGATGTTATTATGCTCTCTGTATCTAGTAATTTCTATAAATAGAAGGCATGATTTTTGGAGCACATCTCATATTTATTATACTTCATATTTGTAGGATTTAAAAATTGTCTGTAAAAGTTGATATTCTTGTAATAACAATAAACTTACATAAGAGCAAGATATGATGTTGAGTCAAAATGGCATACATTGGCTAATATCCACATGAAATTTAAGTCACTGCTATATTTTAATCTGTTTGTATAAATAGTTAATGCTCTTAAAACCACCAATCACCATAAATCAATTTCCAGTGGTAGATACTTTTGAAAAGAATTTTTGATTCACAAAATTGTAGGAAATATCAATAATTTTGTCTGCCTTTCTCTGTAAAAATAACATTACAGAAATCAGCTAGAATTCTGACATTCAGATTCACTGGTGTAATCTCTAAAAATGAATATACATTGCATTTTTCATGAAATGCAATGCAGCATATAAACAAACATTTTGTTTTCTACTTTTTAATTCATATTGGATTTCTTATTATTTTTATCAAATAAAACAATAGATGTTCATGATAACATGGAATAATGGTTGCACTTGTGGTACACTTTTAGTCTTTCTTATATTTCCAAGGGGAGATAACTCAGCAAGTTTGTGTAACAGTTTTTGGCTCAAGAGATCACAATAAGAAATTTACAAAGGTCACAGCTTGCCTGCTGCTTTATAATAGAACAACAATCTTGAACATCTTTAAATTGATCTCTGTTGCAAGTGTCAATCAAGTAAAAAATACAATTGTCTTATAAAAAAATCGGTAACATATTTTCTTGATTTGTGTTTTGTTAACCATCTTTAGCGCTATGGAATCTGTTTGACTATTTCTAGTTTTCTAAATACATCAATTGTTTGAATTTTCAAAAGCGAATATTTAGCAATCATCTCTGTTTCCTATGTAGCCTCAGCAAACTTGGGCATTTGTACATACAAAAATCAGTGTCAAAAGATGGTTTTTTCATTGACACTGCTATTATTTTAACTACCTTCACTCCACAGCAATGTTTATGGTTTTAAAAAGGTATTGAAATAAAACCTAAACATATAATGAAAGTGAATTTATACATTTTTTGTTCTTGAGAATTTATAATAATATTAAACACTATTTATTAGTTTCTTTCACAAGAATAATTTTATATTTGCAACATTATAAAAACTAATGCAATGCAGTATTTATCATTTACCAATTTATCAAGAAATAAATATGAAAACAATTTTTTATTCATAAATTGATAAAGATTTATTAAATTATGAAAATATATGAACCAACTATAAGGAATTTCTTATTATTTATCATTTTATAAAGTTCAAATCAATTGGCAATTAGCCAATGTTTTGCCAACCATTCCAATAAACAATCTAATAAATGAAAAGGACTTGAAGCTTTTCATAATTAAATATTTTTTAAATTTAAAATTAGTTTTTAAATCTATTACATTTTTAACAAGCATCTTTGAATAAATGACTCGTATCCACTTAACATAAAATCCACTGCTGATTTCTTTTCTACATCAATGAATACAGCATTTGCATATATGTGACTTACTTTGAAGTTTCCTCTTTTCGGTCAGATTTGTGATCCTCATGCCCACACAATTTAACTAGCATAAGAAGACTTACAAACTTGGACCAAGGAATGCAGTTTCAGTATATGAGTATAGAATAGACCATTCCATAGATTATTTGCAGAATCAATTAATATAATAGTTTTTAATCATGAAGCTCATTGCACGCATACGTTTTCCCATTCATTTTCAAATATAACCTTTAAGGTATATTGTGTGTAAAAACCCAAGCTCAAGAGAAAATTTAAACAGCAGTTGAAATGATTATTTAACCAAAATAAATGATAGTTAGATTAGCGTTTTAGTTTTTGGTTGAAATATAAGACGCAAGAAATAGTAGAACCACTTATAATACTGGGTATATATATATATATATATATATATATATATATATATATATATTCATCAAAGTATGCTTGTAAGAAGCTAGAGTGATTAGCTTGATATTATGTAAGTCCTTGAAGTGTCTACTTTCCTAAACCAAGAAAATATTTTATTAAATATTTTAAAAAAAAAGAAAAAAAAAAGAAAAAAAATCCCTGACATAGAAGGCAGTTACTCTTCCTTGGATGCATTGGATATGCTGAAGAAGAAAGTGATGAAGGGAGACTTCAAGAATGCATGACAGTTGATATTTGAGCAGAACTTTTGAAATTTGATCATGATGGGAATTTCTTTCAGTGACATACCTTAACCGTTAGCTTAAAATATTTGCTATGAAGGAAGTCACTGTAGTTTGATGTCATTTTGTCTTTATTTCTACACTAATATGCATTCCTTTCTGTTTGTTCATCTAGAAATCTCTCTGTGGTAACATTGGTGCTTAGTGACTTTTAATGATGTGATTAAAATATGAATCAATAAACTGTTTCTTTACTGAATGCAAAATAATAAGTCACCAATGTCAGTCATTTAGTTTGTGATATTTTCTAGTCATACAAATGTCACAGAAATCAACATTCATAAAGATTATTATCAGCTTACATTTTTTTGTTATTTTATATTTTTTTTTTTTTTTTTTTTTTTAAGAAAATAGTCCTTCTCCTCCACCAATCTTTATTTTTTGAAAGATGTATTGCTGGTTTTTAACTAAACCCAAATTGCCATCTTATTTGCTATTCTTACGTTAAGTGCTATACTGCTAGCCCTATATTGTATTGCATGGCATCTTTAATTTAATTTTTTTTTTTTTTTGACTTTTGACAGAATCCAGCAAATTCAGTTACTTGGACGAGACATGAAGGGTGCTGAACATGACAAACTTTGGAACCAACTTGAAGCTGAAATACATCTTCATCGACACAAGACTGTTATCCGAGCCTGTAGAGGACGTAGCAACATTAAGAAGAAACTTCCTGTGCCACCAGGACATGTGAGTAATTTTCTGTCACTCACTGTACTGAAGAAGTGATGAGTTTAAGTACAAAATAAAATGAAATAATTTTATTAATTTTCTGATTATGAATAAAATTTTAAATAACCTACTAGATGCTTGTTTTAAGCCATTTTAAAAAAAATTACTTTTGCTTTGGAAGAATAGTATTTTGACATTTACTTTCATAATATTGACTCAGTGCCGCTATATGTTTTATTTATGCCATCTTGGCTTCTTCAATACATCCAAGGGAGAGAATTCATTAACAGTAAAGAGTTGCTTACGAAAGAGCACATACTTTCCATTATTTTAACTTAACATCAGATATGTTCATGAACAATTAGTTATTTCACTTAAAAGTTGATCAAAAGCATTTATGATTATTTTTAATTATACCACCATCACTAAATCAAAGACTTACAGCTATATTGTGTTGAAACATCAGTTCCTGTACAATCACCAATTAATCAGGTATGTGGCAGTTACTGAGGAGAAACCTTTGTCATGCCAAGTTCATTATGCAAAATATTCTCAACTCTCTCATAGGATATGCTAATAGCATTAGTTGTTTGATTTATAGTCAATCACCGGTCATCCATCATCATGTGGTGACCAGATCAATATTTTCTCTGGTGGTGGCAGGTGCAGGATGTCCAGGTCTTGGGTCATCTTCAGTACTCTTCCTTTTCCTCCTAAATTCAGCTTCCTATTTTTGCACTGTTGATAAAGTTAGAGTATCATCCCCTAACATAGCAACCATGTCAATATGAATGTCCTTGGGGGCTAAACCCTTTTTATGTAGGTACTTGTTAACGCCATGATGCAAAATTTTGTACATTCTCATGAGAAGTCACTAGTTACTTTTGAAGTCTTCTTTGAACAGTTAGATGTCAATTTATCCAGAAAGAAACAATAGAGTTATAAATAAGAAGAGTTGAAATTAACGCATTCAAGATTTCACAGCCCTAGCATCACTGCTTCATAGTCAGCCTATGAAGTTTTCAGCCCACCTTCATAATTAGCTCTTACTAAGCTAGGAAGTTAAAGCTATTTAACTCATTAATGCATTATGTTCACATTTTTTAGTGAGGGATTTCTTAAAATTTTAAATCTGCCAGCCCTAAGATTACTAGCTAGCCCAATCACATGATAGAATGCATCTTCTCTCTCTGTGGAAAACTTGTTGGACATTGCTCGATCCCTTGTTTGGCTCAGAGTGGCCACCAGATTCATCAAACAGTGCACAAACATGATTTACCATGACTGTGATGAAGAGCCGATTGATGCTTTGTTGAAGATGATGATACAAGAAACAATTGCCAGAGTGAAACAGAATGATCCTGTGTAGGGAGAATGGTGTCTTATCAACCAGAAAATGGACTTGTGGGTTGACGCAAGCACCTTTGCAACTGGGGTATTATTGGAAGAAAACAGAATTGTGATTGAGGTTGCATGCTAGTTGCATCTAAACAATAGCTCCCAGCATATCAATTTAACCAACCTTGATGTGGTAATAAAAGGTATTAATCTGGCTCTTCAATGATAAACAAAAGTGTCCCATCTGAAAACTGACCCCTTGTGCATGTATCATTAGCTTAAGAACATCTTGAGTGGCAAGGTAAAGTCTGCACCAAGGCAGCAGGATAAATGTTGGTGAAGAGGAGGTTTCAAATATTCTCACAGTTAATTGAGGAATATCAAGAGTCAAATGACATGACATTAGTGAGAACAGACAAACAAACAAGAGTGACACAAAAATGGTTCAAGGCTATGAAGAAGAGGGAAGAAATGGCACCAAATATTTGTGCTGCTGCTCTGAGTGAGAGACCAATATTGAACATTCACATGAATCGGGGGTATTGATGCTGTTATCCCACACAAACCACAGGATGAATGAGGGACTTACAAGGTGGGGGATCTTGTTTAGGTTAGGTCCCAAAAGGATTCAAAGTGGGTCATGTGACTGGAGTCAGAAGTCAGTAGATGTTGGATTTCCATGTCACAAAAAAGATATGTGTCCTTTCCCAGAGTCAAACTCATCAATGAATGAGAGTAGCTCTGAGGAAAGTGCATGTCTGATCCAGGTAGGAACAATCTTGCCAGAATCCAATGGTGATTCATCTGCGAACGAATCCCCTGCAGATAAACCAGCTTTACCAAGTAGTCTCCCTGTCACTAGCCATCAGGAGGTTGATATGAAAGCTCCTCACTAACTCCTAGACAATGAAGTTGGAGCTATCCCCCTCAGAAGAAGCATGTGTCAGGAGCAGCCTGTGCCCAGCAGCACTTTTTGTGATCACAAGATCAATGGGGAGTCTGGTGAAATAGGACCAAGGAATTCTAACTTACCCATGACTAAGAGGCCACTATGTTTTGCCTATCAGGTCAGAGCCATCATTTGCAATTTAGGTAAAGCACGTGTGTGATTCTAGTGTTTTTAAAATTATTGCTAATTTGCATGCAGGGTCAAAAACCTGAATAAATGATGAGCTGCACAGACAAGCAGGAGATAATCTACAAAGCATGATTTGTGCTGAGCTGGGCTCATTGCAACTATCAACTACACCAGCAAGGGAGATTACGCAAATAGAGATAAAATGTTAAGGAAAATTTATGCAGTAATGAGTGAATTTTGTTATTTTTTATTATTGAATATATTATAAAACTCTTTAAGAAGAAAGTTACTCCCAAAGTAAGCTAGTAAATTAGTTTTTAAAAAAAGGCAGGCAACCTTCAATTTTTAGGTCATTCTTCAAAATCATTTATTATCTAAAATCATTTTTTTTTTATACTTTGTCAAAAAGTTTTATAGTTTATTCTGAAATGTGACATTTAAAAGCTTCTTTGTGATCTTGAACTGCACACCAGGTACTAAAATATAAATTTCCTCCAATGCCTTTTATTTTCTTTTGTAACTCTTGCACAAAGAAAAACAATTGTAAAGACATTTTTGTTCTATGCTTATTATAAGTGACAGAATATAGTTGTCAGTTGCTTTAAATTTAGACTTACTTACATTCATATTTCAGAATCAATTAAAGCAGTACTCTCTAGGGTTCTTTTCTGATAGTGTTTTTTTATTATTTTTTTTATTTTTATTTTTTTTTTGGCATGCTTTTTTTGGACCCCAATAAAATAGGACTGTACTGTAATATTTGTGCTCTTTATTAACAACGAATTCTTTTAATTACTTGATCAAAAGTTTGAGAACTGTTATTTACACAAGGAACCTTGTGCAATCATACTCACTTGTCAGATCTGAAAATTGTGCATTTATACAAGGATGGATCAATAAGTCCATTGCTTAACATGTAGTTATTAGCTGAATTTTTATTAGAATTTCTCACTGTATAATATTCAGTCTATTTGTTTAACATTCACTAATAAAATAAAATGTTTATAAGGATGGAGGTTAGGCTGAAAAATAAATTTGTTGTGTGAAATAAATGCATTTTAACATTAGGCAGTGTACTTGTTGATGTATCTACATAAACTTTGTTTTTCAAATTTCCACTACAGCTTCAGTACAAATTTCCATTCTTTAAATATAAATTTATTATCTATTTCTAAAAGTATTTTTCACCTAAAAAAGAAAAAAAATAGAAGAAAACAAGCTGTAACATTGAGGCTGGTCAGTACCTAGATGAGTGATTACTTTGAAATACCAGGTGTTGTAAACTTGGATGTGTGGGTAATGTAATGGATAATGGCTTGGAATTGTTAATTGTAGAGCTGAGTTCCAATTCCCATCAGGTTCATTATATTCACTTACATGCAAATACCCTTGGAAGAGGTATAAATCTACCTCTTCTCTCCCCACAGCTATGGGTTAATTAGCAAGACTTGTATAACTAAACTATTATTATCTCAAAAAAAAATTCTTAAAGTTTAAAATATTTTCTGGCTTTAAATAACCTAGAAAGAGTTGATAAACTTAAGAAAATGAATTAATCAGTCTTGAGGAAGGTATGAATTAATCTATTCTCCGTTCATTTATTGCTTAATTAGTAGGACTTGTATCAGTAAATCATTATTATCTCCAAACATATTCTTACAGTCTAAAATATTTTCTGGCTTTAAATAACCTGTAAAAGTTTGATAAGCCATAACAACACATCAATCTTTAAAATTAAGTACATGTTTAGAAAGATGTTTTTTTATTCCAATGAGGAAAAATTTGCTTTTCTTTTATTATTCATGAATAAGGAAAAATTGTACTAACTTCTAAGTTAAAATGAACATTATCAGACCAACTAGAATGTGTTTTCTTCCCTAAATTTTGATCTTTGGTCAGATTTTGTAAAGAATAAACATGTATCCAAATTTTAACACCATGAGTATATGACTTATACTTTTGACTAGCGTTCTTCTTCTTTGTGTCATTTCCCTTCAGGATGAGAGCGATCATGGCTCTCCACAACTTTCTATCTCTCTCAGTCTCTGTTCTGCTATTCATTTATACAAGTTCATTAGGTAGGTTAATTGTTAGTTTCCTCTTTCCTTGAATATATCCTGTGAGTATCAAATTCTCTAAGCTTTCTGTCTCTTTTTGATCCTAAGTATAAACATCCTTTCATGTCCATAAAAGAAGACAGGACTATTTATATTTAGATTAGCACTTTTGCTGATGATCATAGTATCTGTGCACTCTGACTAGGATTAAAATGGCAGTAAGCCAAGGATCAAAGTATACTATCTTTCATTCTGTGAAAAGTGTTTTTTTTTTTGTCTGTGAATATACCCACAGACCCAATATTTTGGAAACTTGGTTTTGGATCAGATCAAGCTTAGGTTTGCTACTGGCAACATTTAACCTAGTACAACCTGCTACATAGATAGATGGATGGATGAATGGTTAGTGTCTAAACCAGGTTCCACACTAGCTTTTCTTCTGGTGAGGAGGGTGGCATGTCACACCACAGGATGAAAAACAAGACCTGTCAAAGGGCAGATGAGCTTCTTATAGGAGCAAATGGCCAACATATACATATATATATATATATATATATATATATATATATATATATATATATAGGTCTCGAGGCTTGAATGGCAATCTTCCTAGAGATGGTGTCCTGATAAAAACTTGAACTACCATGAATGTCTAAGTTGGGTATCAGAAAGAGAATCTGGCCTTGTGAAATCATCACAACAAATTGTGTCAGGCAGGACCAACCTTGCTTTGTGCAAGATTAATCCTGGCCCTGCCCCAACAAAAAAAATACAGCTATGTATGTATAGCTGGGCTGAGAAATTTTCAGTATCTACTCATGTGTGTGTTTCATTTTTATATATGTGGATAATTGTCTTAAAATATAAGATCATCAAAAATGTATTTTCTCTTTCTTTGCTCTGTAAGCATCTGTTTATGTTGAAAGATAAAAGTTTGGTCAAAAGTCAGGTAAAAATTCAGTCCTTTGGTAGTGAGAGTGGAGGGTACAGGCCTTGAGCAATGGTAAATAGAGGCCATATACTACCCAGATTACATGACCCTACACTTAGCTGTACCAACAACATCCAAAATAATACAGGAGATTACATGTGGGGCTGACTGGGCCGCAAGAGTTGCCAGAAAGTTGACAGCCAATTAGCTTTGGGGCTCCACTCTGGGATTTCTGTCAGGATTTACTTCCATGGTCTTTTGCATGTATGGATATGGCAAAGGTTTAAAATAAGGATTTTCCATCCCTTATGCGGATTGCCTTCCTGGACTGTCAAGCTCCATCTACACAAAGCAGCTTGTTATAAGGCACCAGTTATTCACCTTCACCCATTCTTCACCTTAGAGCTGGACTTAATTGTCAGAGGCTATTTGAGACACATGCCACGGAAGCATTTCATAGACATTTTACATGACTGGCTCTACTGCATTGATATAATATCAATAGAGTTGAAGGTATTTAAATCCTGAAAGACAAATACACTTTTTCTGTTTTTTTCTCTGTATTATAAATTGAAAACATCCAAGAAATGCAAATATTGCTGATTCTACTCTTTTTGATTAGAAGAACATCCAATATATTAAAATAAAGCACATGAGAAGCAGCCAACCATTTCACAATGTATCACCTGATCAGCAGAAGCTTGTAAATATTCAACTGAGCATGAAATGCACAAGGAATGTCAATTTGATCCTGTAATTTAAGAATGCAAACAGATCAATATTATAAGCTGGTGCATATAATGTCTTAATCAATTACATAATGCCTAACTAATTTTTGCCTCTACTCACACTAACATATAGATATATATGTGTGTGTATATATATATATATATATATATATATATATATATATATAAAGAAAGAACAGTCAGATTTATAATCCAGAGTTCTTTTACATTTATTTTTAAAAACAGCGCTCAATACTTGCTATAAAAATTATATAATTTTATATTATATACCATGTTAATTTATTAATATATCTATGGCTGAGCTGAGAAACTTTCAGTATCTTCTCATGTGAGTGTTTCATTTTTATATATGTGGATAATTGTCTTGAAATATATGACCATCATATGTATTTTCTCTTTCTGTTGACTGGCTCTGTAAGCCTCTGTTTATGTTTTTATATATATATATATATATATATATATATATATATATAGAGAGAGAGAGAGAGAGGGAGACAAGCATAATATTAGTGGTCAATGTGTGTGTGTGTGTATGTATATATATATATATATATATATATATATTTACATTCAAAAATTCCCAAGAGGATAGAATCCAAGTAGAACTCAATGTCCAGGACAGAGTAAAAATATAATATAAAAGGCTCAAACACTAATATTCCATGGTTATAATTTATTACATTGGAATCGTAATCATGATCCAATTCATCAGACCTACAAATTATGATTACAATGTAATAAATTACAACCATGGAATATTAGTGCTTAAGCCTTTTATATTATATATATATATATATATATATATATATATATATATATATATATATATATATATATAAAAATATTCAGCACACACAAAGCAAAAATGTTTTCTTGGAATTTTTTAATATTTTTGCATTACAAATGAGTTTTGAAGATGAATATAAACTTTTCTATATATTTTGAACATATATCAGTTAATATTATTTCATTTTATGTAGTCTTTTATTGTTATACTAGATAGAAAGCCACTTTAATAACTTAGATAATTGATCCCTTAATTTCGTGGCATAGTAATTGTGAGTTCAGTTCCTGAGCTAGGTAATACAGACACAGACTTGGTGGAAACAGTTAACAATAACTGTGGATTACTAAATAAGAATAATACAACTAAATACTGTAAATGGAATTTAATAAATCATGATAAATATGAAGCTAGACCAGAATAAGAGCGGGCATTTAAGTCTCTTTTTTTAATCAATTGTTTAGAAATTCTATCCAAAAAAAGTTTGTCATTGATTAATATACTTATTAGTTTAACAACTTAATGTTGTTTAAAAATCGATGTTCTAGATAAGATATTAAAATAATTTTCCTTACACTGAACTCATGCTGTGTGAAACTTGAAAATCCATAATTGATGTGATATTTTCCATTTGCCAATCCCATCTTAAATGAAACAGTAATGTTTTCCATAACAGAGTACTTGTGCCAATCATTTTGATTTTTGTGCACTGAAACAAGTAATGAAGACATAAAACATCCATATTTTATAATCCTTTCACATGGCTCTTTATTCTATCCTTTTTATGAACAAGGACATTTTCTCACAAATCTCTTTTTCCCCCATTCATAAATTCTCAATATGAGATTGTCATTCAAATGTATGTCAAGTGATGCAGGATCTTCATGAATGAAAACACAAATTCTCATGGATAAGGTCAGAGTGCTTATTAAATAATGACTCCTAGCTTAATATTAGACAAGTCACAACAAATTTCCCCTAACCAATTTGTATCACTTTCATTTAGAAATCAAATATATTTGATTATCAACTTGGATTTATCTTGGCAACATTACTATCAGTTTTACTATAAAAGTTCATAAACTGACAGTATTTATACGATTAATATTGCCTGATTCATATTTTACTATGACAAGCTAAAAATTTTAATTTTGACCCTCAAAAAGATTTGTGGGTAAATGTAAACTTATGAGTGCAGAAATACATTTTACATTTCTGGGAATGGGATCATCATTTCTCATAAAAGAAAGGGAAACAGAGAATTCTCAATAATGATTCTCTTTCCTTTCTCTCTCCTCCTGTGTATGTGTATGTATAATTATGCATATTTAATTAAAGACCAACACAATTTCTTTAAAATCTTTTAACTTATTTCTTCTTCATTTTAAATCATTTTCCTGTTTTCTAGGCAGAGTTTGAACATAAATTGTCCAATGCTATCTGTGTATCTTTGACATATGCCATTATCGAACAATTTTTTGTGAGTTAAAAAGGCTGCATGCACATTGTGTTTCTTTGGTAGTTTTCAAGTATTGCATCAGCATAAAGTATCTTTTCATTTTTTTTTTTTTTAAGATATTGGAAACTTTAACCAAACTCTATCCACAAACTGAAAAAATGGTCTCAACCAATACAAAAAAAAAAAAAAAAATTAAACAGAATGTTCTTAGGTTTTCAACCACACATATTTAAATGAGAGATTGCTGCCCAAATACAGCCAATATAGATATGTGTATGTGTGTATGCACCTACACACACACACACATATATATATATATATATATATATATATATATATATATATATATATATATATATATATACACACACTTTCATTTATTCTCCCTTATCCTTGTTCTAATTTAATTTTAAAAGTATAAGAATTCCTCAGAATTTTAGCAATAACCTTTAGAGGGTATAGATGCCAAGATGAAAGATTTGGGGGTTATCTTCTTTTTCTTTACCCAAAATCTTCTTTCAAAATGAAAGCAGAGAGCTATCATAGAATTTTATCTATTCTTTGAAAATAGATACTGCTGCAAACATTCACAGGAGATTGGTGAACGTTTATGGAAAGACTGCACTTGATGAATTCATAGAATTAATGGCAATTCTGGAGAGAAAAGAGAAACTTACATAAGTGACAGGTCTCGTAGTGGCAGGCCAGCTGCTGCTGCATTTAAGGTTAAACAGGCTGCTGCTTTCATTACATCTGTCATAAAATCACTATTGTAAAATTTTGTGAAAGCCTATAAGAGAGCCATGATAGTATCTGAAGTCTAGTACAGTTACTATACACAAAGTGTGTGCCCAAGAAGCTTCTCCAAATTTGGTGTACATATCTTCATTCAAATTAAAAATGAAGGAAAATAGATTTGGAATTCTCAGGCTTTTGTGTTAATTTTGCTCTCCTTTGTGCACTTCTACTATTGAATCTATTTGTAATTAAAAAATAGGCGTTATTTTTTGACAAGCCCTCATATATTATATAAACGTGTGTGCATACATGTATACCAGAATTATATATATATAAGAAATGCCAGGAACATCCTAGCAATATATAATTAAACTGATGAAAATTAAGGTTGATACATGATTCATGACTAAGTTTATTGAAGAAGACACTAAAAAATTTTATCTCAGTGGAGTCATACAATAATCACTTTTTTAAAAAGAAAACTTTTTCATATCACTACAAATTAATCACTCCAGATTACAAATATCTTTAAAAAGCAAAAAAAAGTTTTATTATATTTTATAAAATTAATAGGGGTCCAATTTGCTATGTAAAATTAATTGTAAAATAATCCCCTCCACCTCTATGAAAGCTAAAATAAATATGCTCATAAGACATGATTTCTTAAAATGTACGAAAAATAATTTTTTAAATTTATAATCTGGAATAGTAATACAGTGTAACCCAGATATAAGAGAGTTGTCAGGACCGTAGAATAAGTCTCTTATATCTGGGTTTGGTCTATTTTGTTTAGGTAAGTATGGCTCTAATTTGGGACCAGAGAAAATCTCTCTTATATCCGGGTTTCTCTTATGTCCAGGTCACACTGTATATGAAAAATGGACTCTAGATTACAATTTTCAAATACATTTTTAATAAGCATATTTGTTTTGGCTTCCATAACAGGGATCAATTTACAATGAATTTACATAGCAAACTGGACCCTCTATTAAATTTTTTTATTTTTCTGTTTTTTTTTATATTCATGTTCTAGAGTCCTTAATCTGTAGTAATGTGAAAAAAAAATTTAAAAAGTCATTATTTCTGGTTGTAATGCCTATTGTACTACTTCAGATTTGCTTAAATATGATGCAAGTTTTAATTTCACTGTGAGGCTTTCTTATAGGCATAAAAAGTATTTTCATTCAAAGAAGTCAGTACCTGGAAATGATATAAAGTACTAAAATATTCAGTTAAATTTTGAAGCACTGAATATACATTACCTAAAAACAAATGTCAGAGAAAGACAATCTGAATAAATTAACTTTGCTTGTTTTACAAGTACTATTTCCGACCATTATTCTTTGCTTATTTTCTGATCAATTTTCAACACCTTTTTTACTGTGGCTTATTAAAGTTTTTTTTTTATTCTTTTTCCACATGTTTTCTTGTTTATCCAATTCTGTACAAATTTCCAAAGAATTACTTTCCAAATGCTCAACATGGTTTCTGCTTCTCCTTGCAGACTCATTGTTTTGATTGCTTCAACCCCCTCCCCAACCCTCAACATTTCCTTGCTTATATTTTGTTCAGTGTAAAATTATAAATTTCCTCATTAGCCTGTCAAAAGATTTTGAGCATCCAACCATCCTCTGTACCTAATCTTGTCCTTCCCTCTGCCTGTTGGCCCCATTTCCTTTTGATATGGGTGCCTATTCCCTCCTGGATAAAAGCCTGGGAAAAGTTGATGGGGAGGTTTATGGCAAAGGGTTAATTTCCTTTATTCTAGACCAATAACCCTTTTCCCTTGTCTAGTCCCTGAGATTCCAGTGTTATTCTAAATCTCACTATCTTCTGGCTTTTTTTGTATCTGTTCCTTTCAGTTTGAATGTTTGGGATTTGTAAGCAAAACAAATACATTTTGTAATGTTTGGTATAGCTTTATTTTCAGTTAAACATTGATTGATCAATAATTTGATTTTCCTTGCATAATTTAATCCTAACAAAATCTATAAGAAAATTGCTATGCCTAATCAGATCATGTTTTGTCATAGATGAACTGATTAAGTTCCCAAGTCAGCAATTTGACACTTGCATAAACAAACTGGTAAGTTTTTTAACAAAAATAATTCAAATTTTAAGAATATTTATTTAACTATTAACTATTTTCCTTATCAATATTGAAACTAATGATTATAAATAAACAATTGAAACTGAGATATTCCCAAAAAGGGCATTCAATTAATTAAAACTGAGATATCCCCAAAAAAGGCATGGCATGTGGAATTAGAACAATCTACCACTGTGGACTAAATAAAGGATTCAATTTGAAATTCCAATATATATCACCCAAAGAAGGCTGGAGTATACCATGGCCAAGACATTGGCAATAAAGATGAGCACAACAGTTTTGATGGTGTAAATAGTGGATATATATATATATATATATATATATAGAGAGAGAGAGAGAGAGACACACACACACACACAAATAGTGCAGTGGATAAATTGATATCTGAATTACACAAAAATGAAAATAACAGTTACATTTCATTTTAACAAATATATTTACCAAAATTACACAAAAATATCTTGAAATACTAACAAGTAAATTCATTCAATAAAATTGCCATTGACTTCAACTATGGCCTCCAGACAAATCAGAATCTCCTGAAACTCTTCTAGACAGTCCCCTTGTTTAAGATGGTGAATGAGGCCATAATCCTTGCCTTCAGTTCATCTTTGGTGTTATAAGTAGTTTTGTTGATCTCTTGCTCAACTGTCCCCCACACATAATAATCAAGGGGGTTTCAGTCTGGTGAGTTAGGTGGTCAGATGTAAGAGTGATGTGGTCACAGAAATTGTCTGACAGCCAGAACTGTACATGATCCTGTTGCCAGACATAGGGTCTTCCAATAGCCACCCTCTTGACTCTCAAGGCACTTTATGTAGGCCTCTGTGTTTAGTTTGGGGCCCTGTGGGAAAATCAATGGAGGCAAAACATCACCATAACTAGTGATCTCTCCAAACACCTTGATGTTAACTGTATATATCATCCAACTTTTTTGAATTCTCTACACTGTCCTCAGATTGACACCCAACACTCTGAAATGTTCATATTGGAGCTTTTAGCACAAATGCTAAATAGTACAGCAATCCATTTCCAAATTTCTGGTGAAGAGAATTGCGTCATGGTGGTCTTTTTCTCACTGATGGTGCCCAACTGACCCTATTATATTGTGTAGTCAACAAAATCAAAAACAAACAACATATATGCATGAAATTAAAAATGGCGACAATTTACCATCCTATATATATATATATATATATATATATATATCCTTTGTGTGATCAACATATTGTGAAGATGCCTTCAAAAGGAGAAAATTAAATTTAACAACTGATTTTTAATATATGTATGTGTATAAGAATCATAATCCACTAACTGCAGATGATGGGAATTTTCATCACTACAATTTTATGACTCTATTGAGGATGATGGAAATTTCATCTGTAGTTAATTTAACTAATTTAATTCTCTAGAACCTTAATTCACAATTATTTTGAATAAGTTTGGATCAATTCTAAGCAACTGACACTTTTTGTAATATCTGGATTAACCAAGCAAAACAACTTAGATTATGTTGATGGTTATAAAAAGAAAAAGCACAAATATGATTTATTTTATAAAAATTTGAAGCACTATACAGATATGAAGAGGCATGTGTCTTATTTAGCATTTAATCTTATTAATACTTCTATTTTACAGAAATATGTTAGTGCTTAGACCTATCGAGAAATTATATTAGCTGATGTTAGAAATAATGACTGATTCCTACACCAGTACTATGTAATCAGTTATTAAGTATAATGGCAAATGACAAGGCATGAGATACAATTCTGGGAGAATTGTATTGACCCCTCCCCCCCCATTGTCTAGTTTGGAGACACAAGAAAACAAAAGCAGAAGAAATAATGTGAATTTGCTAGATGCAAGAACAAATTTAATACCAATCAACTTGTAGAGCAGTGCTACCTGTCATCTGTGGTTTTTGGAGTACAACATCAAAGACAAGACTTACTTTTATGTACAGAACACAAAGGAAATCAAACTAAGGATCAGGAAGGATTTTATTGCTGAAGACCAAAGTCAAAATTAGTCTGTCTGTCTCCCTCTGGAAAAACTTTTTATTAAACTTCACTCAAAGTCAATGGCACCATTCATAAAGTCAATCAATACCAGTTCACAAATGGATTGACCAGCATGGACATCCTCTCCTGCCACTTAATTGATTACAGATATCAACCAATTTATGACAGTCATTAAGACAATTTTTTGGTGCCTGAATATTGAGAATATTAAAATACTTTAATTTATGATTATTTCACTTTATGATAGCTGAAGTCTTTTAAGGGCTGAAAGAATACCAATGTAGTTGTAACTGCACCTGCTGAAAATTCTTAACAAAAGGGTTTTATGACCCCCACCCAACCCTACTACCTGTTTACATTAGTCTAAGCTAGCACACCAGCATGATTTGGTGATTTTTCTTACCAATTTTTTTCAAAGGTCATTTTGATATCATACACCCAATATAGCTGGATTCCTTTGTTTTATATTTTCTTTGTAACTAAATTTGCTTTTGTTATTAATGGAATTGATGTGTACATTTGTTAATTATATACTTACTTTTTTTTTTAAGAAATACTCTGAAAGAATTGAGATTCATTCAAAAATGCAACTTATTAAATGTACAAGCAAGAAGAGACTGTCTTATGTAATAGTAGTTCTATTTAGCCTACATTTACCTTTTTTTTTCTTTGACTCTAAGAGTCACATAATCAATAGAATTATCCTCAGATTGTACTTCTCCATAACATTTAAAGATCACATCATTTTTTGAAATTATTTGTTTTTTACAAATATAATGCAAACATTGTAGAGAGATTTCTTAATACAACATGGTGATGAAAAATTCTCAGCCCAACCAAGAATGGAGCAACATAGTGCCATGAAATATACACGCTATTTCATATATTCACCCCACAGTTAAGTGCATGTGGGTCATCATTTCTCAAGTTTCTTTAACCCTACCAAAAACTTATGATGTCGGAAATACTTCTCTGCTATTGCTCTCACTTCCAAATCCCTTGATAATTTCCTCCTTTTCAAACTCCTTTTAAGGTTTAGATAGTGGGAATATTTAGATGAAAAATGATCTAATGTGTAGGGTGGATAAGACTGTGCACTCAACCCCTAAATTATTCCAAATAATATTGCTGACCTTTTGGGAAGATGCATTCTCCTGCAAAAAGAACATCATTTTTTTAATTCTTTCAATGTGTCCTTTAATCAATTAGTATCGTATTGTGTATTAACTCTTTGCTCTTTTAGAAGATAATCATCAGAATCTGAAAAAAAAACAAACATGGCTGTAACCTTTTCTGATGACTTTTAGGTCTAGAATTTCTTCACCTTTGGAGAAGCTGAACATTGCTAATGCATTGAGTGCTGTTTGGCCTCTGGGCCATGGTTATATAACCATGTTTCATTGACAATGACATGTGATTCATAATATTATCACTGAAAAGGCTATAAAATCAATTTAAAGATGTCCAATTGATACTGCTTCCAGTTAGTATTCAAATATTTTGGCACTCACGTGGCTGACAGTATCTGCATACCCACTTGCTAATGAAGTCCAATATATTCCCTCGGTGAATCAAGTGCTTCAGCAGTTACATTTGGCCAATATTTATCAATTTGCCCAAATTAAGCCATGAAAATGAAATTGACACCCTTCATAGCCTCTCAGTCTATGCTGTATCTTCGAGTTTCATAATCTCTATGCTGGAAGTTGTTGACATCATTTCTTCCCAATTAAGTACAGCAGACACTTTTCACTCATTGTTTAAATTGTATACCCATGGATTTCCTCTGGAATTTTCTTTTGCATTAACAGGAATTTCATGATGGCCTCAAGTTGAAAATTGAAAATTCTACACTTTGAATTGACATGCTTTAGTGAATGATCTAAAACATTAAAAAATAAGCACAAAGAATAACTTTAGCATATAAAAGATCACTCCTTCTAGCTAGAGTTGGAATGAGAAAATGGTGAGATGTATGAATCCATCTCTACCCCACCTAGCTATTGGTTAAATAGTATGACTTTTATCTAGAAAAATCATTGCTATTCTCAAACAATTGTTAATGCTGTGTTCACTGGCAAAAAATGAATTATTCTTATGATCAAAAATGTGTTTGAGCTTTACATGACCCACAAATGGTTGATAAGCCATAAAAAGTAAGTCAATCAATCAAAAAAATATTTATGGTTTGAGTAACAAAACATCTTTTGAAGTTGGTCAAGCTGAGAACTTTTCAGCACTGTTACATGAAAATAACTATGTCCTGTGTCACTTTCTTTATCATGTAAGGATATAGTTAAATTATATTTTTATTTTGTGCACATGAGGAAGCTGTAAGGCAAAATGATTCTTTTGAATTATGATTTCAATGTGTCCAATTTTGCTATCATCATCTGAAATATTTTCCCCACAGATGGTTTTATATATATATATATATATATATATATATATAACATACTTGCTTTTTTGGAATTTTTTTTTTCTTAATCAATAAGAAGAGAGAAAAACCCCAGAGGAGAAATGACAAGGTAGCATCATAGGTGAATGCAGTTAACAGAACAAGCAATTTTGCTTTTGTGTTAAGAATAGGTAATGTGGTATCCTATGCTCACGTTGTACAAGCAATAGACTCACCTACGCAGGCTATACAATCTGTAACTTACTTCCCTTCTATTTTGTAGCTGAGTTTTGTTTAGCTAAATAAAGCTTAGTACCTTTTACTTCTGTTCTAAATTTTATTTTACTAATTACAGACAAGAAAAAATCAGTTTCTGTAATAATCTCAGAAAATCAAATCCTATTGATTGAATAGTTTTCTGTAACAGTATTCTATACAGGAAATGATCTTCTGTAATAGTATTCTATACAGGAAACAATCTTCTGTAATAGTGTTCTATACAGGAAACGATCTTTCATAATAGCATTCTATACAGGAAACAATCTTCTGTAATAGTATTCTATACAGAAAATGATATTGACAATTCAACATTCTTTCCAGCCATGATAGATTGACCAAATAAAATAAACATGAATGAAGTAAAGCTTCACAATATTGTATTCTAAACATGGAATTTAAAAGGTGATGAAGCCCTACATTCACCATACACTTGTTAGAAATTTTCTTTTTCTAGACACTGCTTAGAGCATATTAAAAAGCTATAGCTTAAATGACATTCATTGTTAATCTTAAGGACAAGATACATCTATTAGGCCACTTAAAATCTTGATCAATCTGTTATAATTTCACTTAAGCTATAGATAAAGAAGAATTGTAAATGTCTGATTAAAAAAAGCTGTAACCATCAAATATTACCAGATCTCTTGGAATTCTCCAGTTGATTATTAAGAACTAAATTTTTAGTTGTAGCTTGGAAAAAAGTATAAGCTTTTCAAAAGAACTATTGAAAGACATGAAAATATCAAAAACTAAAGCAGCAGTAGTACTCTTTTATCATTTCACCCCCAAACAAGGCAATAAATCCACTAAGACACAAGAGTTTAATGAGTGTAAAAGAATAAGAGAAAAAGAAAAACATTAAAGAGAGAGAACAATAAAATAACAGGAATTAAGAAAACAACATTGAATTTAAAATTTTTAAAGATTTTTTTGAAGAAATCCACTTACCTTCAGAAAGGCGGAGGCCAATAACCTGCCAATACTATTGGCTCCATGATATAAAGAAAAACCAGAGTGAATATTCCATCATTTATAACAGAAAATGGTTGATGAAATAGCTTGGTTATGCTTCCTATGGGGTTGATAGAATAACCTGGATGTGTTGGCTAGTGTACTTACCTTCAAATACATATAATACATATAAAGTCAGTGGCAGTGAAGAAGAAGGGAGAAAGTCAATGAGGTGGAAGAGTGGATTTGATTTGCGGCTATTTGAACTTACTGCTCTGTGAATTTGTGATAGCTCTTCAAATCTGTAGCAGACTATCATCATTTCTATAAATAGTTTAATAAGCTCTTAAATTATTGGAAAAAAAATCTACACGACATCTCACATTATTAACCACTTTTAATTTTTCCTAATTTTAGAATAAACTAATGAATGGATTCACAGATATATTTGCACTATCAATGTGCAGGAATTTCACATATCTATAAATTAAAGCAAATTACATGTAACTCTTACAATGTGGCAACTGTTTTATGAATTTTATTGAATTTTCTAAGTTTCAAATTATTAGCCAAATAATATTAACTCCATGAAATATTATGTTGTAATTAAACATTAATTACAAAATCATTAAAACGTTTTCAAGGTTATCTTTTTAAACAAAAGTTGAAAAACATCATTATGAAGATAGCATTAAAAACATATTTTGCTCTGATATTCATCAGTTTATTTTTGCCAAATATATTGAAGTATTGCTGTACATAAGTGTTTTCTTTCTCAAGACATTTGAATTCTTCTTGAACTATGAACCTGAATCTTGTACTTTTTGATACTTCCTTGTTGCCTATATATCAAAAGATTTCAGCACTTAACAAAGACTTTTTTTTTCAAAGAACACAGATTAGTAAGGTATAGTCTGCTTGCACTTATATGACTGACACTGGTATCATCATTTTTTCTTTATCTGACAAATCAAACTTAAAGCTTCAAACTCTCAACATGGCTATTAATTTGAGAGTTCAAAATTCAAGATACTAATGGCTGCCTTTGTTTACATCTGTGAAGAATAAAGTGATTTTCATCCTAATTGCGCAGATAGTTGTTGCCATCCTTCAAGAAAAAAAATTCTTTTTATGTGCCATGCCTTTTCAGGACAGGAGCAATCATGGCTCTCCACAACTTCTTATACTTTGTAGCTCTTAATAAAGTTTGTCATTTCCCAAGCTCATCATATAGGTTACTAGTGGCTGCACTCTGTCCCTCTTGCATTCAATATGTACTGTGAGTATCAAATTCTTCAAAACCTCTTTCCTTATGTGTCCTAGAAATATCAACTGCCTCTTTCTGATTGTAAGTGTTTGTTTTGTCACCATTTGCCTTAATACTTCCTCATTACTCAAGTGAGCATGGTATTCACAGCATACTTCTGGAGAACCACATTTCTGTTGCCTGAAGTCTGTTCTGTATCTGTGAGGAAATTGTTCAGCATTCACTGCGATGTAGGAAAACATTTTTTTCTGCTTGAAAGTTATTTCTTTTTATTCTTGCTTTTTTTTAAATATTTACTGGAATCTATTTTTTTTTTTTAAAAAAACAAACCTTTAGATTCCAGTAAGTATTCAAAAAGCATTTTGAATTAATATGAACATAATTACCCCTTCCCCTATGTAATAATGTTGAAATTACTTACACCCTTCTCACATGTATTCATGCTGAACGTCATTATCTCCTTGCTTCATGTAATCATACTGAATGTCATTGCCCCCTTACTGCATGTAAACACACTGAACGTCATTACCCACTTCCCCCACGTAACCAAGCTGAATGTGAATACCCCTTTCCCCCATGTAATCCTGCTGAACACCATTACCTTTTCCCCATGTAATCACGCTGAACATCATTACCCCTTCCTCGATGCAGTGCTGCTGAACATCATTCCCCTTTCCACCATGTAATCCCAGTGAACATCATTACCCCTTCCTTATGTAATTACACTGAATGTTATTACCCCTTCCCCCATGAAATACTGCTGAACATCATTACCCCTTCACACATATAATTCTGCTGAATGACATTACCCCTTCCCCACAGAATCCCACTGAACTTACTCTTTCCTCTATGTAATCCCACTGAATGTCATTACTCTTTCTGCCATGTAATCCCACTGAACATCACTATCCCTTCACACATGGCAATAATGTAATCTCAGGTTGAAAAAGTGAACCCAATGAAGAAATATTAAAGGAAAGCAAAGTGAAAGTTGGAAATATTTTCAAAGAATAAACTTTGATATTAGTGAATATATTTGTTAGACTGTTGATTAGAGTTGCAAATCTACTGGCATAATATTAAAAAGGATTCTGATGTGAATAATGATTGGATTGATTTCAGTAAATTTGGTGATTGGGAAATTATATATAATGATTTGGAGATGATTGTGAGGAAATTACATTAGATAATTATGTATAAGATGGAGATCAGGGGCAAAAGTCTGTGAGATGAAAAGATAAGCAATGTCTGTGTTCTTACTAAAGCTAGACAGGTAGCTGATGAATTTGTGAATGTCATAACCGATCTCTGTAAAGATTGACTGACATGTTCAAAGGAAACACTTTGTATAGCACTTTGGCTGATTTCTTCCAAACAGTGAATGTGTCAGACAGTAGATGTTAAGGCAGCTTATTTGCAGAGTGACAGGATTGGAGAGGGGAATTTATTTCCAATATCCATCCTTACACACACCTTTGAAAGTAAATAAATATATATACAGATCATGGGATGCAGCTAAAACACAGTAGATGAGAGTTAGAAATGAATGTCCCTTTCTTTGAATAATTCTCTTCATTCTACAACACTGGCAAGTTTGAAGGAAGAATGGATGATTTTCTTTGGGCTGGTACCATTCTGTTTGAAAAGTGTATCTTCTTGGATGGAAGCTCTGTATCAATTAAATATATTACACTTAACATTATCTCTACAAATGATAGTTTAACAGAAAAACAACTTCAGTACATATCATTATTTATCAACAATAAATTTAGTGAAACTAGCAAAAATGAAACAGAAGAGCTACAGTTTCTTGATGGATCAAGTTCAATTGGTTAGCTATAAATGCCAAGTTTGATATTGTCTTTGACACCTGTAATTTAAATGGGTTCTATAAAAGTGCTACTTGAGATGATCTAAAATTAAACAAGGATAACAACAGACTGACCCATGATAGATATTAAAGTTGTTTTTCCAAAAAAGGGCAAAACATAAAATCTTATTTCCATGAGTGTTTCTCTCATACAATCTTTCCTAAACATCCTGATTGAGGTTTTCAATGATATTTTATAATTTTGGGTGGAAAACTCAGAAAAATCATTGTCCAATATATTGGCAATTATGACAAATAAGAAGGGGAGTTAATCTTGTCTGTAAAGAGACAGTCATTATCTGACTGGGCTGAATTTGCCATTTATTTACATTGCCAGTATAATAAAGAATTATTAAGTTGTCTTGAGTTAAAAACAAAAGTTTTGTGAAGATATTATATTCTTCTAAAAAAAGATTAGATGTCAGTCAGTTATGTGCCATGCATGATACACGCTTAGGTGATCATGTACCTTTCGATACATGACTGACGAGGCAGATTTTTTCCTGCAGTCGGTTGCCATTTCTTTCTGCGGTAAACCAGTTGCTATCCAAGGTTATAGAACACGGTCTATCCTGTTATTTGCCCATAGCTTGGGGAGAGGATTCATACCTTTCCCAACGGTATTAGCACATAAGTGAATGTAATGGATTTGACTGGAATTTGAACTTGGATCCCCAATTCCTCAATCCGAGACGCTATCCATTACTCCACCATGTTAGTTGAGAAATAGTATAAGATGGATGGGTGCATCTCAACAGACTTATTGATAATTTCACCAAAATAAAATGGGGATGGAGTCAGTAGAAAAATTAAGACCTTATGTCAGTGTTCCTTAAAAAAAAAAAAAGAGCCCTTAAGTACCCTGGGAAATATCAAGGGGACTGATCAATTTTGTAACTCCTCCTTTGTCCATATGTGATTCCGAACTAAAACATTGCCTCATGCCATATTCTACTCAAGTAGTCATGTACATAAAGTCATTTTGCAATCTGCCCTAACCATTTCTTTTTGGGTGGGATGATTGATAAAAAGCAATATTCTTACTCCTGAGCAGTATCTTCATTCAAAAAACAATTATACACTTCTTTTTTTTTTTTTGTATTGGTTCTTTTAAGCAAATGGCAAGTTAAGCTGAAACTTTTTTTAACTCTTAATCTCTCTTACCATTTTATCCCCTATATTTCTGTTGGCAAGAAGCATTGGAACCATTGATGCGATTGTTAATTAACAGCAAAAAATATATAATATAATAAATGAAAATAACACATGACAAAAATACATGTTCCACTTTTTTTATATTGGTGACAATGTATGTATTTTCATGTGTCTTCAACACAACAATGAAGGAATATTTCAATCTTATTAACAGCTTAATTTTTAGTAACTTTGATAAATTTTGTTTCTATGTTAGTTACTAATAAATTTCACTAGTTATAATAAAACTTTACAATTATATTTTCTTAGCAATTTCCAATTTAAACTCAAATTTGATCATTGATTAAACCTGGGTGGGTAATTAATCAATATTTTAAGTAACCTATTTTTCATTTGGTAAAGAAATTAAGCAATAAAAAGAACTTCTCAGGAATGTACATATTTATGAGAATCAAATTAATATCAACTGTCCAGTTCATATTTTTGGCAAGAATGAAAATATATAAAGGACAACTGAGTGATTCTTTAACAGCTGTAATGGACACTTTTCCTGTTTTTACAGCAACAGATCCTCAACTCTTGCACATTTAGAGACAAATTTAAACCACCAATAACAAGTCCAAAATATTTGCATATATGTAGCTGCTTCAGTGCCAACAGAGATTATAAGAAAGCTTAGAGATTTATTACTGGAGCACCAGTCATTTTATTATATGATAATTTTTTTTAAATTACAAACTTCCATTTCAGAGCAAAAAAAATACAGGAATTATTAATTGCAGAAAAATTAAATGAAAATTCTCATCAGTTTTGCAAAGCTAAGATTTTTAGCATTTTTGTTACTGCAGATGTAATGACAAATGTCAAATTTGCTTAAAAGATTCTGCTATCTTTAATAAAATGTTTTGTATTTGAGGGATAAAGTGCTCTCACTGTTTTCGGTATTCTTAAATATCCAAATTTCTTCTAAAAAACTTTGAATCCAGATTTTCTTCTCTTTGGTTGCATCAATAAAATGCTCATTATTATTTATAGATTGGTTTAGTAATTGAATGAATGATTAGCTTAGATTCTAACTATGCTATGAAGCTAGTTTTTAAATTCATCACTGAACAGTTATTTTAGTTTTATGCAAATGTTTTAAATTGTTTAAAAATACATTTACGGTAATAATAAAATTTTTCTGTTAATAATTTGGATTTGGCAAGCACATTGTATTTTTAAGAAAATATCTTTATATTGTTATTTCCAAGTTATCAAAGTAGACTTTCAACTGTTAAATTATTCTATATGCACCTTGTTATTGCTGCAGTGTCTGTCAAATCCACTTATTCCAAATTCCATCAGATACAAAATGAAATTTCATATCCATCAGATTTTGGAATGTGAGACAATAACAAATTAAGTTTAACATAAGATAAAATATCTATTTCTGTTTTTTTTTTGTTTTTTTTTTTCATTAATATAGAATAAAATTTCATTCATGAGAAATGTGAGCTATTGAATTATTCTCACAAAAACAACAAAGAGAAATGAAATAGTTTTCCAAGAGTTCTTCAGTCAATTGAATTCATTCTTTCTGTTGTTCTTAGCACAAAATTCCTGCAGTTTTCTTTTGGTGCACATTTGATAAGAAAAATAAAAGAATGTTACCGAGTTTGGTCAGGATTCATATTCAGCAAACAAAAAAACATAACTAAATATACAGACAGCTTCGTTTATTTCCCCACAATGCATATTGTGCAGCTGCTACCATTTCTATCCAATGTGCACAATGGGTGATTCTAATTTATATACAAAAATGTTCTCTAATTCCTTCTCTATTAAACAAAGAAAACAACCTCACTGTATTGCCTTATGCATCTAGAAAACAAGTTAATATATACCACTTCTATCAAATTTTCTCAATCTCTACTAGGGTTCCATGTCACAGATTTGGAACTTACCTCAGAGAAGGAAAAGAGTGTCCTTATCTCTCTAGATATGGTCTGCATTGCCAAATCTTTTTTTTTTTCTACTTCTCCTTTGCATATGGATTTCTTATGTTCTTCTTGTCTACAAGAAAAATGGCTGCTTTCTCCTTTATATTCTTTTCTACATTTGCAAGGCATGCTGTAAATGTAATATATTGTTAAACTCTTCTCTCATAAGAAACCAACTCTAGTGAAGAGATTTTGAAGAATAGTTGTGCTATTAAAATCCACTGATGTTGTAACTTTCACAGAACCTTTGAATCCATTCATATGCACAGCTGACATGTTGGGATTTAGCTATATAGTTGGATTAATGTTTCTCTTGCCCATCTTAAAATCATCATAGAATAGATAGATGCTCCTACTAATGAACATTAGAGGCTTTATTGCCTTGCTTGAGGTGAAATGATTAAAAAAAAGAAGGAAATTTATGCCTTGTTCAGTTTTATTTCTCTATCTTCTTTTATATAATATGTCCTGAAGGACATGGTCAGTCATGGTTCTCCACAACTTCCTGTATTTTGTTGTTCTAAGTAACTCTTGCCTCTTTACCAGTCCATTTTGTCCTTTTTTTTCTTTGTCATTCATTCACTCAAACTCATTAAGTGGGTTACTTGCTGTCCCCACCCCTTTCATTTCTTGCAGTCAATGTCCTGTGAATTTTAATCAAATGAGGCTTGAGCTCACTATTAAGGATCTTAAGCCTAACTTGCTGACTATTACACCACAATCTCATTTACGATACATAGCTTGGTTTTAGTACAAAGCTACACCTATAGAGTATCCAGTAAAAATCACTTTGCACACCTGTGTTAAATAGTAATAGGAAGATTCAGATCCAGAAAATTATAAGTTCAAGATCATAATTACAATAGTCAAAAACCAGTTTTGCAAGTCCAGCATCAGAAAATACAGGGACCATAAATCAAAAGGGTAAAAAAAATTCACATCACAACTCGCAATGTACAACTATCTCTTCACCCGCAAAGAGCTAAAATACAATCCTATAGTCCAAAGTAGAATTCTTTTATTGGGGGTGCGGGGATAAGAAAAGTTATGATTGGTTGAGACTGGTAGGGAAATGCAAACAATTACCATGTTTCAAGTTCTACTCAAGTAAACCCAATCTTGGTTTGGATTTTCTTTTTCAAAAGATAGCACAAAGAACACAAATTCTTTTCCAAGATAAGACTTAGTTTTCTCTTTCATTGCCACAACACCACAAGGAGATGTAAAAAAAAAATTTTTTTTTCAAAAATAAATTCATTCATTTTTCAATAAGTCCTAAAAGTTTCATTAAAATTAGACAATTACTTGATTTTTGCAAGAATTTCCAAATTAATGCATTTTCCCCCTTGAACTCCTCTACTGATTTGTGTATTTGACTGTTGGATTGTCTCCTGGCTCAGTGATTTGTCTATCATCTGCACAAATTAGAAACAAATTGTCTCAATATGCAAAATTGACAGGGTCTATGCTGAGGAAAATTATAAAGATTAATAAATATAAAAAGAAAAAGATTTCCACTTAATTATCAAATGTGTGTATCTTAATGCATTAAATTCAGTTTATAATTCAGAAAATATTGATTACTCTCATCTTAGACAAGCTTAATTCTCCTGTGCCTTTCAATCTCAGTATACAATATCAATTTCATATGCACTGAACACTGCTCCAAGCCACATTTGGCAATGGGCCATAACTTCATAAATAATTCTGCTTTCACTTGTTTTTTTTTTTCTTATATAAATACTTCATTCAAAATTATATAAATTTTTCTCACCTGTCTATGATCAGAATATTGCATAAATTTCATGGCAAAATAATTTAGAATATTTTGGCAAAGTTTAATATTGGTACCTGCAAAATAGTTATGTCAAAAGGATTTTTTTTCTTTTGACACCACTATTACTGTATACTCCCTCAGCAATTTTTATTGTTAAAATAAGATATTAAACTTTGCCAATATTTTCTTATTGGGATAATGCTTTTGTTGACAACCTTTATGAAGATCAACTGAATACCAACCTTGAGTAATTACTCACCACATATGCCCAGCACAAAATAATTTACTATCAGTTCAAATAGTGACATTAATCATACTGGGACTCTTGCAATGAAGCAAGCTAACTTATGTTGTGCCGTATTAAGCTAAGCTTAGTAACTGTCTATATTTCTAAGATGAGGTATTATGTACATTATTTACATTATTCGGACAATTGTCCTCATCTTTGTTGCCATATTTATTACAACATTTCGACCGTTGTATGCTCCAACCTTCTTCAGGTGGTTAGAATGTCGAACTGAACCCTTTACTTCGCTCACTGGGGTAGACTGTTCTAGTTTAATGTTCCATGTTTAATGGATGTCAGTTATCATTTATCTCCTGTTAATTTCCCTCTGAAAGTTCTCCCCCTGCCTTCTGGGTATTGAACTCACACTCTTTGGGTCCTGTCACTGGATCTAACTAACGACTTTATCTACTGTGCTATGTGTCCTTGAGGACAGGACCCAAAGAGTGTGAGTTCAATATCTGGTTAAGGCAGTGGAGTACTTTCAGAGAGAAATTAACAGGAGATAACTGATAACTGACATCCATTAAACGTGGCACATGGAACTAGAACAGTCTACCCCAGTGAGTGAAATAAAGGGTTCAGTTTGACATTCCAACCACCTGAAGAAGGCTGGAGTGTACAACAGCGGAAATGTTATAATAAATATGGTGACAAAGATGAGGACAATAGTCCGAATAATGTAAATAATGTAAGCTTAGTAAATAGCAAAAACAATTCAAAGAAACAATTTCTGTCTACCATTTTCAACCAATATGTCAAATTAAAATTTTTTTTTTCTTTTTATTCATATGAGTTTTTTGAGATGCAAGCCAGAGTTTGGCTGATTTTTTGCCTTGAGATATGAACTGAATTTTGAGATGAGTGAGTTTCAGTTAAGCATCTGCTAGTTGGCACAGCGAGTGCCAAGCTACAACACTATTTCCACTCACGATGCACATGTTCACTTTGCTCTGGAAGGATCTCTGTTGCGTTGTCTTTTTTGCCATTATTTTGCGAAATTCTTTTAGCAATACCATGGATCCAAAGAAAGTAAGTTTAAAGAGCAGTGGTGAAAAACTGAAACACATGATTTCACTTGTGGTAAAACAGGAAATTATAAAAAACATGAGGAAGACATATGAGTAATGGATTTGGTGAGAGAGCATGAGCATTCTACATCAATGATAAAAATATTCTAAAAAATTTTAAAAAAATTAATTACAATAATGGATAAAATGTAAATGTTTTAAAAAATTAAATGATAAAGTTAATCTTTGGTATTGTAGACTAGGCTAACCGTTCTATTTTTTTTTTCTCTCTCTCTCTCTCTCTTCTCCACCAGTTGGCCTATGACTCATCTGACCTTCAAGGTTTAGTACAGTTTATTTCTTTACAATTTTTTTTTCTCTTTTATTTTGTTTGTAAACTGCATTTCTTGTTTATTCACACATTTTTGCTTGTAAGAAACCCACAAATCCAAAAATAGGAGTGAGTTTTAGAAAAAATAGATTGTTTTTTAGGAGCCTAGAAAAAATTGGAAATATTCCCATTATATTTCAATGGGGAAAACTGATTTGAGATACAACTCTTTTCAGTTATGAGCTCAGTCTTGGAACAAATTAAACTCATATCTCAAGGTATTACTGTATGTGATTTATAATCTATATTATAATATAAAGATCCTCTTTAATATTTTGAGGAGATTCTATTGACTTACTATTTTGCCTCTCCCTTTTTGACTTTCATGCTATCCTCCAGGAGAGTGACTCCTTGATACTCCTCAGATTAATGTCTTCTATTGACATCAAGTGGAAAGATTATATTCAATCAATTGCTAGGTCTGCTGCTCAGAAAGCTGGTTCACTGTGTTGTGCTAAACGATTTTTCTTACTAGAATTTATCTTATACATTCATAAGTCTACCATTCATCCATGCATTGAATATTACTGCCACATCTGATGCTTCTGCTATTTATTTAGAAATTCTTGATAAGATCCATAGACAAATCTACAATTTTATTGGTCCTAACCTGGCATCTCAAATTCAGTCACTTTCCCACTACCATAACATAGCTTTCCTGGGCCTTTTTCATAAATATTTTCATGGTAATTGTTCTGATGAATTTTCCTCTATGGTACCTATACATTATGAATTTAAGCATACTAGGTTACAGTTGAAATGACTAGATGTAATCGTATGTTCTATGCTAACAGTTTCTTCTCTTACGCTTCTCGCTTATAGAGCTCTCTTCCAGTTTCATGCTTTCCCGTCAACTTTGACCTTTGAAAATTTAAATGCAGTCTTAATTGTTATCTTCTGTTTTTTTAATTCCTGTTCTTTTATTGTTCTCTCTCTCTCCTTAACAACATTTTCTTTTGCTCATATTCTCTGACACTCAGTAACCCTTTGCATCTTAGAGGCTTTATTGCCTTGCTTGAGGTGAAATGATTAAGAAAAAGAAGGAAATTTATGTCTTATTCAGCTTTATTTCTCTATCTTCTTTTATATAATATGTCCTGAAGGATATGGTCAGTCATGTCTCTCCACAACATTCTGTATTCTGTTGTTCTAAGTAACTCTTACCTCTTTACCAATCCTTTTTGTCCTTTTTTTTTTCTTTGTCATTCATTCACTCAAACTCATTAAATGGGTTACTTGCTGTCCCAGCCCCTGCATTTCTTGCAGTCAATGTCCTGTAAGGGTTAAATTCTCTTATAAAACAGTAAATATCATAGAGAGTACATGAAATTGAATGTTACTATAAAATAATTCAATATATTGTTTTCTTTGTTATTCACTTGTCTTGCTGTTAGATATTTTACATTTCTTGAGTTGTTTCATTCATATTTTTCAGGACTTTTTGTCATTGAAAAAACGCCATGGTCTTGGAGATGTGCGGAAGGTACACCTACAGAAGTCAGCTGACGAAGGGTTGGGAATGTCTATAACAGTAAGTCACCTTTAATATTACGTAAACAGTGTATGTTGCAAGTGAAAA